>CM040244.1:161856253-162456253 GCA_022545495.1 Chrysanthemum lavandulifolium | reverse complement strand
GAACAATGATCTATGGATTAGACAGGCCAAAGGCGTATGATGAGCTCAATGATAAGGAGAAAAGAGATTCGTTCTTGACATCGTGGCTTCTAACATTATACTTGTGGTCTTCCAAAAGATATCTACAAGCTTATCAATCACAACACCAAGCCAAGGCGGTTTGGGATAATGTCAAGATGCTTCTCTCGTTTACGAATTAACCAAGGAAGACAGAGAATCACAAGCGTATGATGAGTTTGAGCACTTCAAGATGAAGCCAGAAGAAGGTGTCTATGAGTATTACGTGAGATTCCACAAGCTTGGGAATGATATGAGGAATATCAAATGACCATGCCAAATATTCAGTTGAATTCAAAGTTTGTGAACAACATGAATCCCGAATGGCATAAGTTTGTCACCTCTGTGAAGCTAACCAAAGGATTGAAGAACACCAACTATGAGCAACTTTATGCATTCCTTCTTCGAATGAGAGACATGCTATGTTTGAAAAAGGATTCTTGAACACTTCAAAACCAACCGGGGAGAAACAAGTTAGTCAAATGACTCTACTGACTTTTACACCAATGTTGGAATTACCACCAAAGCTTCTCAAGTCATACCCATGGGTAATGGTAATTACAAGCTCATCCGATCCAAATATAAGCCTCTTGACCCAAACACATTCATGGAAAACTTCATCAATCAACGCCTCTCATGGTTAGTCAAAACATGAACTCTCTCCACACACCAACAATAACCTCGAACAACATCCAATCCACACAATCAAGCTCTTGTCGAGATGGGAAGGTTATGGTGCAACCAAAGTTAAGAAAGGCGGTATGAGCAGGGAAGAGGTGGAGTTGGTAGAGGATATGTGGCAAATCGTAATCATGGAAGGAATCCAAATCGGGTCAAGCTAAGCCAATTAAGTGCTACAACCGAGGTGGTGATGGACACATAGCAAGGAACCACACTTCTCCAAAACGCCTCAAAATGCGAGTACTTCAAATACAAGATGTTACTTGTGCAAGCTTAGGATAATGGAGCTCATTGGATGAAGAGGAGTGTTGTTTCTTCTTGAGGGCAATGCCAAGACGTATGATGCGGATGTGGATGAGCAACCAATTCGGGAGATAGGTCATAATCATCGAATGCCTTTCAAGTCGCCGATCGTGATGCATACGACTTTGGCGTTGATGATGAACCCACTGCATGAGACAATTTTCATGGCTAGAATTTCTCCAATGGTCTCTCCAAAGGTCCGCTCACCACGAAGTTGGTCCATCCAAAGAATCAATCATCTCGGAGGTATTAAAACTATACGATGATGTTGATGAGCAAAAGATACATGACAAAGTACAATCAACTAAAACTTTTGAGTCGATATTGAAAATATGGGTAATATCAATGTTGTCCCATATGATCAATATGTGAAACAAAGTAAAAGTGAGACTGTACCAAGTGATGCATCTTCTGCGGTCAATGATGACTATATTTTGATGAATACACTACATGTGCCTCGATGATTCTCGTTATTTCGAACTAAATGCCTATAAAGAACAAGTTGCTATTTATGAACAGCGTGCTAAGTTTGAGTTAACCACCGTGAGCGAAATGGATGACCAAATGCGTATAATTATTAGAAAAGTAATTTTAGAAGAAGTCTTAAAACAAGAGTTAAACCCTTACAAGAAAAGCTTTCTAAAATCATAAGCAAAAGCAAGAGCTTCAAGATAATTTTAAAGTGCTTAAACAAGAATTTAATGCTAAGGAATCAAAACTTTTGAATGACTTTTCAAATCTAAAAACTTTGAAAAACAAGCTTGAAAATAAGTTATGCGTACAAGGAGCACCATTCGATTGCTCACATGATCACTAAGCATAGAGTCTTAAGCGATAAGCACAATACCCCCATTATAAAGGAATCCAACCACAGTATGGTAAGAAAGCAAAAGTCGCTCAAAATGTAATCTATGATGGCAATGAGATTCTTAAACCTAGATGGATCCTAGTTGCATTGAGTGCACGAGGAAGATAGAAAATTAGATGATGCATCTAGGAGAAAATGGATATGAAGCTTAACGATCCTGCGTGTAAAGATAATAACATAACGATCAAACCCCATGATTACAATAAGGAAAATTGGATATCCTTAAACAAGTTTAAGCCTCAGACTCTATTAACCCCTGAACAAGTGTTTTGGAAAAAGGATATGGATATGCAAAAGGCTGAAAATCTTGTTGAAAAGAATCCCCCTGGTAGGAAATTGCCTCAAGCAACTGTGTATCCTCCTAATACACCAATGCATTTAGTTCCTAGATCTATTGCCACTAATAGCAATTCCTTAATCAGCCTGTATGTTGTTTATCAGCTGTTTGTTGATTTTGAGAAAACTTGTAAGAAGAGAATCACACTTACAGGGATAACTGAGGGGGAAAGGGGTTTTGAGAAAACTAAAGAATATTATTTAACTGAGGTCATGCCCTTCTTTAAACAATTAAAAGGTCAATTTGAGAGTCTTCAAAAGGGAATTAATTCTGATATTAAAGAAATAGAAAAGTAATTTGATGCAATGATAGTTGAGGTTAATGATTATGAACAGGAACTAAAATATAATGAAGTTGAAAGGAAGAACTTGCATATCTTAAATGAGAATTTGATTTCGAGTTGTGTGGCTCAAGATGTGTTTTATCACATTACTAAGCACTCTATTATCGCTTCTCAATTTCATGAATTATCTATTGCATTGAAAGTTTCTCATGATCGTGTTATTGAGCTTGAAAACAAAACTCGTAACTAAATGAGAAAATTGATCGGGATGATCACGATAATTTGGTAAAACATCTTTCTAAACTAGAAGTTGAACATTTTGATTTGCAATTAAAATATCAACATCTTAAAGAAAATGTCAAAACCTCAAATATCAAGACATCCTCGGATGTTCCGAGTTTGATGCGCTTTTCGGATAAACAAAGCGTGACGAACAGATTCAAGCTCATTGTAACACGATCGAAAAATTGAAAGCCCAAATTTCACAATTAAAGGGTGAAAAGAACAATGTGACCGCTCCCAAATGCCTCCTCCTTTAGATTCTCGATTCTCGGACTTTTCATCTTCAAAACTTGGTTAATGCTTTACAAAAGGAAAACGAGGGTTTTCTCGAAGAAAATGAAAAAGTTAAGCGACATTTTAAAGAGTTATATGATTCAATTAAAGTCACTCGTGACAAGAACAACGAAAAATAACGTCTTTACAAAAGGAAATTAAGAACACGAGGAGACAGAAAAGGAAAGCGCCACTTGTCTTTAATGATAATGTTGCATCAAGATCATCCTCGATCGCAAATATACTATGATCATTAAATACATTCCTCCTCATCTTAGGAATAATGAACTCGTATTTCATAACTATTTTGCTCACCTTAAGGATAGTCTAGAATGTCTCCGTGAGATTGTGGAAGAGGATTTTATAAATAAGCCTCTTGACGGTGAAATTAGGTTTGCGTGCATTCAAGCTAAACGATCTCAAGAGTCGCTAGAATGTTTAATAGCGACATGTCCTAAATCCTTAGGTGCGGAAGGTAAAGGCGTGATGCCTTGTTCTATGCCTAGTGCCAAGCATACAAACCATTCTATGCCCACTATTAAGAAAGTGAACTCTAATGTGCCTTCAAGTAGTTCGGATCCCAAGACTTCTAGTTCGGGAATGCACAAAGTAGCAAAACCAACTAATGTTCCAATTCCCTCTACAGGAGTAAGAAGTGACACCAAAGCAAGCGGGTCAAAGCCTCAAGGCAACACAAAGAATGATAGGTGTCACAATTCTCAAATTCCGGTCATTCCTCATACTCCATATTCATCATTTCATAACGGTTCATTCATGATTTTTGCATTTCACATTAAACGCGTAAATTTTATATTAAATAAACGTTATCGCGTGAGTTATTATTTTAAAAATTTAATCCGATACTTCCAAAAATGATCCCAATATATTTTTATACTTACATTTAGTTATAAAAATAATATTTTGAGTTTACCTAGTGTTTTAAATTTATTTTGTATATAAATCGTTAAGTTTATATTATTACGACGCTTTTCTTAAAACTACACGATAATTATTTTATCACTCAAATTTCACAAGGAATGTATTTTACAATTTTATAATCTCATTATACTTTATTTTGATCTATTAAAATTTATTTTACCTAAAATTTACCTTAAATACACTAATGTATCTACAATTGTACAAAGTTACCTTTACTTATATTTTTTCCTACACTTTTTAACAATTTCACAAGCATATACAAATTAAAAAAAAATATATATATATATATGGGAAACATCCTCCCCAAAAATCCGGCCATGGGGGGGGATGAATCAAAGAGTTGTTGATTATTTTCATTCAATTACTTACACACTCCAAACTTTACACACACCATCATAATTCAAACCTTCCAATTCAAGATAGCTAGTTCTAGTTTTTCTTCTCTCTTTTCCTTGGTCTATCATAACCGGCCACACAAGGGTGTTCAAGGAAATCATCAAAAATTTCTCAAGCTCAAGTTAACACAATCTAGATCACACTCTTATTAAGGTTTTGAAATAAAAACCTAGGGTGTTTAGGTTAATCCTTTGTTCTAATCACCTCATCATATCACTAGTAAGCATCTCATGTTTATTTATCATCTTACATATTCCTTTCATACTCATCTCATCATTTTTGAGCAAAAACATGCAAGACTTATGTGTATTTATACCATTTTTACTTTGATTTTAGAGTTTTATACATATAAAGTCATCCTATAATTATTCCCTTGGTATATATTGGTCTTGATGATGTTTAGGAACCCATGACACCCTAAGAAGGTGTATGGTAGGATTAGAATAGCTTTGGAGTTGATTTGAAGGGATTGGAATAGGTTTAGTACGAGAAAAACTATTTTCGACAAGTATTAAAAGTGGTCTGTCCTTATTTTGTTTTTCTGGAAAATCCGACAGTAGGCACGAATTTTTGGCCTTGATATTTAGAAAATATACTTTAAAACGAATCCGTGGCCGCTTGAACGGATTAAAACGGAGTTATAACGAAGAAGTTATGAATTTTTCAAGTTTGACGACGAAATATATATTTTCTGAAATTTCAGCAACTTATTTTCGTATTGTACGAGTCAAAATCGAGCCTTAAGCTTTACAAATTATTTCGACTTATCAAAAATATATTAGTATACTTTGATACGAAGCTAAGGACGTATTATACGTAGAAAACGGATTTATAACGACAAAAATATGCACGTTTTCATAAACTTGCCGTAACTATTATTTTTAGAAAAACTATATTATTTTTACGAGACAAGTGTTACGGTAACCAAAACGACCATGTTGAAGGCTGTTTTTAACAATGATGTGGAACTTTTGGAACGAGATGTCTTCTAATAAAATCAAGATCACCAAGCATATTTTTCAAAACGACCAACCGTTTGTATAGCGGAGTTGTAATAAATTAATTACGGTTGCTTAAACTTTGCGAAACTCACTTTTACACAACACTTGGACAAAATCACCATCTTTAACCCTTATTATCTTTATGTTCGAGACCTCTATGTCGAAAACTCCTGAACTGAAACTTCTAGATTTTGATACAAACTTTCCAAAACCGTCGAATTCGTTTCCTAACGATCGATGTACACCATTTTACGACTAGTTTTTCGAAGCCATTTTTGTCACTTTCATGAAATTTCCAACGACATGATTTTACGACGAAAAGTGAAAATTTCACCATAAATCATTATGAAACCATTGTAGGATGACATTTTGACGTAAACACTTGTAAAGTAATTTAAGAATGGTCAAGACGTCAAAAGAGTATTTTTCGACGATAAGTATTATTTTCAAAACTCACAAATGGTATAAGTAACATACGAAATGCATGCATAACATTACATCATAACTCAAGTCATAACATTCATTTTAGGTCGCGGATAGTTTCGAGCCTCACTTTCGCACCTCATTTTGTTATCATATCAATCACACCGGTGAGTTCATACCCCACTTTTACTCGCTTAAATTCTTACAAACTATTTGGGGAGATACATGCTTAAATACTTGTTTCACTTTTGCGAATACTCAAACCATTTATACAATTGTGTTACAATATACTTCTTATACACTTTGGACATTATGTGTGGTTTATTGCGATATGTGCCTTAATGTGCTAAACTAGTTTTCAATTATGCATCAACATACAAACTTTAGCAATCAAGTTAACTCCTGCGGGAGCCATGGAGAGGTATTGATAGTACTATCGGTCGACGCCCACCCTTGGGTCCTTGATGACGTGACACAGGGTGAATATAATCATATTCAATGAAACATAACAAACAATTTAGACTTGTCAAGAGGTTCGGTTGGCGTGATTCTTTGCATTAAGTACATGTATATATCGTATGCACCTATGTCCTACTTACAAACAAGATTGACAATTCTATATTTTGGCAATGGGTTGTAAACACACAGTTGCAAGTTTTGTATGGGCGAACTTGGGCCGAGTGGATTTACAATGCCTTTGTTGCATAAACAATTTTGAAAGGCTTTACATTTCATCACAAACTTATGAACTCACCAACCTTTGTGTTGACACTTTTAGCATGTTTATCTCGTGTCTTAAGGTGATAGCACTTCATGGAGCTTTTGGGTCGCATGGCATACATTGGAGTCTTGTGCTTTTAACAATTACCATTCGACATATTTTGTAAACTTTTATGTATTATCAAACCTTGTGATTTCTTGTGGTGTAAACATTAACTTATTTATCGAATGGTAAACTTTTCAAAACGTCTCATTATAGAGGTCGTTTTAGTATCCATACTTTGTGCTATGACGTTATACCCCAATGACACCGTCGTTCACTGCGATATTTTGGGGTGTGATAGATTGGTATCGAGCCTTGGTTATAGAGAACTAGGTTGCATTTACTTCCTAGACTATAACCGCTTTCACGCCGATCCTTTCGTTTCCTATTGCCTTACTCACTTTTCGATGCGCATATGTTTTCTTAAGTATTCCTTCTAGAACCACCTCATTAGATAACGTAGTTTCCTTGTACCAATAGGGAGTCCCAAAATCTAGTTGGGTCATCAAAGATATGGAGCTCAAGAATGAGCACTTATCTAACTTGATCTCGTGATTCTTGTTTGATGAGATGCGAGATCGAGCTAAATAAGTGTTACTATAAAGCTGGATAGATTTGATGATTTTGCCCGAGGATGGGAGTTCTCTTGAGGATACTTTGGGAACTGCTGGCGACTAAACCTCATAGTGACTTTAGCACCTAACGGAATTTCCTATACACCAAGTGCGACTCTTCCTAGATACCTACCCTAAATCCCTCCTTCACTGTTTAGAATCGGATGGTAGACTGGCTACCTACTTAAGTAACACCAATCGCCGAGAAATGTATGCTTGGTGGTATGTACACGTGTGAAATGAGGCAATTATAATTATGGTGGCCAACATAATTATAAATGCGTCACAACTCACGTGGACATATGCGACCACGCATACGTAGATCGGTGTGGACACCTTAGGAACCAATTTGTGGCGTGATTTTTGTTTGAGGGCGTTAAGTATAGACATTTGGAAATTCAATGGTTCTTTCCTTGCGAGATCGTGGCACCAAAGAGGTAACGCATCTCGGCCGAGGTAGTGCGGTGCCAAGGGTGGAATGACGGTGGGCGTGGAGGTAGAGAAGGCGGTAGCGACATGGGTAACAATGACAACAACATTGGCGGAAACCCCGATTTTGCCGCCATCATCGCTCAACAACTTCAAATCTTGCTTCCCACTATAGTCACACAAGTTGGAAATCATATGAATAACTCGGAAACCACGGAACGGAACGGTACTTGCGACACCAACAATGTAGCCGGCAAGAATAACAACAACAACGCCAACAACAACAACAATAGAATTGGATGCACATATAAGGAATTTTCGGCATGCAAACCCGTGGAGTTTGATGGTATAGGAGGTGCTTTGGCGTATACTCGATGGGTAGAGAAGACAGGCGATGTCGACATCGAAGAATTGTGCCACACATCGAGGGTGAAGTATGTCTTTGCTTGTTATCGTGAAAGGCATTGACATGGTGGAACACATTTCTGAAAGCTAGAGGCAGAGGCAGCTATAGGTATGACATGGGACGAATTTAAGGCGTTATTGAAAGAGGAGTACTTGCCGGACAATGAAATGCGAAATTGGAAGATGAATTTTATCACCACTCTATGATAGGGGTGGTCACGCAGCCTACACCGACCGATTTCATGAGTTAGCCGGACTAGTTCCTCATCTAGTTACCCCGAGTCCAAGAGAATCTCGAGGTACATATATGGTCTTGTCCCAAATCCGTGGAACTGTGAAAACAATCGAGCCGTCTACAATACAAAGTGCGATCATCGAGGCGGGAACCCGATGCATTTAGATGGTTAGAAATGGTACGTTGAATAGCGGTGATAAGAGGAAGGAAGCAAGTGGGTCGAATAAGCGAGATAGGCGTGGTAGCGAGACAACAAAAGGGCAAGAGTTTTTGTGGCAACTGGTACCGAACAAAGAGAGTATGCGGTACACATCCCAAATGTGCTAAATGTGCTTATCATCACCGAAGACCAAGCCACGCGCAGTGTACAAATTGCAATCGATACGGCCATTTTAAGGGCGATGTAAAACATGATTGGCAACATGAGGATAATCAAAAGACTTGCTTTGAATGTAACACCGAATCACTTCGGAATAATTGTCCTCGATTGAATAAGCCACCGATGCAAGCTCCTCTAGTGTGGCAATTGAAGGAAATAACCCAAACCACATACTCAATATCACCACCCTCGAGGTCGAGCATTCTATATAGGGACCGAGGAAGCCCGCAATGCGAATCGGCACGTTTTCCTAGACCATTAAGTGATCCACCGTATTATTGATTCAAAGGAGTCTCATTAGATAAGAAACCTAGACGCGTAAGTTTTGACATAAACACTTTGACCATACACTTGATTTCGCGAAACCTAAGGGTAGAACTTTAAGTATCATCGATTGAATCGCGAGGACGCGATTCCTCTAACAGGGAAGAATGTCACAATTCTCAAATTCGGTCATTCCTCATACTCCATATTCATCATTTCATAACGGTTCATTCATGATTTTGCATTTCACATTAAACGCGTAAATTTTATATTAAATAAACGTTATCGCGTGAGTTATTATTTTAAAAATTTAATCCGATACTTCCAAAATGATCCCAATATATTTTATACTTACATTTAGTTATAAAATAATATTTTGAGTTTACCTAGTGTTTTAAATTTATTTTGTATATAAATCGTTAAGTTTATATTATTACGACGCTTTTCTTAAAAACTACACGATAATTATTTTATCACTCAAATTTCACAAGGAATGTATTTTTACAATTTTATAATCTCATTATACTTTATTTTGATCTATTAAAATTTATTTTACCTAAAATTTACCTTAAATACACTAATGTATCTACAATTGTACAAAGTTACCTTTACTTATATTTTTCCTACACTTTTAACAATTTCACAAGCATATACAAATTAAAAAATATATATATATATATATATATATGGAAACATCCTCCCAAAATCCGCCATGGGGGATGAATCAAAGAGTTGTTGATTATTTTCATTCAATTACTTACACACTCCAAACTTTACACACACCATCATAATTCAAACCTTCCAATTCAAGATAGCTAGTTCTAGTTTTTCTTCTCTCTTTTCCTTGGTCTATCATAACCGGCCACACAAGGGTGTTCAAGGAAATCATCAAAAATTTCTCAAGCTCAAGTTAACACAATCTAGATCACACTCTTATTAAGGTTTTGAAATAAAAACCTAGGGTGTTTAGGTTAATCCTTTGTTCTAATCACCTCATCATATCACTAGTAAGCATCTCATGTTTATTTATCATCTTACATATTCCTTTCATACTCATCTCATCATTTTTGAGCAAAAACATGCAAGACTTATGTGTATTTATACCATTTTTACTTTGATTTTAGAGTTTTATACATATAAAGTCATCCTATAATTATTCCCTTGGTATATATTGGTCTTGATGATGTTTAGGAACCCATGACACCCTAAGAAGGTGTATGGTAGTATTAGAATAGCTTTGGAGCTGATTTGAAGGGATTGGAATAGGTTTAGTACGAGAAAAACTATTTTCGACAAGTATTAAAAGTGGTATGTCCTTATTTTGTTTTTTTGGAAATTCCGACAGTAGGCACGAATTTTTGGCCTTGATATTTAGAAAATATACTTTAAAACGAATCCGTGGCCGCTTGAACGGATTAAAGCGGAGTTATAACGAAGAAGTTATGAATTTTTCAAGTTTGACGACGAAATATATATTTTCTCAAATTTCAAGAACTTATTTTCGTATTGTGCGAGTCAAAATCGAGCCTTAAGCTTTACAAATTATTTCGACTTATCAAAAATATATTAGTATACTTTGATACGAAGCTAAGGACGTATTATACGTGAAAACGGATTTATAACGACAAAAATATGCACGCTTTCATAAACTTGCCGTAACTATTATTTTTAGAAAACTATATTATTTTTACGAGACAAGTGTTACGGTAACCAAAACGACCATGTTGAAGGCTGTTTTTAACAATGATGTGGAACTTTTGGAACGAGATGTCTTCTAATAAAATCAAGATCACCAAGCATATTTTCAAAGCGACCAACCGTTTGTATAGCGGAGTTGTAATAAATTAATTACGGTTGCTTAAACTTTGCGAAACTCACTTTTACACAACACTTGGACAAAATCACCATCTTTAACCCTTATTATCTTTATGTTCGAGACCTCTATGTCGAAAACTCTGAACGAAACTTCTAGATTTTGATACAAACTTTCCAAAACCGTCAATTCGTTTCCTAACGATCGACGACACCATTTTACGACTAGTTTTTCAAGCCATTTTGTCACTTTCATGAAATTTCCAACGACATGATTTTACGACGAAAAGTGAAAATTTCACCATAAATCATTATGAAACCATTGTAGGATGACATTTTGACGTAAACACTTGTAAAGTAATTTAAGAATGGTCAAGACGTCAAAAGAGTATTTTTCGACGATAAGTATTATTTTCAAAACTCACAAATGGTATAAGTAACATACGAAATGCATGCATAACATTACATCATAACTCAAGTCATAACATTCATTTTAGGTCGCGGATAGTTTCCGAGCCTCACTTTCGTGCACCTCATTTTGTTATCATATCAATCACACCAGGTGAGTTCATACCCCACTTTTACTCGTTTAAATTCTTACAAACTATTTGGGGGAGATACATGCTTAAATACTTGTTTCACTTTTGCGAATACTCAAACCATTTATACAATTGTGTTACAATATACTTCTTATACACTTTGGACATTATGTGTGGTTTATTGCGATATGTGCCTTAATGTGCTAAACTAGTTTTCAATTATGCATCAACATACAAACTTTAGCAATCAAGTTAACTCTGCGGGAGCCGGCGGAGAGGTATTGATAGTACTATCGGCCGACGCCCACCCTTGGGTCCTTGATGACGTGACACAGGGTGAATATAATATGTTATTCAATGAAAATAACAAACAATTTAGACTTGTCAAGAGGTTCGATTATCGTGATTCTTTGCATTAAGTACATGTATATATCGTATGCACCTATGTCCTACTTACAAACAAGATTGACAATTCTATATTTTGGCAATGGGTTGTAAACACACGGTTGCAAGTTTTGTATGGGCGAACTTGGGCCGAGTGGATTTACAATGCCTTTCTTTGCATAAACAATTTTTGAAAGGCTTTACATTTCATCACAAACTTATGAACTCACCAACCTTTGTGTTGACACTTTTAGCATGTTTATCTCGTGTCTTAAGGTGATAGCACTTCATGGAGCTTTTGGGTCGCATGGCATACATTGGAGTCTTGTGCTTTTAACAATTACCATTCGACATATTTTGTAAACTTTTTATGTATTATCAAACCTTGTGATTTCTTGTGGTGTAAACATTAACTTATTTATCGAATGGTAAACTTTTCAAAACGTCTCATTATAGAGGTCGTTTTCTGTATCCATACTTTGTGCTATGACGTTATACCCCAATGACACTGTCGTTCCGCTGCGATATTTTGGGGGTGTGACAATAGGACCTTGCATGCTAGGAATGTTCAGTGGAAGAGAGTATAAGATCACCTTAGGGAGAATTTGAATAAGACGAATCATGTTGATTCTAGTGTTAGCTCTAAACGTACTGTAATTAATGTGAATTCTGCTACTTTTGGCAAAACATGTAATGATGATTGCGTGGTCTCAGTTACTAATCTTGAATGTGGTGTGAATGGTTTGTCTAATGTCACAAATGCCCGTTAAAACTATTAATGTTAAACATCAAACTAAGAAGGCTAAAAGGCAAAGGCGAAAGAAAGTTAGAAAACAAAGAAAATCCCATAGGAAGAGAATTTAGTAATATAGGTTATCAATGGATACCCACCGCCGTAAGATTAATGAGTCAGGCCCTAAATTTTCTAAGTCAATGCCCACTAGAAAATGGATGCCCACTGGTAGAACTATTCCCTTAAGAAATGAACACACTTTGAATAGGTCAAATGGGACCCTAGCACCGCATCTATTTCGATGATTCTATTGCTTCTACTTACGATGTGGGTGTTTCAATCATCACACTAATCATATGGAACCCATTCTTGCATGGGGATCCCAATTATCCTATTATCCATTCTTGTCTCGTGTTCAACTACGATCATTCAAATCGCTCGTGGTACCGGACTCAGTTGTTCCAAGCATATGACTGGAGACCGGTCACGACTCATGAGTAAATTCATCGAAACTGTGAGATTCGGAAACGATCATTTTGGTGCTATTATTGGTTATGGAGATTACGTGGTTGGAGATAGTGTGATTTCCAGGGTATATTATGTTGAAGGTCTTGGACATAATCTATTTTCTGTCAATTTTGTGACTTAGATTTAGAAGTGGCCTTCAGAAAACATACTTGCTTTGTTAGAGAACTTGATGGTGTGGAACTTCTCAGAGGAACTCGTGGTTCAAACCTATACACCATCTCTATTGAAGATATGATGAAATCTTCACCCATCTGCTTGCTGTCAAAGGCTTCCAAAACTAAGTCATGGCTATGGCACCGTCGTCTCAATCATTTGAACTTTGGTACCATAAACAATCTTTCCAGAAAGGACTTAGTAACAGGATTACCCAGATTAAAGTATGAAAAGATCATTTTGTTAAGCTTGCCAATTGGGAAAAAGCACAAAATATGCCCACAAACCAAAACCCACAAACTCGAAGTGGAAGTTCTTCATACCATTCATATGGATCTGCATGCGGACCAATGAGAGTGCAAACGATAAATGGGAAGAAATACATTCTAGTAGTTATTGATGACTACTCGATTTACTTGGGTAAAGTTTTTGAGGACAAAGGATGAAACTCCGATGTCATCATCAAACTTATCAAACGACTTCAGTTCGACTCAACAATCTTGTTAGAATTGTTCGAATGCATAATGGCACGAGTTTGTTAACAAAGACTTAATTCGCTTTTATGAAAGTGTTGGAATCACCATCAAAGAAGTGTTCCACGCACTCCTCAATGAACGGTGTAGTTGAAAGACGAAATCGAACTTTTGTGGAAGCTGCAAGAACAATGCTAATTTATTCAAAGGTTCCAATGTTTCTTTGGTGAAACCATTGCCACCGCTTGCTACACCCAAAATCGTTCCTTATTCACACCTCTCATAGAAAACTCCATATGAACTTGTCCATAAACGAAAACCCGATCTATCCTACCTTCGTGTGTTTGGTGCTTTATGTTACCCAACTAATGACGCCAAGATTTAGGTAAACTAAAAGCTAAACCGGACATTGGATTATTTGTAGGTTATGCACCAAATGTAAAAGGATACCGAATCTACAACAAGAGAACCCAAATATCATGGAAACAATTCACATTACGTTCGATGAGTGACCGGTCAAATGGCTCCGGGACAATCCAGTTATGGACCCGATTTCAACCATTATCAAGTAGTCCTATCGTTCTACTCTTGTTTCTAATCCTCACCAAGAACTCCTTATGTACCTCCTTCAAGATGATTTGAATAAATTATTTGATCCAATGTTTGATGAACACTATGAGCCAAGTGCTAATGATATGTCGGTTCCATCAACAGAGGCGCCTCTATCCATGTCAATGAATTTAACCCTTCGTTTCAATGTCATTAAGTCAAGAAGCACATCTTTGCGATCACTCGTCTCATCAACAAATCATCAATCATCGAGTGTACACAATGGAAATGTTGTTGTCATTACGGATGATGAAAACCCTTTGCTCCTCCGTAAGATGAACCCTTCGAAAACATATTTCCTCCCGAGTCATCATCGAACCATCTTCTTGGAGATATCAACTCGCTACTTCAGCCTCAACAACAACCACATGAACACCTTAGAAAATGGACACATGATCATCCATTGGAAAACATCGGTGGAAACCTTTCCCGTCCAGTATCCACACGGAAACAACTTGCAACCGATGCCTTTTGGTGCTTCTTCAACTCAGTACTCTCTAAGATCGAACCAAAAGACGTGAAAACTGCCATGAATGAAGACAGCTGGTTTAATGCCATGCAAGAAGAAATTCATGAGTTTGATCGACTAGATGTATGAGAATTACTACCTGCTCCAGATTGTGCAATGATCATTGCTCTAAAGTGGATCTTCAAAGTAAGACTTGATGAGCAAGGTGATGTTTTGAAGAACAAGGCTCGATTGGTTGCAAAAGGATACCGTTAAGAGGAGGGTATTGACTTTGAAGAATCATTTGATCCTGTTGCTTGTATCGAGGCAATCAGAATCTTCTTGGCTAATGTTGCAAGTAAGAACATGGTAGTCTATCAGATGGATGTAAAGACGGTGTTTCTTAACGGAGATCTTAAAGAAGTCTTATACGTCGGCCGACTGAAGGCTTTGTGAATCCGAGCATCCTACTCATGTCTATCGTTTGAAGAAGGCTCTTTACGGTTTGAAGCAAGCTCCAAGGGCATGGTATGATACGCTATCAAAGTTTCTTCTATCTACTGGATTCAAAGAAAGGAGCGATTGATCCGACATTGTTCACCGTAAAGTCGCAAACATTTAATTCACGCTCAAATATATGTTGATGATATCATTTTGCCTCAATCGACCCCAATGAATGTGACCTTTTTCAAGTGAAATGGGTTCCAAATTTCAAATGTCAATGATGGGACAAATGTCATTTTCTTGGGATTACAAATTTCACAAAGTCCGGAGGCATTTTATAAATCAATCTAAATATGCAAATGAGATTTTAAAGAAATTTGGATTTGATTCTTGTGACCTGCTGACACTCCCATGATAGAGCGTACTAAATCGGATGAGGACCACTCGGGGATCATGGTAGACCAAACGAAATATCGTAGTATGATTGGATCCTCGATGTACCTCACACCAGAGACCGCATATCTCATCATTTGTTTGCATGTGTGCTAGATATCGTGCTAAGCCTACCAAAAGCACCTTGAAGCGGTTAAATGGGTATTTTGGTATCTCCAAGGAACCATCAATATGGGACTTTGGTACCAAGGACACCAAGATGTCACTTATAGCCTATGCGTATGCTTGATCATGCAGATGTCAAGATACACGTCAAGCACGTTTGGAGGTCTTGAGTTTTGGGTGATAAGCTTGTGAGCTGGTCTTCAAAGAAACAAATGAGTACTTCTATTTCCTCTACACAGGATGAATACATAGCCATGTCATCTTGTTGTGCTCAAATCCTATGGATGAGATCCCAATTATCTAACTATGGCTTTGAATACAACAAAATTCCTCTGTACTGTGATAATAAAAGTGCTATTGCTCTTTCATGCAACAATGTACAACACTCAAGAGCAAAGCACATCGACATTCGACATCATTTCATCAGGGTGCAAGTAGAAAACGGTGTGGTGGAACTCTATTTTGTGTGGTGCGAATACCGCTTAGCGTACATCTTCACCAAAGCTCTTCCTAGGGAACGTTTGAGTTTATCCTCCACGACTTGGTCTAAAAGTCTACAACCGGAAACACTCAAACGTCTTCAAGAGGAAGACAAGGAGTAAAGGTCTTTCTTCATCCATCTTTTGTAAATATTTATTCAAAAAGCAAATTGAAAAATTTAAAACTTTCAAAAATCCATAAAAATTTGAAAATCTTGACAAATTTCAAAAAATATTGTCTTTCTGTCATGATTTTTCTCGATTCGATAATATCTACGGTCTTTGTGCTGTCATTCAAAGAATGACACGGGATTTTAGATGTTGTTCTAATGATAAAAAAAATCAAAAAATCAATAATTATTTTTGGGAGAAAGTGAAATACATGGGTTATTGTCATTTCAGGCAGTAACCCGTTTTTCTAAGAAAGAACAGAGCCATGCTTTATCTTGTTTTAAAATCTCGTGCTCTGATTCTATAAACAATTACTTACTATCTAATGAAAACTAATTGCTTTGAAAAATAACTCGAACTCTATTTTTGAAAATCATCTGGACTTAACGTTTGTCAAAAATATATTTCTCTCAATCATCAACTTATGTCATTGATTGTGGGGGATAATGATTTCAATTAAATCAAAAGGTTATTTGTCATACAATTGTTTTCAAAAAGATAATCATGCATGTTTAATCAATAGAGTGTAAAGTCTCATAATCCGATCCTTATCAGTTAAAATGTTTTCATAATCAAGTCACAATTCTCCTCAAAAGCTTTCAAAATCAATTTAAATCTACAGAGATCGCAAATCTCAAATGATTAGAAAATTGTGATCGGGGGAGAATTTGTGATTTAAATTGGATTTAAACTGATGATTCGATAAATGGTTTCACAAGTGTTTTGCAAGCTTTCCTCCCCACATGTGCCAAACGATTTCAAATTTTCCATGCACATGTTGAGGGGAGCATCCTTTTAAAACCACAAAGAATTGAAACGTGATTGATTTGTCTCTAAGTGCGAGGTTCCTTCTAATATGTGCAAAACTCTTTGAAACCTCGAGGCACATATTATGGGGAGCAAACTTATGAAAACCTCATCCTTCCCAATATGCTTTATCTACTTGATTTAATCAGGGAAGTGATGTTGATATCTTTAAGAAAATGGTATTCAAAGAAGTTAATTCTTTCTCTTGCCTCCGTGTGCTAAAGCGATTTCGAATACATGATGCACATGTTGAGGGGGAGCTCTTTTTCTAAAAATATCAAAAACAATTCAGATACAAAATGCTTTGATAATATATCACAAGTATCTGGATTGATTTTCAAATGGTTTTCAAATGGTTTTCAATTGGTTCCAATGGCAGATGAACAATACCAAATAGACCGACCAAATTTACTTTATGTACGGTGGTATAAGAATGATAAGGTTATGTATTTGTTCCCATGATCTGCCAGAATCGGAGGGATCTACCCAGGGACAATCAACAAGTTAGTGTAGAAGTCCTTAGGTATGATGAAAAAAAGAGAAAAGTGAGATATGGGAAGAATGCAGACTGAGACTGAGCCAGTAATGGAATAAACCCAACAAGGTTCTAGTTATGAAGTCTCGGTAAGCACTAAAGGGGTTAAAGAATGAAAAAGAATTGAATGTGAAAAAGGGTGAAAAGAAATAGCCCTCCATTTATTCAACCTTAGGGTAGAAACCGGGTTTCAATTCATATGCTACTAGTGGTTACCAAGGTAACATCAGTATTGAAGACAAGACGTCATGAACCCAGTGACGCACTACACTACATCTTCCCAAGCCACTCAAGTTTCTCTTAAAAGGGCTTGTTTCATTCTCACGGGGAACCTACATAATCTATCGACTTTCTCTTAGAGTTTGTTGATATTGAAAAAGGAGACCCTATCCTTAGTCTCCGGCATAGGAACCAAATATGCACAATTGAGTCTAGAGCCACAAGATCATCATATAATATCTCTTTAGGACACTGTCATTGAAGACTCTCTGGTTCACACAATGTGGAAAGAGAGATTACATCTTATGAGTCCTACTCCTTATCCTTGTGGTATTGCCAGAACATCTGAGTGATATGCAAACATATTCACAATGAAGATGGAAAGCCTTCTGGAGCCAACATCAAACAAGCTCCTGGTGGGTGGAATGTGAGATCTATCCAATAGATCAACCATGTGACAACCGAATGAAACAATGGGGTGATTCAATCTTTGAATCAATCTCGTTCGAGTTATGGATTGACGGATACCTTTGAAAAATCGGTCGTTGTGCTTAAAATCCTTTTCCTTAGCACATCGATCGTGTACTAATATTTCAAAATAAAAGGTGTTTATGATTGATAATTGATTTTCTTTAAAACCTTCGTTGTATTGCAAAACAATTTCTATTGAGCGGTACACGATTGTTTTTCAAATATCTTTTCATCAATCGGTGAATCTCAATTCGATGGTTCACTCACTCCATGTTGTCTTCTTTGAGACGTTCGGTTTGAGAACGAATAGACCAAATTGTGAAACCCCGTCAAGGAAATTCTTCGAATTATACCGATCACAGCGGTACTTGTCTCGATCAACGGGAACCGTGGGCCGTGTACCTCAATTCAACGAACCGATCAAAGACACTTTCGCACTTTATTGCTAATCGTTGTATGCGTGTACGCGACGCGTTTGCGGTGATCGTAATAAAGTCACAATCCGAGCCGCATGCTCACACTATACATTCATCTATAAAGAAATCATGATAAGTGCATCAACGACTGATATTTTCACCCATGCTTCGCCATCACGCCAATATCATGAATCAACGAAAGCTTCTGCTACTCTGATGAGAATATGTCATGATCCAGAATGTGAGCATGTCGGTCCATAAGTCACAACATCACATATTACCAACATCACAATGGATGGGTCAGAGATTTATGTTTGCTGATGATCTCAAAGCTGGCTCAAAACTCATTATCATGTGGATCAGTTAAAGACCTCCACATTGATTATTCAAACATGTAATAATGAAGAATCAATGACTACGAGCTATAGAGCAAAGAACATTAACAAGAAACCAAGAACAATCTAATTGTAATATCTGTTTGTATTCTATGTATTTTTTAGGTGACCTCCCTTAGGGGGAGATTGTTAGGATTTAGTAAATCCAGTTATTAAAGAGTCGGTCACCTCAAGTATATGTAATTGTTAGAAAGCTCGTAGTCGTAGATTAGTTAATGTTTAGTAGTATTTAGTTAAGTAACACCGTGGAGGACTTGACGGGTCTTTACCACCGTATGCCCGATCCATGACCGTAGGTGGCGATTTGTGTAAGACTATAAATACTCTCTACCTCCCAAGGTAGAGAGTTGGAGCTCATAATTATACTTTCATTTTCTCTCTCTAAGTTCCCAAACCTCTAACTCTTTCTCTCTCTAAAACCTCATCTTGTACGCCTCTTTTGATTGTGATATGATGTGTTTGTGAAATCCAATATATTACAAAGATCTAGGGGCGAACCTCACATTTTTTTGGTAGAATTTGAGTGGTAAACAGTTTTTGTGCTAGTCATATAATTCCTATCCATGAGACGCTTTATTAAGACTAAAGTTTAGCTCGTAAATGTGATAAAAAAATTTTAAATTTGGTGCTAAAATTGCCCTAGCAAATATTTCTCATAGTTTATTACACAAATTACTAAGGACAAGACAAATGATCAAGTGAGTGAATAGTTTTTAAGTTCCCTTTTTATTCTCCCTCCCTACACTTAAACTGAACATTGTCCCAAATGTTCCCCGAAAGTATGAAAGTTATGATAAAGGAAGGTAAGTAAGGAAAAGAAACTAATACTCCCCTGATAGCTCGGTAGGATATGTGTGAAGTTGCGGTTAAATCTTCTTCCAAGAAGAATGCATAAGTAATAAGCTTCATCCAATATGTGTTTCTTCTTGTTGTCCAATATAACCTGCACACTTATAAGAAAAGAAACGAAACCTTCGCGTAAAATCGGCGGTAAAACTATATATGACACACAACTACACTAGAAAGCAAGTAAGATATAATGCTTTTGAAATGGATGTTTGCAGTTTTTCTGGAAAATTAAGACTTGGGAATTTCCAAAAATGTACAAGTTACACATAAAACAAAAACTGATCATTATGTTTCTACATAGCCTGACGTCGTCAGGCTTTAATCCTGACGCCATCAGGTTGTCCTGACAAAAACTGGTCTGCTGCGTTTTTCTGGAAAAATTACATCATTAAAACCTGGAAAAATTTCTGCAAAACATCCATTATGACTCGATACAAGAATTTGACTATAACAAACACACATATACATCAATTTCAATTATTTTAATTCTCATGTTCATGTTCTTAAAAAATTATGTGATCTTCCCTACACTTATCTTTTTGTAAAATACCTTTATATGTAATTAAGACGAGGTTAAAACAAAATAAAGCATTTTCACAAAGTATAACATGAGGATAAGCAACAATGAAAAAGATATAAAACAAACAAATTGAAAAAAAAACAAGCAAACAATTAAGCATGGGTTGCCTCTCACGAAGCGCTTTTCTTTATTTATGAGTCTTGTAGCTAGACTCTAAGTCGTGCTCCTACGTTATCTCATGCACGCTTGCGTGCCCATATCTAAGCCACTCTAATGTTCTCTCATCTTTCTTATAATCATCTCCTAACTTTAGACATTTTTTATAATACCTCTCATTCTTTTCATAAGTATGTCTAAGTCCCATTTGTTTGTCTCTTTCACTAAGTAACGGAATAGGAGCCATTCGATTACATGCCTCGATATCTTTGTGTTTAAACCTAGGGTGTGTACGGGGCATTTGATAGACAAAATCCTCAACATCACTAGAGAATGTAATTAAACCATCAACCATCCGTTCATTCAACTTAGTCTATCTCTTAAATGGTTTTCCAAATATCAATTGAGTGAGGCTTCCATCAATGAATTCTCCTAAGTCTTCTAAGACCATGAATTCTACCAAATAAGCAAGACTTCCAACAAATATGTGCAAGTGAGTGGCCGTGTCAACAACATTATTCCCTTGATAAGCTAACTTGTTTACCTTAATTTTATTGTATAAATTCCTTGAGATTAAGTTTAAAGGTAAAAACGAATTCAAATAAGCATCAAAACCTTCTAATCCTATCTTGCAAGGGAATTGCATGTTAAAAAGACTATCTCTCTTAAATCTACATCTAGGGTCAAAACTTTGAGAGGGATCTTCTTCCATCTCAATCCTAGCTCCATTGATGACTTCACCGTTGTCAATTGCCTCCCCATCATCAAATTCCTCATTGGAGTCCGAATCATAGAAAGGACTATTATGTTGCCAATTTATTTCGTTATGCCCTAAGTGATTTCCAAAGTGGTGAACGGGTGAAAGGTTTTGTGGAATTGCATTTTCCATTGCGGGGTTTGGAGCGGGTAGTGCAAAGTTTCTTCGGCTAAAGATGCGAATCATGGCAAGTGATAAGAATTACGAACAAAAACACAAAGAAGGGAGATAAACTACAAGAAAGCTATGAAAAAGAAAAAAAATCTTACTTGATAGGAATCAAGCGAGTGAACCTAAACGAGATAGAAGTCTAACTAGCTATTCCATTCCCCGGCAGCGGCGCCAAAAACTTGATAGCAGGGTTCGGGGTCGAGAAAACCTCCTTTTCTACGAGCAAGCTTTTCAACCCTCTAGGCAGTGAACCTAATCGTTTTAGTGTAGTATGGGGTAAGCCTCGGGGATTGATATCGTTCTATAGGGGAATAGGAATGCTAGAAAGAGATTTATGACGAGAAGGTGGGGTTGAGGATGATTCTTTTTATTCCTTTTTATGGTTTTTTAGAAAGCAAAGGTAAATATCTCGGGGTATATGATTGGAGGGTGGTACTTCTACCGATTTCTCTACTTCTGCTAATTATCTAATTTTCTAATTACTACGAATAGTTTTATGCTTAATTAAGGTGTGCTCGTACGGTGATTAAAGATGTGTTCACTTAGATACTATTACACCCTAGTTATCTTTTATTGATCGGTTGAATTGTCATGTCCTTTATCTTAACGCGTTGATAGATATTGGATTTCACAAACACACTAAACCATAATCACATGAGGCGTTAAATATGTTTAGAGAGAGAAAGTTCTAGAGAGAGAAATGGAAGAGAGTTGGGAACTATGTGAAACAAAGAAAATGGTATTGAGCTCCAACCTCTACCTTGGGAGGTAGAGGGTATTTATAGTTTCTTACAAATAAACGCCACCTATGGGTCATGGATCGCATACAAGTGGGTAAAGACCCGTCCGTCCTCCACGGTGTTACAAAACAAACTACTTGTTAACATAACATGACTACGACTACGAGCTTTCTAACGAATACATATACTTGAGGTGACCGACTCTTTAAGGACATAATTTACTAATTCCTAACAATCTCCCCCTAAGGGAGGTCACCTCAATTTACAATGAATACAAACCAATATTACATTAGATTGTTCTAGGATTCTTGATTAAGTTCTTTGCTCAGTAGCTCGTAGTCTTTGATTCTTCATGTTCCGCATGTTCGGATAATTTCAAGTGGAGGTCTTTAAGCGATCCACGTGATAATCGAGTTTTAAGCCGACTTTGAGATCATCAAGAATCATAAATCTCGACTCATCCATTGTGGTGTTGGTATTATGTGATGTTGTGACTTTTGGACCGACATGCTCACATTTTGGATCATGAGTTCTTCTCATCGTAGTAGCGGTAGCATCTGCTGATTCATGATATAGGCGCAGCAGAAAGGTAAGCATAGTATAAAAATATCGAGCCAGTTATGTAGATATGCACCACCATGATTTCTTCAATTAAGTGGGATGCTTTGTGAGCATGCGGGTTTGATTGACTCCTCAATTCGATCACCGCAATCGTCCAAATGTACCGAAACAACAGCTAGCAATAAAACACATGAAAGTGTCTTTGATCACTTCGTTGAATTGAGGTACACGCCCACGGTTCTCGTCGTTGATCAATACAAGCACCGAATGTGATCGTGTAGAGTTCAAGAACCTCCTTTCTGTGGTTTCGCAATGTTCTAGTTGTTCTCAAACCGAACGCCTCAAAGAAGACAACACGGAGTGAGTGAACCAATGAATTGAGATTCACAGTTGATGAAAATGATTTGAAAACAATCGCCTATTGCTTGAAGAAAGAGTTTTGCAATGCGACGAAGGTTTTATAAGAAAGATCAATTTTCAATCAAAAATACTTTTTGTATATGAAAAGAGTACACATTCGACGTGCTAGTGAAAAGAAGAGATTCGCACATCGAACGGTTTTTCCAAAAGTATTTTTTCAATCAGAGATACTTTTTGTGTTTGAAAACATAAATACACATTCGACGTGCTAGAGAAAAGAAGGTTTGCACATCGAACGGTTTTTCCAAATGTATTCATCAATTCCAATCCTGGACCAAGGTTGATTCACGAGTGAATCGCCCCATTGTTTCTATCCAGTTGTCACAATTTTGATCTTTAGAAAAGATCTCACATGTCACCCACCAAGAGCTTGTATGATGTTGACTCTAGAAGGATTTCCATCTTCATCGTGAATATTTTTACATATCACTCGGATGTTCTGGCAATACCACAAGGATAATGCGTAGGACTCTTAATATATTCTTACTTTCCACATTGTGTGAAACAGTAAGTCTTCATTAATTTAGTGTCCTAATGAGATATTGTGGATGATCTCTTGGCTCTAGACTCAATTGTGCATATTTGGTTCCTATGCGGAGACTAGGAGAGAGTCTCCTTCTTCAATATCAACAATCTCTAAGAGAAAGTCGATAGATTATGTCGGTTCCCGTGAGAATGAAACAAGCCCTTTTAAGAGGAACTTGAGTAGCTTGGAAAGTTTAGTGCAGTGTCACCGGGTCCATGACGCCTTGTCTTCAATACCGTGTACCTTAGTAAACACCAGAGCATATGTATTGAACCCATATCGCGCCTAAGGTTGAATTATTGGAGTGCTATTTCTTTCACCCTTTTCATATTCATTTCTTTTCATTCTTCAACCCTTCAATTGCTTACCGAGACTTCATAACTAGGACCTTGTTGGGTTTATTCCAAGACTAGCTCTGCCTCGATCCGCACTCTTCCCATATCTCACTTTTCTCCTTTTTCATCATACCTAAGGACTCTACACTATCTAGTGGATTGTCCTCGGTAGATCCTCCGGCTCAAGGGATCGTGGAACGAATACCTAACCTAACCATCCTTATAACACCATGCATAAAATAAATTGGTCGGTCTTTTGGTATTGTTCTTTCCTTCTCGAAACCAATTGAAAAATCATTTGGAAAATCAATCAATGTACTTGTGATATAAAATCAAAACATTTTGTACCTTAATTGTTTTGATCATTTTAGAAATGCTCCCCCTCAACATGTGCATATGATACTGAAATTGTTTGGCACATGGAGGCAAGAGTTCTTTGAAATGATTTCTTGATCATAATTTCCTTAGAAAAAGCCTTTTGATTTTCTTTGGTAAATTCTCTCCCTCAATATGTGCATAAGATATTTGAAATCATTTTATCACATAGAGGCAAGAGTTCTTTTGATATACATCCACGAATACAAAAGCCAATATAAACCATTCGCTCCCCCTCAATATGTGCATCGTTATACGAAAGAGTTTGGCACATATTAGAGAGAACTTGCACTTTGAGTCAAACGATCACCTTTATCAAGTTTCATTATTAAATCACAGTTCTCACGATCAAAATATCAAACCCTTTGAGATTTTGGATCCCAAGTGATTTAATAAGGTTTAGAAAACATGGGAGAATATGTGCCTGATTTAAAAGCTCATCTTGTTTTTGGATAAATCCTCCTCCTCAACATGTGTATTGTGTATTTGAAATCGTTTGGCACATGGATGCAGGAGTGCCTTTAAAGGACTAAAACCAATTCCATTTAAACAGATTTGAGATTTAAATCACGATCTCTCCCCCGATCAAAAATTTCAAACCATTTGAAATTTGTGATCCCAAAAGATTTAAATCATTTAGAAAATTTTGGGGAAAGACGTGGCAAGATTTAATTTTGAAAAATGATAGATAAGGAACAGATTTAGACACTAAAGATTGTTAGTGTCAGGTATGATTGTTTTAAGAGATCTTTAAGTAAAATAAAACAATTTCACAATCAAACAAGAACAGAAAAATTTCATTTTGATAGATCTTTGAGTTTTAAAGAAAATAATACCATGACATAACATTAAATCTTTAGATCACCACTTTGTTTTTGTACAACCCGGACCTTTTATGAAGAAATATCGCTTGAAAATATTTTAATTTAAATCACTCTCCCTCAATCGATAACCGTAGTCGATGATTGAGTGACTTAAGTTTTGATACAATGAAGTCCGTGATTTTCAAATTTTAGTCCAATTAATTTTCAAAACAATATATTCCATTTTCAAAACAATTTATTCAAATTTTTCAAAATTGTTTAAAATGGTATCCCCTGCTAAAGATACGTTAGGTGGTTGAGAAGCTTCGTTGATGTTGTAGGGGTGAAGAAAACCGTCTGCGGATGCAATGAGACTTCTACGTTGTATTTTAATGCCAACCGAGGTCAAATTAAGCTCCGTTTCTTCAATCACTTAGAAGAAAACCATCACCGATGCGGTGAGACCTCTTACGTTGCATTTTCATGCCAACACCCATAGAAGTCCAATTAAGCTCCGCTCCTTCATTTGTCAACCCAAGAGATAGTTACCCTTTCCTTCGCATCCAATCATCATATTATGTGGGATCCGGATTGGGAAAATTCTAATATACCTGCATACGTTAGTGGACATACATACAGATATATGGTGGTCAACATCACCCAAACAACAATCGACTAATAAAAGTCAATCCAATCATAACAATCAGTTCATATAAAGCATGGGAATAATATGTTTATCAAACTCTAATCATCTAATCCTAACAATCATATCCTAGGCACCTAGTCCTTCAACGTAGGTTAACATGATTTTTAATTAAGCATATAGGATAATTAGGAAAGTCCGTTAGATGATATAAATTTGAAAACATTCTCCCCCTCAATCAATGACTTATTTTTCTGAAAAGGTTGAAAGCTACTGAAGTCATTGATTGAGTTTCAATTTATAAAACATTGAATCGATTGTTTTAAAAGCAACTCATTTTCCAATTATTTGTTAAAACAAATATTTTTCTCAAGAATTTTGAAGGAAAAATATTTGAGTAGGAACAATATCCTTCTTCGACATACTTTCCTCATTTTAGTTTTAGGATAAGTACACGAAATATTTGAAAATTGGTTTAGCGCAACACTTTCCTTTCTTGAAGAGCGGGTTGCTATCGAAATAATAGCAAGCCATAGTTTTAGGCACGAGCTACGATCCGAAATAATCGCAAGCCATTTTTTAGACATGTTTTGGAAAAGAATATTTACACCTCCTGCTCGAACTTCATCTATGGTCCCGTGCCATTATTGAATGACATTTCTAAGACCGCAGATGTTATCGATACTGTAAGACATGTCTTGAGAAAACATATTTTGGTATTTTTCAAATTTTCCGATTTTATGGGTTTTTGTTGATTTTATATTTTTCTATTTTGTTTTGCTGGTTTTATATTTTTGTATTTTGCTTTTTGAAAAATATTTACAAAGATAGATTAGATGATATAGTTAAAGAAGATGATGATACGAGTACCGAGATAAGGATATCGAGCAGCCCCGTTGTAGAAGATAGAAGTTATCATCTCTTAAACATTCACCACCAAAGCTTCCAAGGCTCTTGAATCGAAGAGAGAAATTGAGCCACTTGAAAGTGAGACTTTGGTAGCTTCCCCCCAAACCGTATATCTTCTTATTGAGCAGATTTAAAAGCTCATCTTGTTTTTGGATAAATCCTCCTCCTCAACATGTGTATTGTGTATTTGAAATCGTTTGGCACATGGAGGCAGGAGTGCTTTAAAGGACTAAAACCAATTCCATTTAAACAGATTTGAGATTTAAATCACGATCTCTCCCGATCAAAAATTTCAAACCATTTGAGATTTGTGATCCCAAAAGATTTTAAATCATTTAGAAAATTTTGGGAAAGACGTGGCAAAATTTAATTTTGAAAATGATAGATAAGGAACGATTTAGACATTAAAGATTGTTAGTGTCGTATGATTGTTTTAAGAGATCTTTAAGTAAAATAAAACAATTTCACAATCAAACAAGAATGTAAAAATTTCATTTTGACAGATCTTTGAGTTTTAAAGAAAATCATACCATGACATAACATTAAATCTTTAGATCACCACTTTGTTTTTGTACAACCCGGACCTTTTATGAAGAAATATCGCTTGAAAATATTTTAATTTAAATCACTCTCCCCTCAATCGATGACCGTAGTCGATGATTGAGTGACTTAAGTTTTGATACAATGAAGTCCTATGATTTTCAAATTTTAGTCCAATTAATTTTCAAAACAATATTTTCCATTTTCAAAACAATTTATTCAAATTTTCAAAATTGTTTAAAATGGTATCCTCGCACAAGGATACGTTAGGTGGTTGAGAAGCTCGTTGATGTTGTAGGGGTGAAGAAAACCGTCTCATAGATGCAAGGAGACTTCTACGTTGTATTTTAATGCCAATCGAGGTCAAATTAAGCTCCGCTTCTTCAATCACTTAGAAGAAAACCATCTACGATGCAGTGAGACCTCTTACGTTGCATTTTTCATGCCAACACTCCATAGAAGTCCAATTAAGCTCCGCTCCTTCATTTGTCAACCCAAGAGATAGGTACCCTTTCCTTCTGCATCCAATCATCATATTATGTGGGATCCGATTGGGAAAATTCTAATATACCGCATACGCTAGTGGACATACATACGTATATATGGTGGTGACATCACCCAAACAACAATCGACTAATAAAAGTCAATCCAATCATAACAATCGCCTCATATAAAGCATGGGAATAATATGTTTATCAAACTCTAATCATCTAATCCTAACAATCATATCCTAGGCACCTAGTCCTTCAACGTAGGTTAACATGATTTTAATTAAGCATATGATAATTAGGAAAGTCCGTTAGATGATATAAATTTGAAAACATTCTCCCTCAATCAATGACTTATTTTCCTCAAAAGGTTAAAAGCTTGAAGTCATTGATTGAGTTTCAATTTTATAAAAACACCGAATCATTGTTTTAAAGCAACTCATTTTCCACTATTTGTTAAAACAAATATTTTTCTCAAGAATTTTGAAGGAAAAATATTTGAGTAGGAATAATGATCCTTCGACATACTTTCCTCATTTTAGTTTTAGGATAAGTACACGAAATATTTGAAAATTAAGAACCTCCTTGACAGGTTTCGCAATGTTCTAGTCGTTCTCAAACCGAACGTCTCAAAGAAGACAACACGGAGTGAGTGAACCAAATAATTGAGATTCAGCGATTGATGAAAATGATTTGAAAACAATCGCCTATTGCTTGAAGAAAGAGTTTTGCAATGCGGCGAAGGTTTTATGAGAAAGATCAATTTTCAATCAAAATAGTTTTTGTATATGAAAAGAGTACACATTCGGCGTGCTAGTGAAAAGAAGAGATTCGCACATCGAGCGGTTTTTCCAAAAGTATTTTTCAATCGAGATACTTTTGTGTTTGAAAACATAAATACACATTCGACGTGCTAGAGAAAGAAGGTTTGCACATCGAGCGGTTTTTCCAAAAGTATTCGTCAATTCCAATCTCGGACCAAGGTTGATTCACGAGTGAATCGCCCATTATTTCTATCCGGTTGTCACAATTTTGATCTTTAGAAAAGATCTCACATGTCACCCACCAAGAGCTTGTATGATGTTGGCTCTAGAAGGATTTCCATCTTCATCGTAAATATTTTTACATATCACTCGGATGTTACGGCAATACCACAAGGATAATCGTGGGACTCTTAATATATTCTTACTTTCCACATTGTGTGAAACAAGAAGTCTTCATTAATTTAGTGTCCTAATGAGATATTGTGGATTATCTCTTGGCTCTAGACTCAATTGTGCATATTTGGTTACTATGCTTGAGACTAGGGAGAGAGTCTCATTCTTCAATATCAACAATCTCTAAGAGAAAGTCGATAGATTATGTCGGTTCCCGTGAGAATGAAACAAGCCCTTTAAGAGGAACTTGAGTAGCTTGGGAAGTTTAGTGCGGTAATCACACGGGTCCATGACGTCTTGTCTTCAATACCGGTGTTACCTTATTAAACACCAAGAGCATATGTATTGAACCCGATTCTTGCCCTAAGGTTGAATTATTGGAGGGCTATTTCTTTTCACCCTTTTCATATTCATTTCTTTTCATTCTTCAACCCCTTGATTGCTTACGAGACTTCATAACTAGGACCTTGTTGGGTTTATTCCAAGACTAGCTCATCTCGATCCGCACTCTTCCCATATCTCACTTTTCTCTTTTTTCATCATACCTAAGGACTCTACACTATCTAGTGGATTGTCCCTGGGTAGATCCCTCCGGCTCTGGCGGGATCGTGGGAACGAATACCTAACCTAACCATCCTTATAACACCATGCATAAAATAAATTGGTCGGTCTTTTGGTATTGTTCTTTCCTTCTCTAAACCAATTGAAAAATCATTTGGAAAATCAATCAAGGTACTTGTGATATAAAATCAAAACATTTTGTACCTTAATTGTTTTGATCATTTTAGAAATGCTCCCCCTCAACATGTGCATATGATATTGAAATTGTTTGGCACATGGAGGCAAGAGTTCTTTGAAATAATTTCTTTGAAATGATTTCTTGATCATAATTTCCTTAGAAAAAGCCTTTTGATTTTCTTTGGTAAATTCTCTCCCTCAATATGTGCATAGGATATTTGAAATCATTTTATCACATAGAGGCAAGAGTTCTTTTGAAGTACATCCACGATTACAAAAGCCAATATAAACCATTCGCTCCCCCTCAATATGTGCATCGTTATACGAATGAGTTTGGCACATATTAGAGAGAACTTGCACTTTTGAGTCAAAACGATCACCTTTTATCAAGTTTCATTATTAAATCACAGATTCTCCCCCGATCAAAAATATCAAACCCTTTGAGATTTTGGATCCCAAGTGATTTAATAAGGTTTAGAAAACATGGGAGAATATGTGCCTGATTTAAAAGCTCGTCTTGTTTTTGGATAAATCCTCCTCCTCAACATGTGTATTGTGTATTTGAAATCGTTTGGCACATGGAGGCAGGAGTGCCTTTAAAGGACTAAAACCAATTCCATTTAAACAGATTTGAGATTTAAATCACGATCTCTCCCCCGATCAAAAATTTCAAACCATTTGAGATTTGTGATCCCAAAAGATTTAAATCATTTAGAAAATTTTGGGGAAGACGTGGCAAGATTTAATTTTGAAAAATGATAGATAAGGAACAGATTTAGACATTAAAGATTATTAGTGTCAGGTATGATTGTTTTAAGAGATCTTTAAGTAAAATAAAATAATTTCACAATCAAACAAGAACAAAAAAAATTTCATTTTGACAGATCTTTGAGTTTTAAAGAAAATCATACCATGAAATAACATTAAATCTTTAGATCACCACTTTGTTTTTGTACAACCCGGACCTTTTATGAAGAAATATCGTTTGAAAATATTTTAATTTAAATCACTCTCCCCCTCAATCGATGACCGTAGTCGATGATTGAGTGACTTAAGTTTTGATACAATGAAGTCCGGTGATTTTCAAATTTTAGTCCAATTAATTTTCAAAACAATATTTTCCATTTTCAAAACAATTTATTCAAATTTTTCAAATTGTTTAAAAATGGTATCCTGCACAAAGATCGTTAGGTGGTTGAGAAGCTTCGTTGATCTTTGTAGGGCGGGAAGAAAACCGTCTGCAGATGCGTTGAGACTTCTTACGTTGTATTTTAATGCCAACCGAGGTCAAATTAAGTCCGTTTCTTCAATCACTTAGAAGAAAACCATCTGCGGATGCGATGAGACCTCTTACGTTGCATTTTCATGCCAACACTCCATAGAAGTCCAATTAAGCTCCGTTCCTTCATTTGTCAACCCAAGAGATAGTTACCCTTTCCTTTCGGCATCCAATCATCATATTATGTGGGATCCGGATTGGGAATATTCTAATATACATGCATACGTTAGTGGACATACATACAGATATATGGTGGTCGACATCACCCAAACAACAATCGACTAATAAAAGTCAATCCAATCATAACAATCAGTTCATATAAAGCATGGGAATAATGTGTTTATCAAACTCTAATCATCTAATCCTAACAATCATATCCTAGGCACCTAGTCCTTCAACGTAGGTTAACCGGATTTTTAATTAAGCATATAGGATAATTAGGAAAGTCCGTTAGATGATATAAATTTGAAAACATTCTCCCCCTCAATCAATGACTTATTTTTCTGAAAAGGTTAAAAGCGTGAAGTCATTGATTGAGTTTTCAATTTTATAAAACACGAATCGATTGTTTTAAAGCAACTCATTTTCCACCATTTTGTTAAAACAAATATTTTTCCTAAGAATTTTGAAGGAAAAATATTTGAGTAAGGCTGTGATCCTTCGACATACTTTCCTCATTTTAGTTTTAGGATAAGTACGAAATATTTGAAAATTGGTTTAGCGCAAAGACTTTCCTTTCTTGAAGAGCGGGTTGCTATCGTAAATAATAGCAAGCCATAGTTTTAGGCACGAGCTACGATCGAAATAATCGCAAGCCATTTTTAGACATGTTTTGGAAAAAGAATATTTACACCTCATGCTCGAACTTCATCTATGGTCCCGTGCCATTATTGAATGACATTTCTAAGACCGCGGATGTTATCGATACGGAAGACATGTCTTGAGAAAACATATTTTTGGTATTTTCAAATTTTCGATTTTTATGGGTTTTGTTGATTTTATATTTTTCTATTTTGTTTCTTGGTTTTATATTTTTGTATTTTGCTTTTTGAAAATATTTACAAAGATAGTTTAGATGATATAGTTAAAGAAGATGATGATACGAGTACCGAGATAAGGATATCGAGCAGCCCCGTTGTAGAAGATAGAAGTCATCATCTCTTAAACATTCACCACCAAAGCTTCCAAGGCTCTTGAATCGAAGAGAGAAATCGAGCCACTTGAAAGTGAGACTTTGGTAGCTTCCCCCCCAAACCGTATATCTTCTTATTGAGCAGATTCTAAGCTTTCTTTCAAGCTTGCCTTAGCCAGATGCACAAAGACCCACACCATATCATCGATCTTGCTGCTCCATATAAGAAGGATCATTGTAAGTCTCCGTTGGGGTTATATCATCAAGAAGAACAACAACGTATCATCCCACTCATAAACAATCTTCTCAAATTTCATAACCACTGAAGTCTGAAGCTACGCATCCCCAACGAGTTGTCAAGAGACCACTTCCCCCAAGTAGATGAATAGATGCAGTCAGTATCTTAGACTAGAGCTCACGAACCCGAATACACATACTCGAAGACAAAGAAACTTATACCATCGAAGTAGCAGATTAAGTCCAATAGCCAAAGAATAACCTCGATGTATACTTTTCTCTCCCCCTGAAGAAAGTGTATGAAGCTCAAGAACCCGAAGTACCAAAATGCCCAAAGAGAGAATAACCGATAACATTAAAGAAGCATGCCGAATCATCGATTATCTCTGCGGTGACAATCTCTGCGGATGTCAACACGGAATAAGTGATTTTATATACGAATCATGATTAAGCCCTCGAGGGAAGCGGTTGGCGCCCCCAATGTACACAATTCTCTCTCCCCGATGATTGCGATGACATCGAAATCATCACACACTTGTGTACATCTTTCATCTTCGTAAACTAACTCTTCCATCTCTTCCCCACATAGTTGGAATAAGAACACTAAACGCCATGAGTCAAACCTTGAGTTTCTCTCGGTGAATGACACATTAGTCTTCCCGGGATATTTTTAGTCACTTAGAAGTATTAAGCTCATCAATGTTTACTCGCGTTTAGATGTGTGTCTCCTTCCCCCTTGCTGGTTTTGATACTTCAGAATCAGCAACATATTATCTGCCCAAATACTTGAAATATGTTGAGAAGATCGCTTGAAGTCTTTGTGAGAATCAACTTGCTGAAGAACAGAATAAGCAAGTCTAATTGGGGATTAAATATGGCATTTCACTCTCCCCCAAATAGTGCTCTCCCCTAAACCGACAATCTTTTTGATAACAGCCCAGATTAAGAAGAAGTCTTTAGATTGTTAAATGCAACTCGTCTTTAGTCTTCTAACACGTAGCAGAAAATGTAGGACGATCAGTGAGTCGACCTTCTTCAAGATTGTCCATTGGGGAATGGAAAGTCAACATCTTCAACTTACCAAATGCATTCCGCTTAACTTTGAAAGTAGCAAATCCCTTAACTCAAATCCTCCCAATCAAACAAGAACGGAAAGATGTTCATTAAGAAAATCACCAAAGAACTAGAAGTACTTTGTCATTAATCAAATCATCCCGGGTAAAGATGTTAACCAACGACTCTTGGTAGAAAATTCCATGTGAAGATTGTTCTAGGATTCTTGATTAAGTTCTTTGCTCAAGAGTCGTAGTCTTTGATTCTTCATGTTCCGCATGTTTGGATAATTTCAAGTGGAGGTCTTTAAGCGATCCACGTGATCTTGAGTTTTGAGCCGACTTTGAGATCATCGGCAATCATAAATCTCGACTCATCCATTGTGGTGTTGGTATTATGTGATGTTGTGACTTTTGGACCGACATGCTCACATTTTGGATCATGAGTTCTTCTCATCGAGTAGCGGAAGCATTCGTTGATTCATGATATAGGCGGCGAAGCGAAGCATAGTATAAAAATATCGAGCCAGTTATGTAGATATGCACCACATGATTTCTTCAATTAAGTGTGGATCTTTGTGAGCATGCGGGTTTGGATTGACTCCTCAATTCGATCGGCACAATCATTCAAATGTACCGCAAACAACGATTAGCAATAAAACACGAAAGTGTCTTTGATCACTTTTGTTGAATTGAGGTACACGACCCACTTTCCTCGTTGATCGAGACAAGCATGCTGTGATCGGTAGAGTTCAAGAACCTCCTTGACGGGGTTTCGCAATGTTCTAGTCGTTCTCAAACCGGAACGTCTCAAAGAAGACAACACGGAGTGAGTGAACCAGCGAATTGAGATTCATTGATTGATGAAAAATGATTTGAAAAACAATCGCCTATTGCTTGAAGAAAGAGTTTTGCAATGCGACGAAGGTTTTATGAGAAAGATCAATTTTCAATCAAAAATACTTTTTGTATATGAAAAGAGTACACATTCGACGTGCTAGTGAAAAGAAGAGATTCGCACATCGAACGGTTTTTCCAAAAGTATTTTTTCAATCAGATATACTTTTTGTGTTTGAAAACATAAATACACATTCGACGTGCTAGAGAAAAGAAGGTTTGCACATCGAACGGTTTTTCCAAAAGTATTCGTCAATTCCAATCCTGGACCAAGGTTGATTCACGAGTGAATCGCCCATTGTTTCTATCCGCTTGTCACAATTTTGATCTTTAGAAAAGATCTCACATGTCACCCACCAAGAGCTTGTATGATGTTGGCTCTAGAAGGATTTCCATCTTCATCGTAAATATTTTTACATATCACTCGGATGTTCTGGCAATACCACAAGGATAATGCGTAGGACTCTTAATATATTATTACTTTCCACATTGTGTGAAACAGTAAGTCTTCATTAATTTAGTGTCCTAATGAGATATTGTCGATGATCTCTTGGCTCTAGACTCAATTGTGCATATTTGGTTCCTATGCCGGAGACTAGGGAGAGAGTCTCCTTCTTCAATATCAACAATCTCTAAGAGAAAGTCGATAGATTATGTCGGTTCCCAGTGAGAATGAAACAAGCCCTTTTAAGAGGAACTTGAGTAGCTTGGGAAGTTTAGTACAGTACACATTGGGTCCATGACGCCTTGTCTTCAATACCGGTGTTACCTTACTAAACACCGAAGAGATATGTATTGAACCCGTTCATCGCCCTAAGGTTGAATTATTGGAGGCTATTTCTTTTCACCCTTTTCATATTCATTTCTTTTCATTCTTCAACCCTTCAAAGCTACCGAGACTTCATAACTAGGACGTTGTTGGGTTTATTCCAAAGACTAGCTCTGCCTCGATCCGCACTCTTCCCATATCTCACTTTTCTCCTTTTTTCATCATACCTAAGGACTCTACACTATCTAGTGGATTGTCCTGGGTAGATCCCTCCGGCTCGGCAGATCGTGGGAACGAATACCTAACCTAACCATCCTCATAACACCATGCTTAAAATAAATTGGTCGGTCGTTTGGTATTGTTCTTTCCTTCTCGAAACCAATTGAAAAATCATTTGGAAAATCAATCAAGGTACTTGTGATATAAAATCAAAACATTTTGTACCTTAATTGTTTAGATCATTTAGAAATGCACCCTCAACATGTGCATATGATATTGAAATTGTTTGGCACATGGAGGCAAGAGTTCTTTGAAATAATTTCTTTGAAATGATTTCTTGATCATAATTTCCTTAGAAAAAGCCTTTTGATTTTCTTTGGTAAATTCTCTCCCTCAATATGTGCATAGGATATTTGAAATCATTTTATCACATAGAGGCAAGAGTTCTTTTGAAGTACATCCACGATTACAAAAGCCAATATAAACCATTCGCTCCCCCTCAATATGTGCATCGTTATACGAATGAGTTTGGCACATATTAGAGAGAACTTGCACTTTTGAGTCAAAACGATCACCTTTATCAAGTTTCATTATTAAATCATGATTCTCCCCGATCAAAAATATCAAACCTTTGAGATTTTGGATCCCAAGTGATTTAATAAGGTTTAGAAAACATGGGAGAATATGTGCCTGATTTAAAAGCTCATCTTGTTTTTGGATAAATCCTCCTCCTCAACATGTGTATTGTGTATTTGAAATCGTTTGGCACATGGAGGCAGGAGTGCCTTTAATGGACTAAAACCAATTCCATTTAAACAGATTTGAGATTTAAATCACGATCTCTCCCCCGATCAAAAATTTCAAACCATTTGAGATTTGTGATCCCAAAAGATTTAAATCATTTAGAAAATTTTGTGGAAAGACGTGGCAAGATTTAATTTTGAAAAATGATAGATAAGGAACAGATTTAGACATTAAAGATTATTAGTGTCAGGTATGATTGTTTTAAGAGATCTTTAAGTAAAATAAAACAATTTCACAATCAAACAAGAACAGAAAAAATTTCATTTTGACAGATCTTTGAGTTTTAAAGAAAATCATACCATGACATAACATTAAATCTTTAGATCACCACTTTGTTTTTGTACAACCCGGACCTTTTATGAAGAAATATCGTTTGAAAATATTTTAATTTAAATCACTCTCCCCCTCAATCGATGACCGTAGTCGATGATTGAGTGATTTAAGTTTTGATACAATGAAGTCCGGTGATTTTCAAATTTTAGTCCAATTAATTTTCAAAACAATATTTTCCATTTTCAAAAAAATTTATTCAAATTTTTCAAAATTGTTTAAAAATGGTATCCTGCACAAAGATACGTTAGGTGGTTGAGAAGCTTCTGTTGATGCTGTAGGGCAGGAAGAAAACAGTCTGCAGATGCAGTGAGACTTCTTACGTTGTATTTTAATGCCAATCGAGGTCAAATTGAGCCCGCTTCTTCAATCACTTAGAAGAAAACCATCTCTGCGATGCGGTGAGACCTCTTCGTTGCATTTTTCATGCCAACACTCCATAGAAGTCCAATTAAGCTCCGTTCCTTCATTTGTCAACCCAAGAGATAGTTACCCTTTCCTTTCGGCATCCAATCATCATATTATGTGGGATCCGGATTGGGAAAATTCCAATATACCTGCATACGTTAGTGGACATACATACAGATATATGGTGGTCGACATCACCCAAACAACAATCGACTAATAAAAGTCAATCCAATCATAACAATCAGTTCATATAAAGCATGGGAATAATGTGTTTATCAAACTCTAATCATCTAATCCTAACAATCATATCCTAGGCACCTAGTCCTTCAACGTAGGTTAACATAATTTTTAATTAAGCATATAGGATAATTAGGAAAGTCCGTTAGATGATATAAATTTGAAAACATTCTCCCCCTCAATCAATGACTTATTTTTCTGAAAAGGTTAAAAGCGCTGAAGTCATTGATTGAGTTTTTAATTTTATAAAACACTCGAATCGATTATTTTTAAAGCAACTCATTTTCCACCATTTTGTTAAAATAAATATTTTTGAAGAATTTTGAAGGAAAAATATTTGAGTAGAACAATTATCCTTGACATACTTTCCTCATTTTAGTTTTAGGATAAGTACACTAAATATTTGAAAATTGGTTTAGCGCAACACTTTCCTTTCTTGAAGAGCGGGTTGCTATCGAAATAATAGCAAGCCATAGTTTTAGGCACGAGCTACGATCCGAAATAATCGCTAGCCATTTTTAGACATGTTTTGGAAAAAGAATATTTACACCTCTGCTCGAACTTCATCTATGGTCCCGTGCCATTATTGAATGACATTTCTAAGACCGCAGATATTATCGATACCAAGACATGTCTTGAGAAAACATATTTTGGTATTTTTCAAATTTTCGATTTTTATGGGTTTTGTTGATTTTATATTTTTCTATTTTGTTTCTTTGGTTTTATATTTTTGTATTTTGCTTTTGAAAATATTTACAAAGATAGTTTAGATGATATAGTTAGAAGATGATGATACAGTACCGAGATAAGGATATCGAGCACCCGTTGTAGAAGATAGAAGTCATCATCTCTAAACATTCACCACCAAAGCTTCCAAGGCTCTTGAATCAAGAGAGAAATTGAGCCACTTAAAGTGAGACTTTGGTAGCTTCCCCAAACAAGATATCTTCTTATTGAGCGATTCTAAGCTTTCTTTCAAGCTTGCCTTAGCCGGATGCACAAAGACGCACACCATATCATCGATCTTGTTGCTCCATATAAGAAGGATCATTGAAGTCTCCGTTGGGGTTATATCATCAAGAAGAACGACGTATCATCCCACTCATAAACAATCTTCTCAAATTTCATAACCACCAAGTCCGAAGCTACGCATCCCCAACGAGTTGTCAAGAGACCACTTCCCCAAGTAGATGAATAGATGCAACGAGATCTTAGACTAGAGCTCACGAACCCGAATACACATACTCAAGACAAAGAAACTTATACCATCAAAGTAGCAGTTAAGTCCAATAGCCAAAGAATAACCTCGATGTATACTTTTCTCACCTCAAGAAAGTGTATGGCTCAAGAACCCGGTACCGAATGCCCAAAGAGAGAATAACCGATAACATTGAAGAAGCATGCCGAATCATCGATTATCTCTCGGGTGACAATCTGCGGATGTCAACACCGAATAAGTGATTACATCTCTCAATCATCGATTAAGCCCTCAAGTGAAGCAATTGGCGCCCCAATGTAAACAATTCTCTCCCTGTTGATTGCGATGACATCGAAATCATCACACACTTGTGTACATCTTTCATCTTCGAAACTAACTCTTTCATCTCTTCCCCCACATAGTTGGAATAAGAACACTAAACGCTATGAGTCAAACCTTGAGTTTCTCTCGGTAATGACACATTAGTCTTCCGGGATATTTTCACCACTTAGAAGTATTAAGCTCATCAATGTTTACTCGTGTTTAGATGTGTGTCTCTTCCCCTTCTTTGGTTTTGATACTTGAATCAGCAACATATTATCAGCCCAAATACTTGAAATATGTTGAGAAGATCGCTTGAAGTCTTTGTGAGAATCAACTTGCTGAAGAACAAAATAAGCAAGTCTAATTGGGGATTAAATATGGCATTTCACTCTCCCCCAAATAGTGCTCTCCCCTAAACCGACAATCTTTTTGATAACAGCCCAGATTAAGAAGAAGTCTTTATATTGTTAAATGCAACTCGTCTTTAGTCTTCTAACACGTAGCAGAAAATGTAGGACATAATGTAGACTCGACCTTCTTCAAGATTGTCCAGTTGGGGAATGGAAAGTCAACATCTTCAACTTACCAAATGCATTCCCGTTAACTTTGAAAGTAGCAAATCCCCTTAACTCAAATCCCTCCCAATCAAACAAGAACAGAAAGATGTTCATTAAGAAAATCAGCCCAGCAACTAGAAGTACTTTGTCATTAATCAAATCATCCCGGGTAAAGATGTTAACCAACGACTCTTAGTAGAAAACTCCATGTGAAGATTGTTCTAGGATTCTTGATTAAGTTCTTTGCTCAGTAGCTCGTAGTCTTTGATTCTTCATGTTCCGCATGTTTGGATAATTTCAAGTGGAGGTCTTTAACTGATCCACGTGATACTGAGTTTTGAGCCAGCTTTGAGATCATCAGCAATCATAAATCTCTGACTCATCCATTGTGGTGTTGGTATTATGTGATGTTGTGACTTTTGGACCGACATGCTCACATTTTGGATCATGAGTTCTTCTCATCAGAGTAGCGGAAGCATTCGTTGATTCATGATATAGGCAGCAGCGTAGCAGAAGCATAGTATAAAAATATCAGAGCCAGGTTATGTAGATATGCACCGTCTTGATTTCTTTAATTAAGTGTGGATGCCGTGAGCATGCGGTTTGGATTGACTCAATTACGATCACCGCAACCGTCCAAATGTACCGCAAACAACAGTTAGCAATAAACACACGAAGTGTCTTTGATCACTTCGTTGAATTGAGGTACACGCCCACGGTTCCTCGTTGATCAAGACAAGCATCGCCGTGATCGTGTAGAGTTCGAAGAACCTCCTTGACGGGGTTTCGCACTGTTCTAGCTGTTCTCAAACCGAACGCCTCAAAGAAGACAACACGGAGTGAGTGAACCAATAATTGAGATTCATCGATTGATGAAAATGATTTGAAAACAATCGCCTATTGCTTGAAGAAAGAGTTTTGCAATGCGATTTAAGGTTTTATGAGAAAGATCAATTTTCAATCAAAAATACTTTTTGTATATGAAAAGAGTACACATTCGACGTGCTAGTGAAAAGAAGAGATTCGCACATCGAACGGTTTTTCCAAAAGTATTTTTTCAATCAGAGATACTTTTTGTGTTTGAAAACATAAATACACATTCGACGTGCTAGAGAAAAGAAGGTTTGCACATCGAATGGCACTACAAGAAAAGTGGCTTTTTAGGACCCCCATAAGCGTCATAAAATGGTACTTTTTAGGACCTTTCATTTAATAGGACCAAGGATGAAAGTGTTTCATGTAAGGCGGTTGTAATAGGTCCAAAGCGTCCTAACCCTTATGAAACCAATTTTATGGTCGTATTATATGTCTATGAACAACACAAATAGCGTCCTAATAAAACCATATTAGGACACTTTTACAATGTTTTAACATGTGATTACCTACTTTTAATCTTTTGAGACACATAAAACGCCCTTAAAAGTATTGTTAGGACGCTTATGATGTAACATCATAGCTATTTTAGCAACCAAGAAAAGGGTACTAATAACTCAAATAAGATTATGATACCAATTTTATGGTCGCATTTTAGGTCTATAAACAACACAAATAACGTCCTAATAAAAACATATTAGGACACTTTTCCAATGTTCTAACATGTGGTAACCTACTTTTAATCTTTTGATACACATACAAGCGCCCTTTAATGTTAATTTAGGACGGTTATCATATACTATTATATTTACTTTAACACCAAGAAAAGGGTCCTAATATCCCAAATACGATTATGAAACCAAATTTATGGTCGCATAATATGTCTATGAACAACCAAATAACGTCCTAATAACAACATATTAGGACACTTTTACAATGTTGTAAAACGTTGTTACCTAATTTTAATCTTTTGATACACATACAAGCGTACTTAAAAGATAATTGTTAGGACGCTTATCATATAACATTATAGCTATTTTAGCACCAAGAAAAGGGTTCTAATATCTCAAAGAAGATTATGAAACCAATTTTTTGGTCGTATAAAATGTCTATTAACAACCTAAATAACGTCCTAATAACAACATATTAGGACACTTTTACAATGTTAAGTTAATTGTTAGGACGGTTAATAAGTTTAATAGGACAATTTCAAAGTCCGAACAAGTCATATGATAGGACGCTATTTTCACCATGCACACTCTATTATTACGATATGAATAAAACATCAACTAAATATTAAATGAATAAAACGAAATTGTATTTCAAATTAGCAATTGTCATAACAAAATCACTAAACATAAATAAGGTAGACAGAATCTAACATAAAGTCTCGTAACATTAAACAATACATTAACGCAACAAGAAGCTTAGTCCGTGGTCATCATGCATCATCTCTCTCAATCCTCACGGACCACCTACAAATAAACACCCATGTATAAGCATTAAGCTCCATGTTAGTAAAATTATTGGTATCACAAGATTAACAAAGACATACCAAATAAGCCCTGAACTTTATAGATGACCTTATTGGCTTTCAAAACCAATAAGCTCACCGTGTGCCCACTAATGAAGAAGCTAAGGCACATGGAAAGTTAGGGTTTTGAGTCGATGCCCAGTGTGGGGCAATGGTTAGCCCGCAGCCACTTTGAACTATCAATTTTAGTTATCACAAACAATATATACTTAGCTAGTTTCGTCATATAAAAATCAAGAGTTACGGAAAGAGCTCATGTATACCGAGACCAAATCATGACACCGCCTAGAAATGCAAGTGTATGATATATTTCATTCTCAAAGATCTAAGCCATTGATTCCAAAATATCACCGATTTCGAGACCATTTAGAAGAATATTATAAGAAGTCGTCAATATAACTACAAGTCGCTTAAAAGCAAATCATCGATTTTATAGAAAAGCATAGAATCACCGACATTCCAAAACCACGGCAATACACCAAAGAGTTAAAATAGCGAGTCCATCACTATCGTTATTTAACTCATGAATGAAATGGAAGTTACAAAAAACAAGGCAAAAGAACACATAATAAGAAGATAACTAAATCAATGATTTAGTTATTATATTCAAGAAATCCAATGAGCATGATGTCGACAAAACACTAAACATGTGAAAATAAAATACCTTTTATCGATACTATAAGCTCTAGATTTTCAAACTTCTCCGACTAATAATATGTAACTAGGTAACCTACATGTTGTCGCAGTTTATGAGCAAGATGTTGTCGCAAATCCAGATATGTCTCGAAAACATACATCAATAATATGTAACTAGGTAACCCGCTATGATGGTGAATAATATCGAGAAGCAATTGTGATCCGGTGAGCTTATGCCTAACGCTTTCACGAGCCTTCATGACCTCGACCCCAACAAGATTAGGAATGTTCAACTTTTGCCTACTAATTCAAACACGTTGTCCATAATGTTAACATGTGTACATATACATGAGGCAACAGAGATCAAGACGAAAGGTAGCGCGGATGCCAACAGAGCATAACATATAAAATATATGGATCTAGTTATTAGCAGTGTCTCGCTTACGCTTTCAATATATCATATTTTACTTGAAATTAAAGACAAGTTCAAGATACAAATCTAAAATCATTACGAGATAGATCTTGGCATTGTTACTTGGGTGAAAAATTGTTCTACGATTCTATATATATATCTCGAATGACTTAGAATAAAAATAAAAATAAAATAACCTCGCCATTTTCTTCCAACGATACTTTAATCGTAAATTATTCATAAGCTATTTACTTTGTGAAATCCTATATTACACTAAAACACCTCTTAAAGGCAAACAAGTAATACAATTTCAACTATTTACCTTCTTTCCGTGCTTCACAAGTCTTAAGGAAACCTCAAATAGAAGTATTGGCAAATGCAATAGCATCGCTTGTTTCACCAGTAACAGTCCTTGTCAAGAACATGGGTGTGGCCAACCACAAGAATGAAACCGCCAATATGACACCCCATATCACCGAAATGACACCACCGCAAAAATTACTTACATGTTCTGCTCACCCACCGCATCAAAAGTTGTAAATTTAGTAACAACAACTTAATATTATTAATCTTGATCCGATGCTAAAATAGCAATGTATCCCTCATTAGTATATTATCTTGTTTTTCTCGAGCTATATTGACTTTCAATATTGAGACTGCCTTGCAAGAGATTTGTGTATATAAATCAATTCGCTTAACAAAAGACATGTTATCATTATTGGTTTATCAAGTTATTGCTCTTTTAAAGGTCGTGATATAACGCATGTTAGTAAGAAGCTAGCATGAAAATCTTTGTAAAGATTGTTGTACAACAAACATGATTGCATCACGAGTCAATACAAGAAATATTACTAGACGAGCCCTATCTTATGTATAAATATTGGTGATAATATAATCTAGAATCTTGATCGAATTAAACTACGATTTCTTGAAACGATTTAAATACCGAGCCTCCATACTCACCTAACACATAGAAAAACTCCAAAACAAGGTACGTGTTTGTTCAAGCATAGGCTCGCCCAAGTGCTTGAATGGAATATAATGTAACATATTTGTTTACACATTCTCGTCTTAGCAGGACCAATAGAATGATAATCGACCGAGACAATTTAGGTGAACTGAGTGTCATATAAGATACCTTTGGTCATCCGAAATTTGACTTACCTCACAAGACCTTATAATTAATCGCATTCCGCTTATTTTGCAATTGCTCAAGATTTAACTTATGTACGACAATGACGATATTGACTATTTGTAACACCGCACCTTATCCTCACTTGAGTACTTTATTGATCCGTTCGAGATGCAAATAGATTGTCTAGGATAAACTCGATTTACAAAACTTTAAAAGTTTAAACTACAGTTAGTTTGTGTGCTCCTTCTATATTAGTTTCTAACCCATGAATATGGCATATAAGCTCCAAATAAGCAATCTCAAGCACCCTCTATGCCTTTTCCGATGAGCCCGACACATAATACGGTCATTTTACCATTATTGTATTTTAATAACACATAACCTCAACCCAAACACCGTGCATATGCACAAGCTAACTAACTATTATTGTATCACCACCAAATCCAGTGAATGTTGGTTGACGGTCGAGACTACAACCACTAAGATAAAAGTCAAGAACCGAGTGATCGAGAAAAAGACAAGGGAAAGCTATAAAACCCTTTTAAGTCGAGTGTTCATTTCTTGACATTATTTTTCGTTGATGTACAAAATACTATACAATCAATATCAACACATGAGTCATCATCTCGTGACCATTTTAAGGGTGAACTTATGTATTGGAACCATGCGCATTAACCGAACCTCACATATATCATATAAACATGTACTCTTTTGTCCATCTTTACCTTTACTTGGTAGAGGTATCGCCTCCTCATCAAACAAGTCACCCCATCGACTCGGCCCCATCGACGACTCGGCTCCATCACCGACTTAGCCCCATCACCAATACTTAAAACCTTCTCCTCAAATATACTTGAACCTTACCGCAAATCCTTGATTTCAAATTACAACTAAAAATTCCATAAAATCAACTACTTTATCCAATTCTATAAAAGTAATACAATGAAAAGTAAAAATGAATGCCTCAAGGCAAGATGATTGTTAGTTTTATTGGTCAAACCCATAGAACAAGAGACCTTCTTCATCAATTCAACAATTCACAAAATAAAACTCAATTATAACAAAACCACAACAGATCTGTATGTATAATTAATCAATTATTGAAATAAAATTACAAGGAAATGAAGCTCTTTTGGCTCAACGCTAAGAAGCTCTATGGTACTCATTCGTAATTAAGCGGCACAAAGGGTTAGATGGTTTGGGGTTGTGAAAGTGAAGAGGGGAAAAGATTAGGGTTTGTGAAGGTAATGGAAATTGAGGAGGAAATAAGTCACCAAAAATTTTAAGTATTTTCGCTCATTTTGATTTTGAAGAAACAAAACTAACATGTGATAATGCCCGGTTTTGTAAAAGGAAAAGGGCTCTAATAGTTTTTAAATAAAGCCCGGTTTAGTAAGAAAAATATGGCTCTTTACGAGGAATAGAGCCCGGTTTGAGGAAGAAAACATGGCTTTAATGTTTTTAGACATAGAGCCGGTTTTAAAATGAAAACATGGCTCTATACCATTTTTATAACACGGATTATTTTAGAGCCCGCTTTTACTAAAACCGGCTCTATTAAGGGGGCTCTATGCCCATTTTTGTAGTAGTGACACCCTATTGTTATCTTTTTAATCCCAGATTAACAAATGTAATAAATAAGCTTATATAAGCAAGTAATAACAAATCCAAACACAAACCTCAGAATCATCGGTTTTGACTCAACCCGAATCGGGTTTACCCTCCGACCGAGACCAAATTGATCAAACAAACACCTCTTATAACTCATTTTACCACCACACAAAACTTTGTCAAATCGCTTTTAATCCATCTTTAATCCACGAAAACAATAACAATTAAATTATAATCGCTTTTTAAGAAATAACGAGATAGGTGGTGTTTTGGCATGCCAAATTGAGAGGAAAGAGTGGAGGGACGGTGGAGACGATGATGACGCGAGGGAGTGATTAAGGGGTGGTTGGTGGCGAGGCAAAGTCATGGGTGTCGGCCGGAAAAATGCGGATGTTGATAATGGCTTGGGGAGATGAAAAAAGTGAGATTGGGTTTGTGGGTAAATGAAAATTGAAATTGGGTTTTGGGGGGAAATGAAAAGTGAAATTGGATTTTGGGGGTAAAATGAATTTTCGGGTTTCATTTTTCTAATGTTAATTTGAAAGTAGAGGTGTTATTTGGGTTGAAACGGTCGGGTTCGGGTATAGGTCGTTTAAAATTTATATATTTTTGGTGAAATTCGGGTCACTCGGGTTGACTTGAACCTGAGTAAGAGACAAATATTATACACGAAACCCAACCTTGTTTAGAACTTGATTGACCCGAATATAATTTTGACCGACTAACCCGACCCAAAATGTCATATTCGGGTTAGGGTTCGAAGTTCGGTCGGTCGGCTTTAAAAATCCCTATTTGTAAGTGTTTTATGGTCTCTTTATCATCAAAGCGGAGTTCATATGAAGGAGTTATGTTGTATTGCTTTGGCCATAACTCTTCATACGAACTCCGCTTTGGCTATAACTCCTTCATACGAAGTCAAGCTCAAGCCGAGTTCAAACTTTCTCGATCCCGATAACATGATCGAGAGGTCCTCGGATACTTGCTTTAGCGTCTGTGACAAACGGTATACACCTACCAAGCCGGTGCAACCCATGCATGACCGCTTTAATAACTTCAAATACAATTCATATAACCTTCACACTATAACTATACACCTACCAAGCCGGTGCACCTAATGCATGACCGGTGATAATGGCTAATTCACACGGGTCACGGGTCATGCATTAGGTTATCATTGGTCACATTAATTATAATGGGTATTTGACATCATATGGTCATATGCATCGGGTTATAGTTGCTTAGAGTGTCATGTTACGACACATCATGATCATGACAATGAGTAGTTAACATTGGTAATGGGTCATGTGCATTTGGTTGTAGTGGCTTATAGTGTCATATTATCGACCAATACATGAGTGGTGATCGACAATGGGTAATTGACATGGGTCATGGGTCATGTGCATTGGGTTGTAGTGGCTTATAGTGTAATGGAACCCATGCATGACCGGTGATAATGGCTAATTCACATGGGTCATGGGTCATGTGCATTAGGTTTTGTAAAGTAAGACAAATACTATATAACAATAAAGTAAATTACAATTAAGCCCTAATCTAAACTAAAACACGGGTTACTAGGAACTTAACGAGCCTAAAAACCTAAACTAGCAAATTTTAACCCTAAAAAGCAAATTTATTTTTAAGGTCCTAAATGGTTAAAAATAATTTTAGGAAAAAGATTTATATTTTTCTGATTTTTATTTTATTTATTATGGATTAAAAACACTTTTTATCTTAAAATATTATTAAAAATATAAAACGAAATAGGAAAAATCTGAAAATTTTAAGGTCCTAAATGGTTCAATCGGTTCGACCACTGGGTCAACCCGGTTCAACCATTGGGTCAACCCAATTTTATATAAAAAAATGAAAAAATCAAATCCAAATTGGTTTCAAGAACCGGGTTGACGCGGTCACTTAAACCGTGGTGTAACCGTTAATCCGCTTAAAAAAGCTTTTTTTTACCTTTTTTCGTAACCGGTTCAATCGGTTAACCCGACCGGTCGACCCGCTTACAACCTTTAAGCATTTAACCATTCTTGTATTTATAAAAAACAAGATACAAGATTTTGAAATGAAAATACATTCTTTGTAGTCCAATCAATTTAAAATGTACATCTTCAAATTTTATAAAAAGTAAACATTTTTCATCTTCCTCGCAATAAAATCTAACCCGCTCAAATGTCCGCCTAAACTCCCAAATTTTGTGATTGATGGCGCCATTATTTTTCACCAAAACCTTCTTAGCGGATCTCCTCCAAAAGTTTTACTTTAATCCGCCAAAACCTAAAATCAGATCAAAACCTTTGCTATTTAGTTCCTCCTCACTTCATCTTCCCAATTAGTGAAAACCCTAGATCTAAAACACAAACACCACCAACAAAGACCACACACCTAAATTAACCACCAACAAGACCACACACGCACCACCACCAACACACGCCTGTACCTCCACCTTCACAGATTTGGTGAAAGTTTGAGTCATAAATTCACTTTTCAAAGAGCTTTGGTAATTTTTCTTTCTCGTCTCATAGTCACTTTCACCCTAGCTATTACTTTTATGTAGATTAATTTTAGATGGTTTAAGTTAGATTTAGGATTGGAATTTGTTTGTGCTAGTAGTTAGTAGAACTAGGCCTATTAGTGTTAGCTTGTTTTTCACTTTTGGAGCTTAATTGAATGCTTATTATTGCCTTCAAATTAGCCCTTTGCCTTTTCTCACATCGCATGCACGGGACACAAATAGACTCAAAGACTGGTTGCATGGCTTATTTACAATCAGAATAAACCCTTCATCGCAAGAGATAGGGGCAAAGGTTTGTCTACCTGATGAACTTGAAATATCCATAAGCTCAAGAGCTTATACCCTTTGTAGCTTGTCCAAAGTAAGTTTCAAAACAGCCACCCTAAGTCGCTTTAAACTGCTTGAGATAATATCCCAATGCCTTTTCACTTTTATTTATGTCGTAGTGCTTATTCGAGCTACATATTTGGGGGCAAAAGGCAGTTGGCTATTGGTGGACTCTAAGTGGCCAGAAGCTCATATGCTATTTCCCTCTCTAGCTTATTCAAAATAAGCTCTAAAGGTACCCTTTGGACTGTTTTTTTTTCGCACAAGACAAGAAGCAGATATGTTTTTGTTTTTGTTTTGTTTTGTTTTTTTTTTTTTTTTTGTGCTTATTTAGATTAGCTTTGGCTTATTCGATTCCCTTAGTTGCTTATTAGTGCATTAGGTTAGTTTTACCGTTTTAGTCGCTTTTAGCTTATTTATGTCTTCTAGTTGCTTATTCATCACACTTATTTTTGTGCTTATTGAAGCTTTTGCAAGTTTTATTTAGCTTTTGAAATCACTAGGTTAGGCCCAAAACCAAACAAATTCCTTAGCATATTTTTTAGCTTCGCTTTTTTTTTTTTTATTATATGTCGATCGACTTATTTTCTAGTTTATAAGTTTAGTTTTGTTAAAAAATAGCTTATGATAAAATTGAATCTAAAAATAATGAGACAATTTAAGGTTAACTTGCTTTATATTATTGCGATATGAGCGAAGATGAAATATCGTAAGATGGTTTTGAAAGTGACGAGAATGACGAAATTGAGCATTTTATGTTTGAAAATAATCAAAACGGGATAGAATATGGGAATGATAGTGAAGATGGTTCGTAAATGAGGATGTTGAACTTGTTGACGCACAACTTGATGGCGCTAACATGGAAAAAGCAGTTAACTTGAATTACATAGTCTAACATCTTGTGTCACATAATCGAAAAAGAGGTGAACTTGTTATATACTTATATCGAATACACCAACATGTTTCTTTAAGTACAATTTCTATCGTGTCTTTTAAGGATTGATATCATTGACTTAGTGGCTTTAATATAGTGTTTGATAACATCTTGTGTCACATAATCGTAAGAAAATCTAATTTTATTATTTGTTTTATATTTACCGTGTTTCTTTATTATGACATATGGTGGAAATCAAGATTCGCAACTATCAAATGGAAGTCTTTTGAGAATTCATGTCAAAGAAGATTTTAGTACTATCCATTATTTTAGTATGCGATTTTGTGTTCATGAACTTTATGGTAGTTTGACTTTTGACAAATTTGTATTTGGAATATGATATTGCTATGATGGAAACGAGTTATCTATCCATGTATAATTAAAACTTTACCTATATTTGTAGTTTTGGATTTTGTTGAGCAATTATTCGGCATGAAATGAATTAGTGTTGCCTATAGTAGAAAAAGTGTTGCACTAGTATTGTTAAAACGAAAAGAAGTGTTGCGATAAATGATGGAAAGTGTTGCATTTGATGCGTAAACGTGTTGTCATTGGTTGGTGTTGTGTAATAAGAAGTGTTGCACATGAGTATTAAAAGTGTTGCAATATAAAAGTGTTGCATTTGAAAAGAGCAACACTTTGACAAAAGTGTTGCATATTATGGCAAAAGTGTCGCTTTAGACCTAAGGCAACGGAGCCTAAAGCGACTTGAAAAGTGTTGCACTAGGCATTGCAACATTTTTAGGCCTAATGCAACACTTTACGAGTGTTGCTTTAGCCCTATTTTGTAGTATTGTGTTCACAATGTGTTGGTGGTGGTGGCGATTACTTCTATTCGAGGAGGAAGACATTTTATGTTTTTATTTATTTAGGGTTTATAATTGGGGAAAAATAATAGGGAAGTATTATTATAATAAGGATTTAGTGGAAATCCTACATAAATAAAACTTTTGTGAATAAGCGTTTCATAAACCGATCTTTACGACTCAAATATCAAGTGTCCTATTATGGTGTATCAAGTTTTGATACCCAAGTATCAAGTGTCATACTAACTAATGTTTAAATAAAACTTTTGTAAATAAGCGCTCTAAAAACCGATGTTTTATGACTCAAATAAAGGAGTGTTCTATTATGGCGTAGGATAATAAAACCACAACAAATAAGCGCACTATAAAGGTTAATGTTAGAAGACACAGTGTCAAGGGTCCCGTTAATTTTGTTCAAATAAAACTTTTGCAATTAAGCGCTCTATAAAACCTGAATAAGCGCTATAAAAGCGTATGTTTTACGACTCTAAAAAGATGTGCCATATTGTGGTGTATCATAAACAAACCATTATGAATAAGCGCTCTATAAAGGTTAACGTTATAAGACGCTATTGTCAAGGGTCCTATTCACTTTTCTTATAAAAAACGTTTGCGAATAAGTGTTCCATAAAACCGATGTTTTATGACTCAAATATCAAGTGTCTTATGATGGTGTATCAATCTATGGGACCCAAGTGTCAATCGTCATATTAAGTTATGTTTTAATAATACGCTTATGAATAAGCGCTTTTAAATAATTAATGTTTTATGACTTATATATCAAGTGTCCTATTATGGTGTATTGTAATAAAACCATAATTAATATGCATCCTTTAAGGGTCCTATTAAGTTTTGTTATAATAAAACTTTGCAAATAATCGTTTTAAAAATGATGTTATAAAACCATTGTACATAAGCGTCCTATAAAGGTTAACGTTATAATACCCACGTGTCAAAGGTCCTATTAAATTTTGCTATAATAAAACTTTTTGTGAATAAGCGCTTTAACTAATCGATGTCTTATGACTCAAAACTCAGTGTCCTATTATGGTTTATTATAATACAACCATAATGAATAAACGCCTTATAAAGGTAATTTATTAGGATCCATATTTTAAGTGTCATATTAAGTTATATGATAATAGGACCCCAAATCATCGACCATCCTATTATATACCTTTAGGACATCGCCTAAGTAGCAAATATTTAAAAAGGACCCTAAACGCTCATATGTCCTATTAAACAGTTTTTTAGGACTCCATTATCATACCGTCCCACACAAAGGGTCCTAAAAAGCCACTTTTGTTGTAGTGTGGTTTTTCCAAAAGTATTCGTCAATTCCAATCCTGGACCAAGGTTGATTCACGAGTGAATCGCCCCATTGTTTCTATCCAGTTGTCACAATTTTGATCTTTAGAAAAGATCTCACATGTCACCCACCAAGAGCTTGTATGATGTTGGCTCTAGAAGGATTTCCATCTTCATCGTGAATATCTTTACATATCACTCGGATGTTCTAGCAATACCACAAGGATAATGCGTAGGACTCTTAATATATTCTTACTTTCCACATTGTGTGAAACAAGAAGTCTTCATTAATTTAGTGTCCTAATGAGATATTGTGGATGATCTCTTGGCTCTATACTCAATTGTGCATATTTGGTTCCTATGCCGAGACTAGGAGAGAGTCTCCTCTTCAATATCAACAATCTCTAAGAGAAAGTCGATAGATTATATTGGTTCCCGTGAGAATGAAACAAGCCCTTTTAAGAGGAACTTGAGTAGCTTGGGAAGTTTAGTGCACACACATCGGGTCCATGACGCCTTGTCTTCAATACCAGATTACCTTATTAAACACCAAGAGCATATGTATTGAACCCTTCATCGCCCCAATGTTGAATTATTGAGGGCTATTTCTTTTACCCTTTCATATTCATTTCTTTTCATTCTTCAACCCTTCTGCTTACCGAGACTTCATAACTAGGACGTTGTTGGGTTTATTCCAAGACTAGCTCTATCTCATCCGCACTCTTCCCATATCTCACTTTTCTCCTTTTTTCATCATACCTAAGGACTCTACACTATCTAGTGGATTGTCCTCGGTAGATCCCTCCGCCTCGGCAGATCGTGGAACGAATACCTAACCTAACCATCCTTATAACACCATGCATAAAATAAATTGGTCGGTCGTTTGGTATTGTTCTTTCCTTCTCGAAACCAATTGAAAAATCATTTGGAAAATCAATCAAGGTACTTGTGATATAAAATCAAAACATTTTGTACCTTAATTGTTTTGATCATTTTAGAAATGCTCCCCTCAACATGTGCATATGATATTGAAATTGTTTGGCACATGGAGGCAAGAGTTCTTTGAAATAATTTCTTTGAAATGATTTCTTGATCATAATTTCCTTAGAAAAGCCTTTTGATTTTCTTTGGTAAATTCTCTCCTCAATATGTGCATAGGATATTTGAAATCATTTTATCACATAGAGGCAAGAGTTCTTTGAAGTACATCCACGATTACAAAAGCCAATATAAACCATTCGCCCCCTCAATATGTGCATTGTTATACGAATGAGTTTGGCACATATTAGAGAGAACTTGCACTTTTGAGTCAAAACGATCACCTTTTATCAAGTTTCATTATTAAATCACAGATTCTCCCCCGATCAAAAATATCAAACCCTTTGAGATTTTGGATCCCAAGTGATTTAATAAGGTTTAGAAAACATGGGAGAATATGTGCCTGATTTAAAAGCTCATCTTGTTTTTGGATAAATCCTCCTCCTCAACATGTGTATTGTGTATTTGAAATCATTTGGCACATGGAGGCAGGAGTGCCTTTAAAGGACTAAAACCAATTCCATTTAAACAGATTTGAGATTTAAATCACGATCTCTCCCCCGATCAAAAATTTCAAACCATTTGAGATTTGTGATCCCAAAAGATTTAAATCATTTAGAAAATTTTGGGAAAGACGGGCAAAATTTAATATTGAAAATGATAGATAAGGAATGATTTAGACATTAAAGATTGTTAGTGTTAGGTATGATTGTTTTAAGAGATCTCTAAGTAAAATAAAACAATTTCACAATCAAACAAGAATGTAAAAATTTCATTTTGACAGATCTTTGAGTTTTAAAGAAAATCATACCATGACATAACATTAAATCTTTAGATCACCACTTTGTTTTTGTACAACCCGACCTTTTATGAAGAAATATCGCTTGAAAATATTTTAATTTAAATCACTCTCCCCTCAATCGATGACCGTAGTCGATGATTGAGTGACTTAAGTTTTGATACAATGAAGTCCGTGATTTTCAAATTTTAGTCCAATTAATTTTCAAAACAATATTTTCCATTTTCAAAACAATTTATTCAAATTTTCAAATTGTTTAAAATGGTATCCCGCATAAAGATGCGTTAGGTGGTTGAGAAGCTTCATGATGGTGTAGGGCGAAGAAAACCGTCTCAGATGCAAGTGAGACTTCTTACGTTGCATTTTAATGCCAACCGAGGTCAAATTAAGCTCCGCTTCTTCAATCACTTAGAAGAAAACCATCTCACGATGCAAGTGAGACCTCTTACGTTGCATTTTTCATGCCAACACCCATAGAAGTCCAATTAAGTTCCGCTTCTTCATTTGTCAACCCAAGAGATAGTTACCCTTTCCTTTCGCATCCAATCATCATATTATGTGGGATCCGGATTGGGAAAATTCCAATATACATGCATACGTTAGTGGACATACATACGTATATATGGTGGTCGACATCACCCAAACAACAATCGACTAATAAAAGTCAATCCAATCATAACAATCGGCTCATATAAAGCATGGAATAATGTGTTTATCAAACTCTAATCATCTAATCCTAACAATCATATCCTAGGCACCTAGTCCTTCAACGAGGTTAACATAATTTTTAATTAAGCATATAGGATAATTAGGAAAGTCCGTTAGATGATATAAATTTGAAAACATTCTCCCCTCAATCAATGACTTATTTTTCCGAAAAGGTTAAAAGTTACAAGTCATTGATTGAGTTTTTAATTTTATAAAAACACTGAATCTGATTGTTTTTAAAGCAACTCATTTTCCACCATTTTGTTAAAACAAATATTTTTCTGAAGAATTCTGAAGGAAAAATATTTGAGTAGGAACAGTAGTCCTTCAACATACTTTCCTCATTTTAGTTTTAGGATAAGTACATGAAATATTTGAAAACTGGTTTAGCGCAGCACTTTCCTTTCTTGAAGAGCGGGTTGCTATCGGAAATAATAGCAAGCCATAGTTTTAGGCACGGGTTACAGTCTGAAATAATTGCAAGCCATTTTTCAGACATGTTTTGGAAAAAGAATATTTACACCTCCTGCTCGAACTTCATCTATGGTCCGGTGCCATTATTGAATGATATTTCTAAGACCGCAGATGTTATCGATACCAGAAGACATGTCTTGAGAAAACATATTTTTGGTATTTTTCAAATTTTTTGATATTTATGGGTTTTTGTTGATTTTATATTTTTCTATTTTGTTTTGCTGGTTTTATATTTTTGTATTTTGCTTTTTGAAAAATATTTACAAAGATAGTTTAGATGATATGGTTAAAGAAGATGATGATACGAGTACCGAGATAAGGATATCGAGCAGCCCCGTTGTAGAAGATAGAAGTCATCATCTCTTAAACATTCACCACCAAAGCTTCCAAGGCTCTTGAATCGAAGAGAGAAATTGAGCCACTTGAAAGTGAGACTTTGGTAGCTTCCCCCAAACCGTATATCTTCTTATTGAGCAGATTCTAAGCTTTCTTTCAAGCTTGCCTTAGCCAGATGCACAAAGACCACACCATATCATCGATCTTGCTGCTCCATATAAGAAGGATCATTGTAAGTCTCCGTTTGGGGTTATATCATCAAGAAGAACAGCAACGTATCATCCCACTCATAAACAATCTTCTCAAATTTCATAACCATCAAGTCTCAAGCTATGCATCCCCAACGAGTTGTCAAGAGACCACTTCCCCAAGTAGATGAATAGATGCAATCACCTCTTAGACTAGAGCTCACGAACCCGAATACACATACTCAAGACAAAGAAACTTATACCATCAAGTAGCGATTAAATCCAATAGCCAAAGAATAACCCCGATGTATACTTTTCTCCCTCAAGAAAGTGTATGAAGCTCAAGAACCCGGCACCAATGCCCAAAGAGAGAATAACCGATAACATTTAAGAAGCATGCCGAATCATCGATTATCTCTCGGGTGACAATCATGGATGTCAACACCGAATAAGTGATTATATCTCTCGAATCACCGATTAAGCCTCAAGTGAAGCAATTGAGCCCCCAATGTACACAATTTTCTCCCCGATGATTGCGATGACATCGAAATCATCACACACTTGTGTACATCTTTCATCTTCGAAACTAACTCTTCCATCTCTTCCCCACATAGTTGGAATAAGAACACTAAACGCCATGAGTCAAACCTTGAGTTTCTCTCATGTAATGACACATTAGTCTTCCCAAGATATCTTCACCACTTAGAAGTATTAAGCTCATCAATGTTTACTCGTGTTTAGATGTGTGTCTCCTTCCCTTGCGTGTTTTGATACTTGTAATCAAGAACATATTATCACCCAAATACTTGAAATATGTTGAGAAGATCGCTTGAAGTCTTTGTGAGAATCAACTTGTCAAGAATGAGATAAGCAAGTCTAATTGGGATTAAATATGGCATTTCACTCTCCCCAATTAGTGCTCTCCCTAGACCGAAAATCTTTTTATAACAACCCGTTTAAGAAGAAGTCTTTAGATTGTTAAATGCAACTCGCCTTTAGTCTTCTAACACGTAGCGTAAAATGTAGGATGATCAGACTCGACCTTCTTCAAGATTGTCCAGTTGGGGAATGGAAAGTCAACATCTTCAACTTACCAAATGCATTCCGTTAACTTTGAAAGTAGAAAATCCCTTAACTCAAATCCTCCCAATCAAACAAGAACAGAAAGATGTTCATTAAGAAAATCAGCCCAGCAACTAGAAGTACTTTGTCATTAATCAAATCATCCCGTGTGAAGATGTTAACCAACGACTCTTAGTAGAAAACTCCATGTGAAGATGACCCGATAAGTAGAAGCTCGGTTCTTACATGAGTTTGGAGCCGTTTAACCATTTATTCTCAGAAATCAATCAACCATGCAGTAAGTTCACACTTCTTCTCCCCCTCAAGAATTGCATACATAGTTTCCATTCTTGATTGAATAAGTGAATATCTTTACCAAATGTTGTCTATTCACACTTCTCCCCCTCAAAATTAGCACATGATGTCCCCATCGACATTATAGTTGAGCAAGTGGAATAAGAAAACAATCAACAGTTGCCCGGTTCACTTGATGACTGAAGCGCATGGAAAAAGTATGAAGCATGTTGATGAGAATGGTCATAATAAGAATATTTCTCTTCTTTCGAAGATAAAGCGCACTGAAGCGTACACTTTTCTTTTCTTTAGAGTATGAGGTTTGAACTGAAGTATTCAAACGTCATTAGAAGATTTCTCTTCTTTTGAAGATAAAGCGCACTAAAACGTACACTTTTCTTTTCTTTAGAGTACGAGGCATGAACTGTTGTATTCATACGTCATAAGAAGATTTCTCTTCTTTCAAAGATAATGCGCACTGAAACATACACATTTCTTTTCTTTAGAGAACGAGGCATGAACTGATGTGTTCATAGTGTGTTGTGTGTTGAGACACACATCTAAACGCGAGTAAACATTGATGAGCTTAATACTTCTAAGTGACTGAAGATATTCGGGAAGACTAATGTGTCATTACCGTAAAGAAACTCAAGGTTTGACTCATGGCGTTTAGTGTTCTTATTCCAACTATGTGGGGGAAGAGATAGAAGAGTTAGTTTCTGAAGATGAAAGATGTACACAAGTGTGTGATGATTTCGATGTTATCGCAATCATCGTGGGAGAGAATTGTGTACATCGGGGCGCCACCGCTTCACTGAGGGCTTAATCGATGATTCAAAGATATAATCACTTATTCCGGTGTTGACATCCGCAGAGATTGTCACCCGCAGAGATAATCAGTGATTCGGCATGCTTCTTCAATGTTATCGGTTATTCTCTCTTTTTACACGTTTTCTCAAAATCAACAAACAGCTGATAAACAACATATAGGCTGATTGAGGTCTTGCTATTAGTGGCAATAGATCTAGGAACTAAATGCATTGGTGTATTTGGAGGATACACAGTAGCTACAGGCATTTTCCTAAAGGGAGTGTTTGTTTCAACAAGTACATTAACTTTTAACTTATCCATGTCTTTCTTCCAAAAGATCTGTTCAGGGGTTAATTGAGTTTGAGGCTTAAACATGTTCAAGGATATCCAATTTTCCTTAGTGTAATCATGGGGTTTGATCGTTATGTTTTTATCTTTACACGCAGGATCATTAAGCTTTTATTCATTTTCTCCCTAGATGCATCATCTAGTTTTCTATCTTCCTCGCACTCAATGCAACTAGGTTTCGCTCTAGGTTTAAGAATCTCATTGCCATCATAGATTACATTTTGAGCGACTTTTGCTATCTTACCATACTCAAGGTTGGATTCCTTTATAATGGGGATACTATGCTTATCGCCGAGAACTCTATGCTTAGTGATCATGTGAGCAATCGAATGGTATTCCTTGTACGCATAACTTATTTTCAAGCTTGGTTTTCAAGGTTTTAGATTAGAAAATCATTCAAGAGTGTTGATTCCTTAGCACCAATTCTTGCTTAAGCATTTTAACATTTTCTTGAAGTTCTTGTTTTGCTTAGCGCTTTAGAGAGCTTTTCTTGTAAGGAGTTTAACTCTTGTTTTAATACTTCTTCTCTAAACTTACTTTTTCTAATAGTTGTACGATTTGGTCATCCATTTCCCGCCACGGTGGTTAACTCAAACCGAGCACTGCTCATAAATAGCAACTTGTTCTTTATAGGCATTCGCCTGTAAACAATGTAATCATCATGAGCACATGCAGTGTATTCATCAAAATTTAGTCATCATTGACTGCAGAAGATGCATCACTTGGTATAGTCTCACTTTCACTTTGTTTCACATATTGATCATATGGGACAACATTGATATTACCCATATTTTCAATATCTGACTTAAAAGTTTCAGTTGATTGTACTTTGTCATGTATCTTTTGCTCATCAACATCATCGTATAGTTTTAATACCTCTGAGATGATTAATTCTTTGGATGGACTAGCTTGGTGTGATGATGAGACCTTAAGAGAGACCATTGGAGAAATGCTAGCCATGAAAATTGTTTGTGCAGTAGGTTCATCATCGACGTCAGAGTCGTATGCATGACACCCGCAACTTGAAAGGCATTCGATGATTGTGACCTATCTCCGAATTGGTCGCTCATCCATATCTCGCATCATATGTCTTGGCATTGCCCTCAAGAAGAAACAACAACCTCTTCATCCAAAGTCGCACCATTATCCCGAGCTTGCACGAGCAACATCTTGTCTCAAGTATTCTGATTCGTGGATGTTTTGAGATTTGCAGCCCTAGCAATGTGTCCTCACCACCACAGCTTGTAGCATTTGACCGGCTTTGCTTGTCCTTGATTTGGATTCCTTCCACGATTCTCGATTTTCTACATATCCTCTACCAACTCCACCTCTTCCCTGCTCATACTGCCTTTCTTGAATCGGTTGCACCACAACCTTCCCATCTCGACAAGAGCTTGATTGTGTGGATTGGATGTCGCTCGAGGTTATTGTTGGTTTGTGGGAGAGAGTTCATGTTTTGACTAACCATGAGAGACAGTTGAGTGATGAAGTTTTCCATGAGTGTTTTTGGGTCTGGAGGCTTATATGCCGGATCGTGGATGAGCTTGTAATTACCATTACCCATGGGTATGACTTGAGATGCTTTGGTGGTAATACCAACATTGGTGTAGAAAGTCAGAGAATCATTTTGTGAGCTTGATTCTCCCGATTAGTTTTGAACCGATCCGTAATCCTTTTCAAACATAGCATGCCTCTCATTCTCAAGAAGAAATGCATACAGCTGTCGATAGTTTGTATTCTTTAGTCCTTTGGTTAGCTTCACGTATGACAAATTTGTGCCACTCGGATTCATGTTATTTACAAACTTTGAATTCAAATTAATGTTAGGCATGGTCATTTTGATGTTCCTCATGTCATTCACAAGCTTATGGAATCTCATATAGTACTCATAGACACTCTCATCTGGTTTCATCTTGAAGTGCTCAAACTCATCAAACAGTTGTGATTCTCTGTCTTCTTTAGTTAACTCAGAGCCGAGAGAAGCATCTTGACATTATCCTGCATCGCCTTTAGCTTGAGTGTTGTGATTGATGAGCTTGTAGATATCTTTTGAAGACCTTGAAGAATAATGTTAAAGCCCCGATATCGAGATCGAATCTCTTTTCTCCTTATCACCGAGCTCATCATACATCTTTGGTCCGTCCATTCCATAGATCATTGTTCCATCTCGCAGCAGATCAATTAAGTCTCTTGTAGTCTCAACTCGATAAGGTCCTTCATCAATGGACTTGAGAATGTTGACTCGCTTTCCTTTCCAAGACAAGACAAACTGATTCACGCCCAAGAGTCATAGTCGGCCTCACAAGCATAGGTGGACGAGTATCTCAACCACCGCTTGAACATCCTCACCATGTAAGAAACGATAGTAGGTACGATGTTTGACATGATTACAAGCTCTACGGATTTTACTATTCCTTGATTAAACCCGAAATTGATTCTTTCACGGGATTTTACTAAACCAAAAGAACAACCGTAAGAATGTATCATGAAGAAGTAACAAGACTTAATAGACAAGTAGCTAAACAATCAACTCGCTTAGTTATCAACTCGCAAACCACCCAACTCACTTAAATAAACAAGTCACTTAAAGAACCAACTCGCTTAATAGCCAAGTCGCATATAGAGACAACTCGCTTAATAGCAAGTCGCAAACAGACACAACTCGCTTAACCACCAAGTCGCTTAAACTAACTCGCTAGCTATACAACTCGCTTAATAGCCAAGTCGCTTTAGAACTCAAGTCGCTTAAAGAAACAACTCGCTTAGAACCCAAGTCACTTAAAGAAACAACTCGCTTAGAACCCAAGTCGCATAAAAGGTCAACTCGCTAAATAGCCAAGTCGCATATACCAACTCAAGATCCAAAGAACGAAGCAACTCGCTCAAGAAACAAAAGTCCGAGGCTCAACTCGCTTTGTACAAAGTTCACAACAACCACTTTATCAATCAAAACAACCAAACCACAATGATTTAAGCCTTCCAATTCAAAACATAAACACATATGATGATCCTAAACACAAAAGTACAAGCAAAATTCAAACTTTAACACTAGAATTTGTCCAAATGATTCAAACTCTCCTAAACACTTAATACCCCAAAAACCTTATGAAATCCACCAAAACAAAGAGCATGAAAGATGAGTGATCAAACCATGGCTCTTGATACCAATTGTTAGATATTGGATTTCACAAACACACTAAACCATAATCACATGAGGTGTTAAATATGTTTAGAGAGAGAAAGTTCTAGAGAGAGAAATGGAAGAGAGTTGGGAACTATGTGAAACAAAGAAAAATGGTATTGAAGCTCCAACCCTCTACCTTGGGAGATAGAGGGTATTTATAGTGTCTTACAAAAAAACGCCACCTACGGGCTGTGGATCAGGCATACAGTGGGTAAAGACCCGACCGTCCTCCACGGTGTTACAAAACAAACTACTTGCTAACATAACATGACTAAGACTACGACCTTTCTAACGAATACATATACTTGAGGTGACCGACTCTTTAACGACTGAATTTACTAATTCCTAACACGCGTTGTATTCCTAATAGTCGGAGGGGGTGCGTATTCCCTAGTTCTATGAATGTATCTCTCCTATAGGATTCATAGGATAAGAAAGTATAAAACTATCTCCTCCGAGCACCCTATCGTCATAAAGCACACTCACGCAATAAATACAACGATAGCCTAGTTGCACTCCTAGGCTTTTAACAATTAAGACAAGAGACAACCTAACAACAATTAATAACTAGGTTTTATAGATCTAAGCAAACACACAAGTAATTTAGCTAGACATGTTAGACAAGCAACCATACAAACAATCAATTGAACATGGGGTAGAGATAATGATAAATTAGAATAACAAATTTATCTTGATGTGTAAAATAGGGCATAGGACCCTAGAATACTGTCCAAGTCGGACTAAAACTGAGTTAGGGTTTGCTCTCCAAAATTCTACCTCTTAAAATACAGAAAAATCGAATACTATATATAGATTTACAATCACGACGGCGTCGCCTTTTGCTAGCGATGTTGCCAGGTCGCCGTCATTAGGATTTCGTCTTGGCCAAGTCATCGATGGACGACGCCGTAGAAATGCGACGCCGCCTTTATCAAGAACGTCGTCGAATTGGATCTAGGCGATGAAGTGGAAACTGTGAGTGACGCCTTCCAGAAATAAGGCGTGACGCCGGCAGGCTTTAGCATCAAAAATTTTGCTGAGCTGTCGAGTGCAAATTTTGATCAAGTCTTCATAGAGGGACGGCGTCGCCCTTTGGTTGGGATGCCGTCAGGTGTTACTGAACAGGATTGAGTGTCTTCGATCTTGACTTTGCTATTTTCTTCATGTTTTCACTCTTTTTCATCCAAATATGCTTTATTCCAGCATTTTGCTTCCAAAAGACCTAAAAAGTGAAAAGAAACGATTTTAAACAGTAACGGATATAAAATATGTTGAATTATGGCTTAAATGACCCCTTAAAAGCGTAAGTTTTAAATCCTTATCAATAGGGTTGGCCAACCAGCTGTGGTAATGTACTTTTTTCATGATTCCTACGTTCACGAGCTTTTCCACTTCCTCTTGGATCACCTTATTTCTCTCTGGTGCTTGCCCTCTTTTCTTTTGTCTTATTGGGGTGTATCTCTCACGTATATTTAAGTTGTGCTCTGCTATGTGCCTTGGAACACCCGTCATATCTGCTGGACACCAGGCGAATATGTCTAGGTTCTGCTTCAGCAGGTCGCACAACTTTTTGCGTCCTTCCATTGATAAGGTGGATCCAATGGCTATGGTTTGCTCTGGGTACTCCGGGTGTATTGCCACATGTATTCATTGTTCCACTGGTTGATTTTCTATCGTGGCTTGCGGTATTGGTTCTGAAACCATTGTGCATTCTAGTGAAACAATCCGGCTGCTTCTTAGTGTGAGCAATCCTCCTTCTACCGGGATTTTTACCATTCCATGCACTGTTGAAGGTACCGCTTTCAACTTTCGTACCCTGGCCTTCCTATGATCCCATTATATGGCGACTGGGATCTCACAACTACAAAGCTCATCTATGCTGATGTTGAGTGCTCGTCATCGCCGACTTTGGTTAGCAATGATATTTGTTAATACAAATAAGCCGTAAAAACGTTTATTTATATTTTACGATCTTCTAATGTTTTGTCGATAACAAACGTAAAATCATTTTAACGAAACAAATAAAATACGTAATTAGTTTGAGCCAATACTTTTCTAACACACTTATGTTTTCACATAAAACACTAAAACAAGTATAAGTGATTTTATGATTTAGTATTACATATGTACAACAACTAGTGTTTACATATTTGGGTAAAATATACACATAACTAGTATGTAATATATTGGGTAATATAAATGGGTAGAAACTTAAGTATCATAACCCATTGACCAAATACATTGAATGTAGTTGGGTACAACCCAAAGTCCATGACCCATATCCATGGAGCTTGACCCATAACCCATTGCATGACATCATGCTTATATCAGATATGGATAATATCCATAACCCATAGTATTGACCCATACCCATGTGACTAGGTGCATTGCACTCATAAGATACATTGTATCTAGTAAAAGACCCATGGATCAACCCATGACCCATGACCGAGCGTCCCACAGATCCCTAGCTTTACGCTAGATGGATCCCTTGTAAGAGGGATCCGTGGGATCCGGGGAACAGTAGGCATTTTCTCTTTATAAATAGTGTTGGGATATGAAAGTGCTGAAGATATGAAAGTACTGAAGATATGAAAGTACTGTAAGCTGCAAAGTAGTAGAAAGAGTCAAAGAGTCAAAGTATCGCTAAAGACAAAGTCAAAGTACCGCATTATGAAGTCAAATTATCGCAAGAACAAAGAACTGTTATATTCGCTTATGGAAAGTATTGTATTCTATGTTTAGATTACTTGTCGTACAAGAATACAAATTGTAAACCGACTAGGATATCCTTGAGCCTATAAAAGGACTCCTAGATTGGCATTAGAGGTACGAGTATATACGATTATAGAGTTTACGAATTCACAAGTTATTTAGTGTTTTAGAGAGAAGTTCGATAATCTAAGAGTTGTTTAGAGTATCTGCATAATAAGCGATTTAGAGTTTATAATAAAAGTTATTCTTCTTAGCTTTGTTAAGTAAATTCCGCAGACTTAATAAAGATTGCTCGTTTTCTTTGTTAATAACTTAGGATTTATCCGAGGTTATTAAACCTTAACAAGCTAGTTAAGTTAGTTTGATTAAAGTATATCGATCCAACAAGTGGTATCGAGCTTGTGTGGAAACTCGACTAGGAAGAAACCCTACTTCAACTATATTCACGATGTCGATCAAGTCGCTCCACCACCCTCAATCACCTCACCGTAATTCCAATAATCAAAAGGGAGAATATGATCTCGTGCATGAAGATGAGGCAAGATATTGCCATTACGCACTATGCTTTATGGAATGTAATTGTGAATGGTAATGAAGTAGTTCCAACCTATTAATATTCCCGACAACCAATTGCACCAAAGGCGCCTTACCAAGAAGAACCCTAAGGAATCAAGAAAAGGCACTAAACATTCTCTTATCTCGCTATTCCGATGGTCATCTTCTCAAATTTCATGATGCTAAAGATGCTAAGCACTGGGGCTGCTCTCAAGACAAGATTTGAGGAATGAAGCCTTTAAGAAGATGCATGTAAATTTGTCAAGCAACAGCTTGAAACTTTCACAAGAGGGAGAAAGGGAGAGTCTTGATGTCGATATGATAGGTTTCAAAAATTCCTCAACATGTTGGAGTTATACAAGGCGTATGTCACTGAGGATGCTAATTTGAAGTTTCTAAGAAGTTTGCCATCTACATGGCATGTGATTGCTACAATGATCGAGGACAACAAGGTTTGATGTCATGGACTTTGATGATCTCTATCATCAATTGAAGGTGTATGAGCATGAGATGAGTGGTCAAACAAATTCTAAGTCTCACAAGATAGCTTTTCTATCATCTCGAAAGAAAGGCGATTGCCAAAAGCATCGCTTCTCCTCAAAGCATCGCTTCTCAAAGTACCATTGCTTACAACCCCTTCATATGCTCAAGCAGCCCCACCACCTACCACTTTGCACTCAGATGAAATTGTGTGCTCCTTCTTGCACAACAAGCCGCCACTGTCACTTATGAAGAGGATCTCGCATGATCAAGAAGATGCACTTGAAGAAATTGATATCATGTGGCAAGTTGCTATGATCACCGCAAGGATCAAAAAGTACATGAAGAAAATAGGCAAAAGTATTGATTTCAAACCAAAACAAGGAATAACTTTGACAAATCCCAAATTGAATGCTTCAATTGTCAAAAGATCGGTCACTTTGCAAGGAGTGCAGATTTGCTAAGTATCAAGCAAATGTAACATCCGAGAAGCCAAAACTTGAGCTCAAAGAAATTCCAATAATCAAACAAAGGCTTTGGTTGCTCAAGAGAAGTTATCGGGTTGAATGGAGTGAAGAGTTTGATGATGAACCAAGAACTTATCGTATGGTAGCAGGGAAGATGCAATTAAAGACACAAAGGATGCATTGGACCGAGCACTGTTTTTGATGAAGAACCTGAACATGCTGCTTTGGAATCTGATGATGGATTTGGAGGATTTGATTGGAGCAAAGAAAGTGAAGATGATCATGTTCTTCTTGCAATGGTGGCTACTTCACCAATTAAGTCTCCTATCTCTGAGGTTTGTTCCAACTGTTATGATTTTTATCTAAAATTGCTTAACAGTTATGTGATTGAAAGGGATAATTGTGTTAAGGCTAGGTCTGAGGTAGCAGGGTATCAAATTACTTTAGAGTCTATGGAAGCTAAAATTATAACACATGAAAATAATGAAATGGCTTCAATGAAAAGTATGAACAACAGATTACCGCTAAAACTTAGTGAATGGAAACTAAATTGTAAAATTGTCAAATTGAGAAATTAACTAAGGAAATAGATGATCCGTTAGAAAAGTTTGTCACTCGAATGAATCTGGTTTATCCCATGTTACTTATGTTGAAAACAAAGAAGAGCATACATTAGAACCGGATTAGGTTTTGGTATGGACTTTGATAATATAGAAGAAAACCAACCTAGTGATCGTGATGTAGGTGATTTTGAGGACATAACCACTAGTGATGATGAACTCATTAACTATGTAGATACATCTAGTAATGAGGACTCAATAAGTGAACCACCTCCCGAGTATAAGAAAGACAAGGATATAATGTTGTCCCACATCCCATTAGTCATCAACCCATAAGGCCCGATGTTTCGATTTGGAGTAGACAGCCTAGAGTTTAGGAAGAAGCTTGTTGCTCAATCTAGATCCGAAAACCCAAAGAAGTCGTTGAAAATAATGTTCAAAATCAAGCAAGACTTTAAATCAAAGTATCGCTCAACAAGCAAGAATTCTACAAAACCTTTTCAAAACAAGATCGCTAAACCTTTTGGGATAACTTTGGTCAAAACAGTTTTATCATTCACCAAGAAGGCAAAATAATTTTGGGCATAGACATAGAAGAAATCACTTTGGACATATGGGTCAAAACTGTGTTTTGTGTTATAGTCCTAATCACTTAATCAAAGATTGTGATCGACACTCGTAATACCTTAGCAAATTTCCAAAGAACAGATCCACAACCACAAACCTAAAGAGCACAAACCGCTTTGGAATAATTCAAATAGGGTTAATCATAGAAACTTCACACCGCATCATAGATACCCACATCGAGAAGACCTTTTCAAAACCTTCAAGATCTTACAAGATTTTCCAAAGCACCGCCGTAAACAAGGTACCGATCACACTACTTGAATAGGAATCCTAGGAGATCTCACTATCAACCTAGAAAGTCACATAGGGATCTAGATCACAGAACCACGTGTTAAACCGTAATGGGTTAAGAGAGAATGTACCGAGGACACACAAGACTTTCAACAAAAAGTGAATCTATGTTTTGTGTCACAAGAAAAGCTAATAATCTTGTAAAAGAGATTTATGTTGAAAACCGAAAGTTTTGAAAATCCACATGCTAAAGATCAAAAGATAATTTTGGATCATCATTTGAAAGATAGTGGGAATTACATACTCAAAGAATTTGAGTTTGTAACTCCCAAGGGGAACACAAGTCAAGAATGGCTTGGGTTCCTAAAAATCACTAACTCTTTTCTTTATGTGCGTGGCAACCCGTAAGAGGACCTTAAAGATCATCTAATTGTGGATAGTGGTTGCTCGAAGTATGACAGAGACAAAGAGATTCATCTCGATTTTAGAAATATTAGTGGAGGAAGAGTTGCATTTGGGAATGATCCCAATGGAGGAAAGATTATCGAAAAGGAACTATCAAAGGTGGCTTATCGACTTTGAGAATGTTAGATATGTGAAGGAGCTTAAGTTCAACTTGTTATCGCCTCTCAAATTTGTGATAAAAGCATCCCGTGTTATTCACTAACACGTAATGTCTCATCCTTTCCTCCGATTTTAAGCCGTTGATGATGATTTAGTAGTCCTTAGAGTACCAAGGACAAATGATGTGTATAGTTTAGACATGAAGAGTCTACTTTCTTATGGAAGAGCCACATGTTTGGTGGCTAAAGCAACATCCAAGAGGCACATCAATGGCATAGAAGATTGGGCCATGTTAATTTCAAGAATATGAACAAACCGGTCAAAGGAAATCTAGTTAGAGGTTTACCTTCAAAGACTTACAAGAATGATCAATCATGCTTGGCATGCAAGAAGGGTAACAACACAAAGCTTCCTCGCAAGAAGCTTGAGGAAAGAACTATTAGAGAACCATTGAGTCATATATATGGATTTGTTTGGACCGTCTCGTGGCAAGTTTAAACAAGAGAAAATACTATTTGGTTGTTACAGATGACCGCAGAGATTCAGCTTGAGTTTTCTTTTGGGTTTTAAAGATGATACTTTTGATGCTATTCGATAATCGATTATAGCACTTGAAACCAATTGAGACTCAAGGTTAGAGGTATTAGATGTGATAATGGACCAATTCAAGAACAAACTTATGGATGAATTTTGTGCTAACAAAGGTATAAAGAGGAGTTTAGTATTGCTAGAACACCACAAAGAAATGGTGTTGCAGAGAGGAAGAATAGGACTTTGATTGAAGCAAAGAAGGACTATGCTAGCGATTCCCATCTACCTATTCAATTCGCGTGTCGTGGCATCAAGCGTGCTATGTACTTAATGTAGTCTTTGTCACCAAACCACGTATGAAGACACCCTATGAATTGTCGATGGGCAATAAACCCAACATTCGCTTTATGAAGCCTTTTGGATGCCCTCTCACTATTTTAAACACCATTGATAACTGGGAAGTTTGATGGCAAGTCCAAGAAGGATATTTATTGGGTTATTGCACTAACAAGAAAGGCTTTAGAGTCTACAACAGAGTTACTAAGAAGATTCAAGATTGTCTTCATGTTGAGTTTTTAGAAGATCAAGACAATGAAAAAGGTAAAGGTCCTGATTGGATGTTTGATCTTGAGGTTTTAACTCCTTCAATGAATTATGTACCTGTTAGAGAAGAAAATCAACCTGTGCACAATGGAGAAGATTTACAATATGTTGTTCATGGAGTCAATATTAGACCTGATGTTGTTCATAATGAAGATCCCGTAAGTCAAAAAGCATCAAGTTCCCAAGCAAAGTATCGATTCTTCAAAACAAAGCATCATGCACCACAATCCTCATTATCTCACCGAGGATCAATCTATTCAAGAGGAACTTAATCGATGCTTCTTCAAGATGTATTAGCACATTCTTACACTTATGAACAAAGGAGAGCTTATGAAGAGGCAAAGAAGAAGAACAAGACCGCAGAGTTCTCTCACAAGAATTTGACAAGATTTTCACCAAAGTATCACCGCACTGCTAATGATTTTAGATGATTTGATGATCCTACCATGCCCGGATTAGAAGAAACCGATGATGAGCTTGAAGATGAAGGTATTTTCTCGATTCTAATGAAGGTGCCGATTATACTAACTTGATGATGCATATGGAGTTCCACAGCTCCAATCTTACGGATTCATAAGAATCATCCAACCGATCAAATCATTGGTCCATCTACTCTGAGTTATGACAAGACACAAAGCTAAGATTTTCACAAAACCTCATAATGCTTTACTTAGCTTTGTCTACAAACAAAACAGGCTGAATCATAAGGACCATCAAACCTGCATATTTACTTGTTTTATCTCTCAAGAGGCACCCAAGAACATTGCTCAAGCTTTGACTAAAGAAAGTCGGGTCAAGCTATGCAGAAGAACTTCTTCAATTTAAACTTCAAGAAGTTTGGTTTTATGTGATCTTCCGATGGGAAGAGAGTTATTGGAACCGATGGGTTTTCGTGAGTGAAAAGAGATAAAAGAGGCAATGTTATCAAAAACAAGGCAAGTTTAGTAGCTCTAGGCTATGCATAAGAAGAAGGTGTAGATTATGATGAAGTATTTGCTCTGCTGCAAGGATTGAGGCTATTAGAATATTTCTTGCTTTTGCTTCATACATGGGTTTTCGTGTTTACCAAATGTATGTCAAGAGTGCCTTTCTATGGCACTATTACGTAAGAGGTGTATGTGAAACAACCTCCGTGTTTTGAAGATCCTAAACACCCAAACAAAGTCTACAAGGTGGTTAAGGCTCTTTATGGCCTTCATCGTGCACCTAGAGCTTGGTATGAGAGGCTCTCTACTTTCTTATTGCAACATGGATACGTGAGGGAGCTATAGACAAGACTTTGTTTATCAAGAGAGACAAGAAGGATATCATGTTAGTACAAGTCTATGTTGATGATATCATCTTTGGGGCTACCAAACAATCCATGGTTAAGGAATTTGATCACCGATGCGTATGAATTTCAAATGAGTTCAATGGGAGAGTTAACTTTCTTTTGGGACTTCGTGTTAAGCAACAAAGGAAGGAATCTTTATCACCAAGACAAGTATGTTACGTATATACTTAAGAAGTTTAATTTTGATGATATGAAGGTTGTTACTACACCTATTAAATCTATCAATTCATTGGGCAAAGATGAAGATGGACATCCTGTTGAAGTCAAGTTATACGATCAATGATTGGCTCTCTTATGTATCTTATCGCATCAAGGCCCGATATCATGTTTGCAAACTGCTTATGTGCAAGATATCAAGTCTCACCAAAGATCTCTCACATGAATGCAAAGAAAGAGAATTTTCGTTATTTAAAGCAACAACCTAAGTTGGGGTTGTGGTATCCAAAAGAGTCACCTTTTCACTTAGAAGCTTTTTCGGATAGTGATTATGCAGTGATAATTATGATAGAAGATCAAAACTGTGGATGCCAATATCTTGGAAGAAGGTTAGTCTCCGGCAATGCAAGAAGAAAACAATTGCAAAGAACATCATCTATCGAGGTCAATATGTAGTCACGTAAGTCTGTGTGGACAAGTTTTGTAGATGCGTAATCAACTCTTGACTATGGGTTCAATTCAAAAATACTCCTATCAATATTGATAATGAGAGTACCATTTGTATTGTGAAGAATCCTGTATCATTCCAAGACAAAGCATATTCAGATTAGGCATCACTTTATCGAGATTGTTATGAGCACAGCTCATTAATGTTGTTAAGGTTCACACATGACAATGTAGTGATTTACTCACTAAAGGTTTTGATGTTTCAAGATTCAATCACTTGGTGGTGAGTATTGGCATGATTAACTACTAAGTTACATTTGAGGGAGGACTATCGATATTAGTATAGTCCCGTATTGCTTGAGGGAGGATAATTGTGTATACTTAGTTTCTATGGAGGAATTTGGAAAAGTACTGCTTTTTCCCGAAAGCACCGCTTGAAAGTACCGCTTTGGGAAAGTATCGACACGTGGAAAGTAATCGCTTGTCGATTAAGCACTGCTCCAACGGTTATATTGAGGGTAATTAATGCTAATGGTTGTTTTATTTTGGGCGTTGATTTTCAAATCTCTCCTATAAATAACTACTTTCCGATTTTCCTCTTATATTCTATTTCTCTCATTCCTATTCGATTTAAATTTTATTGTGCTTACATAATCACTAATGGCGAATCGACCCATCGCTTCAAAGCACAATATGGTAGCCAATTTAGATAAGATCAAGACAATGAGGCGTTTCATGATATTATTGATTATCTAACTGGTCGCCATCGCTTATGCTCTTTAGTGGAGCCGGATATTATTGAGCCTTGGATTCAAGCATTTTGGGCTACTGCGAGAGAAAACATGGAGAATGAAGAATTTTATATTAGAGCTACCGTTGTTGGAGGAACTGTGAAGATTACTGAAGCATCTATTAGATAGGATTTGCTGTTTAATGATAATGATGGTGCTATTCGTTTTGCCAAGGAATTGATTTGGGAGACTTTTGGGCATATTGGTTATGAGGGTTCTTTAATGTAACAAACATTCGTAGCGCTTGTTTTGTCCTCAATGGAAGTTTTAATACATGTGTTGTTACAATCGTATTAGTGCTAAAAGTACTTCTTGGGAGCAGCTTTGGGTCTAATATAGCATCTGCTATGGTGGGATTAGCTACAGATCGTATTTTTAATTTTTCAAGGCTAATTATTGATGGCATGCTTTCACACATCAATCATGGATAAAAATGGTTAATGTAACCCAGGTTTGTACAAGTTTTTCTGAACAAACAACTTGCTGATGTTCCTAAGCCTACAGACTTATTGCCTGTTATTGTTCAACAATCCAAGATTTTTACTTTTATGGCTAGAAGAAGTGATCTATTTCAAGGTCCAGATACACCATTAACTACTTCTATGATGGAAGTTGTTCAGTCTGTTAGAGCAGATGATGAAGATGATGCGCAAGTGAAAGTATCGTGATCTCAAGGAACTCAAATCGGTATCGTGATCGCAAGCATCGTCAAAGGTACCGTGATCTGCAAGTATCGCTCGCATGAAGGTACTGCATCTCCACAGGGTACTGTTTCTCCAAGCCCTGAGGTTCAAGAAGAAATTGCAAGATCACCTTCTCCATTTCCACAACGAAGTGAAGATCCATATACTATACCTCGTGAAGGTTTATCTTTGGATAATTATGCTTTGACACGGGAGATAGTTAAGATGCAAAAGACTACTAAGGTTCAAGCCAAGCAGATAAAGAAATTGAAGTTAAAATTTAGAAGGCTAAAAACTTTTGTCTGGCCTTTGATTAAAGAGTTTCGTATCTGGGTCAAATCAAAGAAGAAAGCACAAAGGCGCCTAAGACACGTAAACACCCAAAGGTTCATAAACCATCTTCACAACTTGGGAGGAATTTAGAAGAATGTAACTTGAAAGAAGATATGGTTAAAGATAATGAACCCGAAAGTTCTAAAAGTCTCAAGAAAAGATCATTCAAGATATCGATGAGCAAGTTCAAGTTCAAAGTAATCGATGATGATCAAGGTACCGAACAACAAAGTATCATTGATGATACTTTCGCACAAGAGGTAATAACTCCAAGAGTGTTAGATTTTGATGAGGAAGTCGGTCCTTCAACAACTCGTATATGAAGAAGTTGTTGGTCCCTCAACTGTTTTTCAAGAGGAGGAAGCTATTCTCAAACCTATTCATTCTGCAAGTGATGATGAGTTCATTGCTACAATTTTAGGAGATTTATCACAACCAAGAGGAGGAGTTACTATTCGAGAAATACAAGAAGAAGAACAACAAAGAACTTCTCAACCTACAATTGATCCTAAGGATAAAGGAAAGGGTGTTCTGGTTGAAACTAAGAAGAAAAAGCTAACTTTGGCAGAAATTAGAGCAATTGAAGTTGCTAGGAATGAAGCTGCAGCTATAAAGCTCTAAAGATAGAGAAGCTCAGGAAGCTCAAGAAGCTCAGAATAGAGAAGCAACTCAAAAGGTACAAGATGAATTTGATGTCAAGTCACGAACCATTACAATCACCTATTCGTTAGATTTATGCCAAGAAGACTTAATAAAGCTAAAGATGTAAATGCTATGATGGCTTATCCGAAAAGTCAAGGGTATAAAGGATTGCGTAAGTTCAATTATTTTGAGATGAAAAGATTATATGATGTCGCTAGGAGGATTATAAGAAGGATGTTGCAGCATTAAAGACTTTAGAGAAGAAGCTACCGGATCAAGTCGAAAGAAAGAAGAGCTTGAAAAGAAAAGGAAAACCGGGTTATAGATGTTCGCCTCAAAGAAAGAAAAGTTGAATTAAGATCCGAGACTAGTGATGAATTAAGGAATTATCTCGAGTAGTAGATTTTGATTATTCAAAATAAGATAATGACATGAAGATGAAAGATCAAAGATTAGTGTTTTGAAGTTGTGAAATTCAAGGATGGAGATTACATGATTTTTCATAAAGAAGATGAAAGCTTCAAAGTTTTCAAAAGGCTATGGGACTTATCGCACATTATAGATAGAGTAGACCTATTCTATTTATATCATGTGGTGAAGGCTTACTTTGAAAATAATCCATTAGAAGGGATTGGTTTAGTTTTACATGGTGATCTAATAACCGCATGGGAAACCAAGAAGAGAGCATCGATGATGTTTGGAAGAATCAAGAAAGTTGGGAAATTGTTTGTCAAGATTCTTTGAAGAGTCCGAGTTCATGTTTTAGAGTCGGAAAATGGAACAATGATACACATGTTTGCGTAAAGAAGATATCCTCTCACAGCTTGAGTTCATGAGAAGAATGCTAGAGCATGGATTGGAAGTAGAAGAGGATAATGAAACCGCTTGCATGGTTATTAACTTGTTTATCAACCGGACTACTATTGCCGAGAATGATCAATAATCGTATGAATTTTATTTGAATAAATACTTTTTGATATATCAAGATTTTTATTCAAAGTATCGTTGATCGACAAGATTTCATCAAAGTACTGCTTATGTAAATAAACCGCTTAAAAGAATTTTAAATGAAACCTTTGCTAAGTAATAAATATTTTGAAATAAAGGTTGAATAAATGGTTTTTGTGATGATAACATCAATAGGTTATCAATCCACCATGGTTACAAAAGGATTGACTAATCCATGAGCAAACGGCTCGTAAAGATATATCAAACCGCTTTTAGTTGACAACTTGCTAATAAGTTGGATGGTAATCAACTCACCATATCAAGAATGTGAAGAGTTGGCTAGCCCACAAGAAAATGGCTTGTGGTAAAGGTCAGGAAAACCATTATATGGTAATTAGTTCACCATTAGATAGAAGAACTAACTAGTCCGTATGGGTACAACTTTTGGTAAAGACAAATCAAATGCTGATAATCGGTGGTTTGCTAAAATCATATGGTTATCAATGTACCATGGTCTTACACACCAAAACATTTGGCTACTCCGAGATAATGGCTTTGGTAAAGAGATCTAAATCCATTAAGTTTTCAATGATTCACCTCTCACAGAGTTAACACACCGGAAGTGATGAGAATAGTATGCAACTTAAACCGAATTAATGTACAAAATTGTCATATGTTGTCGTGTTGTCGACAAGATGGAGCTTGTTGGATGTTGTCAGTAAAAGAATAATTCTAAGAGATACTTTGACAAGCACGTATATTACGTAGATATAATCCAAAGACTAAGAAACAATGTCCTTAAAGATGAAGTTGTTAAAGATATATTCATTAAAAGGGAACTTGAAGTCAAGCAAGTAGAATTCAAGTTGGGAGGATTGTTGGGATATGAAAGTGTCAAGATATGAAAGCATCAAGATATGAAAGTACCGTAAGTCGCAAAGTACTAGAAAGAGTCAAAGAGTCAAAGTATCGCTAAAGACAAATTCAAAGTACGCATTATGAAGTCAAAGTACTACAAGAACAAAGAACTCGTTATATTCGTTTATGGAAAGTATTGTATTCTATGTTTAGATTACTTGTCGACAAGAATACAAATTGTAAACCGACTAGGATATCCTTGAGCCTATAAAAGGACTCCTAGATTGGCATTAGAGGTACGAGTTTATACGATTTTAGAGTTTATGAATTCACAAGTTATTTAGTGTTTTAGAGAAGTTCGATAATCTTAGAGTTGTTTAGAGTATCTCGTAAGCGATTTAGAGTTTATAATAAAAGTTATTCTTCTTAGCTTTGTTAAGTAAATTCGTAATAATAAAGATTGCTTCTTCTTTGTTAATAACTTAGGATTTATCCGAGTTATTAAACCTTAACAAGCTAGTTAAGTTAGTTTGATTAAAGTATATCGATCCAACAAATAGTGAGCCATTTCTTCATTGTTTATAACCCTTTCTAACATACTTTCCTTTGAGTTAAAAACTTCTAACCCCGCCCAAGTGATCTATGTTTGTAGTTTTGTTTTTGTGTGATTCTCTAGGTTCCTCTTAACCACCACCTTTGAAGTTAAGCAAGCTCAAGTCCATGAGTTTCTATGTTTCATCATCAAGACTTAAGTCCTCTTATTGATGGTTCTTTTTCTTTCTACTAAGAAGTGTAGTGTTGAAGACATTAGTGAAAGATGTCTCAAGTGTCAAGACGAAGACATTAGTGAAAGGTGTCGATCGTCCGTATTGTAGGCATTAGTGAAGGGTGCCTAGAAGTCAAGTCACAAGACATTAGTGAAGGGTGTCTTGAAGATCTTGTTAAAGGAATTAGTGAAAGGTGCCTAAGATGTACATTCGATATGGTGTGTTTCGATGTACAAGATAGATTAGCATTAGATCCAAGGATATTGATATCCTTGATGATGTTGTAATAAGGAGTTGGTCTCCTTTGGGATTAGCCATTGGTGTAGTGTTGGGTTGTAGTTCCTCCATTGTAATGGGACTCGGTACTTAGCCTAGTACTGGATAAAAGGTAGGCGACGTTGTGGTAGGTGTGGTTCACCTTGGTGTGAAAGAACCCGGTGGTTAGCCTAGTACCGGAAAAAGAGTAGGCAACGTTGTGAAGGTTTCTCCACCATAAGGAGTCGGTGTTGTGTAGTGATTACAAACTCTCGAGTAGGTAACTCGGGGAGTGGAGTAGGGCAAGGAAGGTGTCCTTGTAGCTGAACCACTATAAATACTCGCGTTTTGGTTTTGTGCTTCTTACTCTTATCTTTTCATTACATATTTATACTTCTATATGTTTGTTTATCAACATCCAACACACATCCAAATAGATTGACATAATTCGATCTAAATAGTTTAAAACAAGTTATAATTGGCAAAACTATTCAACCCCCCCCCCTTCTAGTTTTCCACAATTGGCATCAGAGCTTCGTTACAAAGTTTCTTGAAGTATATTGTACTTTTAAAACTTGATACGATCCATGGTTAATTGAAAACTACAAAGAAGGTTTTTCATAAAAAAAACAAACACCATGTCTTTTAAAACTCTTTGTTTGGATGTTGATTAAATGACAACATTTTTCTTAATATTTATATTTTATTTAAATGCACTAATTCTCTTTGTCATGTTGATTAGTCAAAGCTCATACCTACCAAGCCTTAGGAATCGCTTGGTAACAAGAATACCTTCCCTAAGAAGGTATCTTAAACACAAAGGAACTGGAATTGTCTACTGACATTTATTGTGTCATTTGTAAAGACATTCCTAAGTGTATTAGAGGTATGATTTTCTGCTTATCTCTAAAATGACATTAGCTTGATAATTAAGTATGCCTACATAGGTATTTATATGATTATGTTTTTGTGCATATGCATGTATTACATGAAGCTTCATTAGGAAGCCTTTTCTCACATACGTGTTACTTTTTCATCTAAAGTCGTGGTATATAAAACTTGTGTTTTATTTCATCTAATCCAAAAATCATATCTTTCTAATAATAAAACAAAACACAAATTTCAAAAATTCCTCCTTCCCCATAAATAAACCATCCTTCGCCCACTTTATCAAATCCCCACTTTTTCAAATCTTTCATTTTCAAAATATTACCTCTCATTCAAAACTTCATCTTCCTCTCATCTCATCTCATCTCAAACCAAAACCAAGAAGGTTCGTCATCAACATGGTTTACATCGCTCTCGTGCTCATCGCCTTAACACTCATCGCACTTATGTTCCCTATGATGAAGTTCACATACGAAGACATATATTTTGTTTTGTTAATCTACATTAGGGTTATATACTGATGACGTACCCTTCGATCAGGTCGAAGGACCCCCCTTCGGCCTTGGTCGAAATTACTTTACGAAGACCCAAGTCTTTCTTCATAAGTCATTGGTGGCGTAAAACCATTCATCATCGATATGGTTACCAGTTGGGAATCCGCCAGCCGAAGGCCTATGCCCTTCGGTGTCTTCCCTTGAAGATGCCAAGACAAATAAGAACCTTGACTTGGTCTTCCCCTACGTTCCCACTATGTCCTTAGCTTTCCCGCCAAGTTCGAGATAGTGGGGATGAAGCCCTAGCGGTTACCACAAATCAGGGGACGCCCCCCATGATCTCCTAAACGTGTGCTAACACTCTCCAAGTTATTTTCATCACCTATAAATAGGTTGGACGAGTCATTTCATTGGTATGTTCACTCAACACAGTATTTCACATACATCATATTATTTACAACTCATATTACATACTTACTCACACGCCGGAGGTGGTTCGCAGGGCAATCACTTAACGAAGTGTCTACTATTTCTTATTGCAGTTGGCTACAAGTTTGGCGCAAGCATATCACCCCTCATACCCTTCGATCACCATCGAAGGCCTGGTCGTACGAATTATTGTACAATCATATACCCAATCCTTTGTATCATTCTTAGCATTGAAATGAAATATTACTAATAGTCTAGTTATCTAGGTTATTATTATCATAATGTGTTTATCATTTTTTTATTTTCTCGTTATACATTAGAAAGCCATGTATGCATGCTAAAAGAAAATGTAGACTAAAACACATATCTTGGTATAAAACTATAAGATCTAAAAACCTATATTTTTATCAAGAAATCTGCTTCTGTTACTACAGATCCACGGATCCCGAAAGTTAGACTAGCCGGATCCCTTATGAAAGGGAACCGTGGGAACCGTACTCCTAGATAACAGTTTTTCATGCAAAATAAAAACCACTTTCTTTCTAAAAGTAATATTCCACTAGAATATCAAAACCATTGTTAATAAAAATCTAGTAAAAACGTTAGATAATCATTGGTTGACCACAAAACATCACTTTCTATTAACCCATCTTTTCTATAGGTTCAACTATGTCGCATGAATATGAGTTTGATTTTTCACTCACTAGCATCTAGACTCCGAACATCTCCCTTGAGCCCAACACACCTGGCAATCATGTTCGTGGGTTCAATAATCTCAAAAATTGTCACTTCCACGAAGGACGTATTGTAGACACCTCTCTACAATTTGAAGAAGGTATCAATACCTCCTTCCGAGCCATAGGACTAGAATGTCTTCTCGAAATCAACAAGAAGATATGTCCAAGGTTCATAATGGAATTCTTCACAAGTTGAACCTGCTCGTAACGAGGATCGCTCTCATCTCTTTGGTTTTGGATCAAAACCAATAGTTTGTTTTAACCCTTGGGCAATTTGCTCACATCCTCCGGATTCCAAATCATGGACAATGTGCCTTCACCGAAGATTGGTCACTTGATTCTCTCTTCAACTTTCGTGAAGAAAATAGTCCATATTGTTCACACATACCCTCCCCGGAGGATTTGAATCGCATAATATGCAAACCTCGACCATATTACTCCGATCCAAACATTATCTTTACATGGGACATTCGAGAAGAGTACAAACCTCTTGCACTCATTCTACGTGAAAATATTTGGAGTCTTAGGGGAAATTGAGAAATCCTTTCTGCTTGTTGTGCTCACATAATGTATTGTTTGCTAACACAACAACCATACAATCTCGCCTACTTCTTCGCAAGGCGAATTGTAAATCTTCAAGGCTCCAAGAATAAACTCATCCCTTATGGAATGTTCTTGACGCGCCTCTATCATAACGTCATGCATTTTCATCCTCAATTTCAAAGTCCGTTGTACGTACTTGTGAACAAGATGATGGAACCGCTAAACACATCTCTCATGAAGACTTTCTTCATTCTTGATTCCACCAACACTCATCAACCATTTGATGATCCTTCTAGCGAAAACGCTCAAGGAACCTAGTAGTCTTTCAAATAGGATCAATCCTTTTGTACTCATGCTTTATCAATGTAATCCAATTTCCTTCATGAAATAAAACATCTTACATTTTATATCTTAGTATTAGAACCTCTTAAACTAACCTTGGAATATAATGCATTGTCAAAATCATTGCATACCTTTAGTAAAGGTTCGCTTAGCGATAGACGGATCCCAAAGTTTGTGCTAGATGATCCCTACTCTTAGGGAACCGTGGATCCTAAAAAAAAAATGCAATTACAATCATTGTATTTCAAACATGTCTTTAGAACACTTCACACCAAGTTAGACATAGTTCCTTAAGGAAAATTGAGCACTTATCAAGCTAAGTAGATCTTTCCTACTCACACATAACTCACCTAGATCACACTCAAGACGCTTGTATATCTATCGTCTCACTTAAACCCATTACTCTTCCGCTCTCAAGCTCACTCATCATTTCTCACATTATCCCACATATATAGCTTTGGAAATCTTTCGATTATTGCAAAATTGATCATAATCATCCTTACCTCAAAATTAGTCGAAATTGATCAAATTCTAGTTTCTCCATCTTAAGCCATTAGGATATTCTCCAAAACATTATCCTAAGCCACTATCTGATCTCTAGGATCATTTAGCTCCACTTGACACTCTCAAAAATCTTTAGTGTCATCTTTGTTCATTCATTGGTACTCATGAAAGTTCCAATTTCTTCCATAAAAAGCAATCATTAGTTACATCACTCATTACCCTTAAGTATTTAAGCACCTCTTCATTTAAGACACTTAGATGAACTGAAACACTCAAGAAGAAATAGGCATTAGACCTTACAAACATCATTGCTATCCTTTCTTAACAGCTAAGAGATGGATCCCTAGGATTAGCCTAGGTGGATCCCTCATTGGAGGGAACCATGGGATCCGTATGACAGATTATGTCAACTCTAGCTAAAACAATCATTTCAAGCTCATCTTTCTAACTTAAACACTCCATCTCATCTTAAATGAGTTACTAGATCAGTACAACTCTGAAGTTGACTCTTGTGCATGTTAATCATCACACTCCAATGAATTTTAGTAGCTTAACTCTTGAAGGCACTTACCAAATCCCTTGGTTTATAAACCACATTAATATGACTTCTAAAGTCATCATCTTCATCCTTATTTTTACCACTTAGAAACCTTTACAAACCTCTTGAAATCATCTCATCATGAGGAAAACTCCAAGTAGCAACTTATGCACCAAAGAACCACCCAAGAAAATTGCTCGTGTTGTACACGAAATCTCCTCAACCGAATCATCTTCGGTCAAGTCCACAAATGCAAGGACTCCTCCTCCACCAAATCAACCAATCAAACCAATTCCTAAAAGGATAGTACCCACAAAACTACCTATGCCAAACACCACCATACCTCCTAGGCCAAACAATCCCATCTCCACTAAACCATCACCATTGGTTCCTAGAGCTATCTCATTTACAACTCCACTATCATCACCACACCTCTACAATTTAGAGGATTTTCCTCCTAGGCCGTCTCATCCTCCTCCACCGGCAACATTTTCCTCATTAGGAGGAATAATGGTACAAAATCAAGGTGTTGAGTCAACACTAGCTCTGGCTTCCTTTTCACCGTCACCATCATATAATCCGCTTTGGATTATGAGAAATTATCAAAGTCAACCACCAGACCATATAGAAGTTGACACTTCTCCACCACCACCATCATTCTTGATTGAGCCATCTTCAAATGCGCCTCCACCAATACCTCCGTCGTTTGAGGCTCAACAACCCGCTTCACTTGATCCTTCGCATCAAGCAATTTCATTTCTTCCACCACCACTACCTAGCCATGACAAAGATTGTTATCATTGTCAACATGTTGAAAGTTTGATACATGAAGTACGAGAAGATCAACGTTTCATGCTCTATCACCTCCTCGAACTTTTTAACGAGATTACACCTAAACAAACTTGAGCTAGAGGATTTTAGTGGTGTCTTAGTATCAAGCGTTACTTAGATAAGTCTAGTAATTCCAAGTCATGTATCGATCATTTTCTTAGTTTTTAGAGTCATGTATATCATATCTCTAATTTTATTAAATGAAAATACATGCTACTTGCTATATTTCTGAGTATATGATTATGTTGTATAATACATATCTCACTTTGATGTTAACATTATTTGTTATATCACCATTGTCAAATCACCATCGCCTGACGGATCCCATAAAATTGCTTAGACGGATCCCTACAAGGAGGAACTGGGATCCGTGAGACGTAAAATTACTTTTCTACTAACTTTGAGTCATATTTGCAAGAAATTATGCATTATACATGTTTTCTAACCTTTGTTTTGTAGTTATTCAATTTACACATGAATACTTTGACACCCTCAAGCTAGGGGGAGCTTTGTGTCAAAGCAATACATTGCAAAATTACTTGCAATATTAGGATTACATTTCATGACATCCCTTTGCAAAATTGCAATCATCATGGGGAGTACATTCATCACATAGATTTAAATTGTTTGCAAACTTAGTTGCAAATGAACTAGCTTAGTATTATTTTCTTGACGCCTCACATAGGGATGGACTCATCAAGGGGAGTTAAGACGACATCATTTCCGTTACTTGCTCTCTATTTTTTTATTCTTTTTATTTTCACATGTTTTTTAAAACAATGTGTTAGTTTCTTTCAAGCTCTTTTGTTTCGACAAAAGGGGAGAAGAAAGTAAAACTACAATTAAACTTTTACTTATTTTAGCTTTTCCTTAAAATAATTTTATGTTTTGTCATCAACAAAAGGGGAGATTGTTAATACAAATAAGCCGTAAAAACGTTTATTTATATTTTACGATCTTCTAATGTTTTGTCGATAACAAACCTAAAATCATTTTAACGAAACAAATAAAATACGTAATTAGTTTGAGCCAATAGTTTTTTTAACACACTTACGTTTTCACATAAAACACTAAAACAAGTATAAGTGATTTTATGATTTAGTATTACATATGTACAACAACTAGTGTTTACATATTTGGGTAAAATATACACATAACTAGTATGTAGTATACTGGGTAATATAAATGGGTAGAAACTTAAGTATCATAACCCATTGACCAAATACATTGAATGTAGTTGGGTACTGTGAAGATCGTTTATAAGCTCAGCTAGGGATCAATAACAAAGACTAATAACATGCACATCGGAATAAACTAATCAATTCTTTGTTATTGAACAAGGTTTTATTCACTAACACTAACTAATCTTAGACGTTTATAGGAACACGTCTAGATAACTAAACTACTAACTAAACTAATAACCTATGCGTTTACAAGACTATACGCCTAGGACACACACACACCTTTAAGTCGACTACATCTTGGAAGACTTGTATGTTAAACCTACACCCCATGTCCTCTTTATATACTAGAGGATTAGGGTTTACAAAATACTACAAAGGACTAATATATAAAACTTCTTTTGCAAGCAAGTCCTTCCATCTTTTTGTAAGTTTCCTTCTTGTCATATTAAGTCCCTGTTGTTTCATTCTTTTTGTCTTATCAACTCAAACGTATAATTCCCAACAATCTTCCCTAGATGATAATGACAAAACCATTCTTGAACGAACTTCCCTAGATTTAGTAGAAATTGAGATCGTGATCTCACCATGAATGAAACAAGTATGTCTTCCTTTGTCTTCCCTTAATCCATGCCATGCCACTCAAACATCTCTTCCCTTTTGTTATTATCCAAATAGGAACGATGCAAATAATGATCTTGACCACCACGAACCAATATCATACTTCCAATCTAAGCCGTCCAATGTTTCAATTGCCCTCCATGAAGAACACCCAAATGCTTACTAAAATGAATCCAAAACAAGAGAAAACCCAATTAGCGTAGTAATAATGATCAACAGTAGTAAAAATCAAACACTTCCCCTTTAGTGGTGCATGAACATCAAATCTGTAAGCTCCTTGTAATGATCACTTGTGAAGAAAATCAAATATAACGAACTTGATGAAGAAGTAGAATGACCGAAACTTGTATCTTATATCTTGCACTATAGATGACATTAAACGTATACCTATGTATAGGGAGACCTCAATCTCTTGACGATAATCACTGAGCACAATAACGTTACTCCTTTAAGTGTTATGTCAATTCTTTGTCATAATCATTGAAGCACGAACAAGTTACCTTAAAAGTAGCTATAATCCTTTTAAGATATGATAAAACACGTATACAAGGAATTCCACTTTACCTTCAAATAAGTGATAAATAATCCTCTTCGTAATCAATTCTTCAATAAAATCAACTTCGAGCTTTGTTTTAAAAAAATTAAGAACAAAAATCCAAACTCCTTGTGTGTGTGAACCAACTCTTCTGTGTGTGTAAACCATCCAAAAATCCATAATAATTATTATGCTCAACTTCCCCTCAATTCCAAAACAAGCCTATTATATTAGAGACCCATGATCCCACCATAAAAAATAGACCAATAATACTCCACTGATGACAATTGAATCTTCACCAATGTCGAACAAGTAGTAGCAAGACTTTAAAACAACGAGCAAGATTTCAACTTATACGGGCAGAGCAAGATTTTTACAAGAACGAGCAAGATTTTCAAGGAGGAGCAAGATTTCAAGGATAAACAAAGAAGATTTGAGCAATTTAGGGTTTCGATGCGAAGATTTTGAGTATAAACAAAGAAGATTTTGAGTAAACAAAGAAGATTTTGTCGCCACCATATTCGACAGCCTGTAACTTTTGCATAAAAGCTCAGATCGACGATCCTTCTAGTGGAAAGTTAGATGGCTATATAGAGAACGTCCACCTAAATCGTCACGATCCAAAAGTTAACGAAAAAGTTATGATCGTTTCAAAACAGTGCCGTAGTAACCTTACACAAAAAAATTAGTTGCTGCAGCAGACTTCGACAGCTTATAACTTTTGATTGAGAACTCGAATTGACAATCCCTCTGGTGTAACGTTAGATGGATATTAGGAGATGCACCAAAAAAAATTGTAGCTCGATCCAACGGTTCAAGAAAAGTTATCATTGCTTGAAAATGTACCGCAGAAAGATACGAACATTTGTAATACTTGAATTTTGCATCTTTTCTTCGAAAAACCTTGCAGATCCCTATATCAATAGCTCTCCGCTCTGATACCAATTGTGAAGATCGTTTATAAGCTCAGCTAGGGATCAATAACAAAGACTAATAACATGCACAGCGGAATAAACTAATCAATTCTTTGTTATTGAACAAGGTTTTATTCACTAACACTAACTAATCTTAGACGTTTATAGGAACACGTCTAGATAACTAAACTACTAATTAAAATAATAACCTAGGCGTTTACAAGACCATACGCCTAGGACACACACACCCCTTTAAGTCGACTACATCTTGGAAGACTTGTATGTTAAACCTACACCCCATGTCCTCTTTATATACTAGAGGATTAGGGTTTACAAAATACTACAAAGGACTAATAAATAAAACTTCTTTTGCAAGCAAGTCCTTCCATCTTTTTGTAGGTTTCTTTCTTGTCGTATTAAGTCCCTCTTGTTTCATTCTTTTTGTCTTATCAACTCAAACGTATAATTCCCAACAGGTACAACCCAAAGTCCATGACCCATATCCATGGAGCTTGACCCATAACCCATTGCATGACATCATGCTTATATCATATATGGATAATATCCATAACCAATGGTATTGACCCATACCCATGTGACTAGGTGCATTGCACTCATAAGATACATTGTATCTAGTAAGAGACCCACGGATCAATCCATAACCCATGACCCATAACCAAAATACCCATGGGTAAAGAGGAGCGTCCCACGGATCCCTAGCTTTACGCTAGACGGATCCCTTGTGGGAGGGACCCGTGGGATCCGGGGAACAATAGGCATTTTCTCTCTATAAATAGTGAGCCATTTCTTCATTGTTTCTAACCCCTTTCTAACATACTTTCCCTTTGAGTTAAAAACTCTCTAACCCCATATCCAAGTGATCTATGTTTGTAGTTTTATTTTGTGTGATTCTCTAGGTTCCTCTTAAAGGCTAGATCACCACCTTTGAAGTTAAGCAAGCTCAAGTCCATGAGTTGTTATGCTTCCTCATCATCAAGACCATCAAGTCCTCTTGTTGATGGTTCTTTTTCTTTCTACTAAGAAGTGTAGTGTTAAAGACATTAGTGAAAGATGTCTCAAGTGTCAAGACGAAGACATTAGTGAAAGGTGTCGATCGTCCGTATTGTAGGCATTAGTGAAGGGTGCCTAGAATTCAAGTCACAAGACATTAGTGAAGGGTGTCTTGAAGATCTAGTTAAAGGCATTAGTGAAAGGTGCCTAAGATGTACATTCGATATGGTGTGTTTCGATGTACAAGATAGATTAGCATTAGATCCAAGGATATTGATATCCTTGATGATGTTGTAATAAGGAGTTGGTCTCCTTTGGGATTAGTCGTTGGTGTAGTGTTGGGTTGTAGTTCCTCCATTATAATGGAACTCGGTACTTAGCCTAGTACCGGATAAAGGGTAGGCGACGTTGTGATAGGTGTGGTGTACCTTGGGGTGAAAGAACCCGGTGGTTAGCCTTGTACCGGAAAAAGAGTAGGCGACGTTGTGGAGGTTTCTCCACCATAAGGAGTCGGTATTGTGTAGTGATTACAAACTCTCGAGTAGGTGACTCGGGGAGTGGAGTATGGCAAGGAAGGTGTCCTTGTAGCCGAACCACTATAAATACTCGCGTTGTTGTTTTGTGCTTCTTACTCTTATCTTTTCATTACATATTTATACTTCTATATATTTGTTTATCGACATCCAACACACATCCAAATAGATAGACATCCAAACACATCCAAACAAGTTTTAATTGGCAAAAATATTCAACCCCTGATGCAGGTTTTACTGACCAGGTCTTAATATTTATAGTGTCTCGCTATACCTATGGTCTACCCTAGTGCACTAACGGGCAGTGTACCCGGTCGCGTGTAGTGTAGTAAATGGTAAAGCCGAGGTCGTCCCAAGAGCTATGTGTGTTGGATTATTACTAAGTCTAGTGTCACAGAATAATAATTGTTTCGATAGGGATTTTATTAATTGAACTACTAATGCGTAAGAAAATAAAAGCGATAAATGGATAAAGGAAATCAATAGAGGAATAGTGGTGCTAACCTAGTCAATCCTCCTAGCTAGTTATGTCTACGCCTACCTATTTCCAATTACTTGTGGGGTCAAATTCGAGAGGACAACATTTGGTCAATTCGCCTAACCTATCAAAGAAAGATGCCACCACAGAGAAATCAAAAATGCACCGTCATAAGTCCTGTTGTTCCCGGTCCCTTAAGTCAAGTCATTAAGTACCGCTACATGCTAGATTCATAATAGTGAGTGCCCGGCCGTTAGGAACTTAGACACTACACCCCCAATTCTTAAGTTCATCCAAACGATAGGTGATCAGCTGGTCAAATCGCACAAGTAGAAAGGGTCGTCATTGGTCATATCTTACCCTTCCGTCTCACCCGCTCACCTAGGGTCATTGGTCATATCTCCTAGGCAATTGGCCTCACCGCCATTCAAAACTACCAACCAAGGGTGACTACCAATGAACTATGCATGCATACACTTAGAAATAATTGTACGGAAGTAAAGGTAAACGCAAACAAAACAATTATGAATTATAACTAGGCTAGCACCAAAGGGTGCTTAGCCATATTAATCATGCAAATCAATTCAATATTCAAAGGTACGAAATACATGAATTGAAAGTAAAGAAATATAAACGCTAATGCTTATCGTAATGGAGTGACTTCTCCTTGAAACAAACTCCGATGCTCCCTAGACCGCCTTGAGCTTTTTCCCACGCTCGTGAGTGTTTGTGTGGAATGGGATGATTAGAAATGCCGAATTGTGGGTATTTATAGGTTGATCCGGGTTACGGCGAACCAACATAGGAGTTACGCCGTAACCTTCTATTTCTTCGTAAATGCATTAGATCTGCTAGTTACGGCGTAACCTTATTAGTGGTTACGCCGTAGTCTTCAATAAACTCGGTTACATCGTAAGTGATGCAGTAGTTACGGCGTAAGTATCAGCGGCGTGGAACCTCATTTGACCTAATGGAGTTACGTCGTAACCTTTGGGAAGAGTTACGCCGTAACCTCTTGATGAATTGGTATTCTGGGTCACGCAATAGTTACGGCGTAATGTGAGAGAGGAGTTACGCCGTAACTTCTTCAAAATAGCATACTGTGATAAATCTTTAGTTATGTTTCCATTTCCGCGTCTCTTTAGCTCCAATGCTCGTAATTTACCTGAAAGTGGAAAACAATGGAAAAAGCGAATCCATATATATGATATAAATAATGAGCATTATCGGGGAAATTAACACTTAATATTCTGTGTCTATTTGATGTTATCAAATATTCCCCACTGAACTCTACTTGCCCTCAAGTAGACCTTATTAGATAGATTCCTAAAATATATCTCCCAAAACTGAAAATATGAGTTTACAAACCTTTATGCTAGAATAAAACAAAGTCGAACACCTCACTAAAGGGGAACAAACACTCAAATCTCTCAACTATTCTAAGTGTCAATTTTGGGATGATCACCAATCGCACAAGAATAGCATGTATTCTATCATAAGTTTGGCGGTTACACAAATCTCCACCACTAGAGTTAAGGATAAACAATTCTCGAAGGCAATATGGGTAGACACGATAAAGGTTAAGGGTGACTCGTCATTACTAACATGTCACGCTAAGTGGACAAAATCAATGATACATGACCAAATCCATTGCCAAGACACCAAAGATTGCTCATTGCATCACCTAGACACGCTCATGACTAAAGGGTAGGATAAGACATGGGATATATAATTGGTGTAAAATGAAAACAAGGTGTAGTCTAAATCTATAACCAAGTCATCACCACTTACCGTCCGCCCAAAGTTTAAGCTTAGAAGTCTAGAAACCGGATCATGAAATGCAAGGTAGATGTGTCATTAGAGGCGCGTGATGGGCACACTACCTTTTCTTCTTCTGCTGGCATAACTACCAACCCAATCTTCAAATGTGACCGAGGTGGCCTCCTCGATACTAATCAATAAAGGTCATACTACAGTGCTTATAACATCGCACTTTACAATATCATAACTCAATCAACTTTTTTTTTTCTTTTTTTTTTTCAACATAACATAACATAACATCCACCCACTTGAGATGAACAATGGGAATTCGGGGGGTATTCAATGATCTGCATACATGTTGTCGATGAAAGCGTAATTTCCAAACCTTTTCACTCGATCCTTGAACTTAGGCAAATGATGACTTCCAAATCACAAATAAAGACTACAGTGTAGTCTAAGGTGTATAGGTGTAATGAAACAATATATTGGGTTGACAAAATGAAAGGAATGGCTCAGAAGGGTGTATCTAGGGGTATCTTGCACTAAAGGTGAGTGCAACAAAAGGGTTTCACATGGGGGTCGAAAGGTCGAGGTGACTAATCGATAGACTCACAATGGTAGGCTGTTTGGGTGATAATCCTATAACATTGCCTTCTAGAACTGAAAAGTCCAAATACATCGAGCTAACTCAACATACCTCGTCTATGGTCTCGAAATGATGCAAAGGCCAAGTTCTAAAGTTTACAAGCTACCGGCACACTCATAATTTGGTGGATTTGGGGTAAAATATTGGAAACAGATAATGCTAATCTCACCATGTAATGTCAAGGGTTGTATGTGCTCGGCTAAGGTCTAATCTAGTTAGGTTAGGAAAACATGTCAAAATTTTAAAATGGCATAATTTTTCAAAATAAACTAGAAAATGAGGGCTAAATAAAGTTCAAGAGATAATTCTACCCGCCCCCCACTTGAATTGTAAAAGTCCCTTTGTACTAGGCATTAAATAAAGGTGAAGAGAAAGGTAGAATTAGAGCGAGAACTTCCCGAAATTTGCTCCATAAAGAAAAAGGCCCACTAAAAGAACCGAGCCTTCGCTTAAGCGTCATGAACAAACTTCAATCCCTTAAATCACAATACCGAAAAGAATAATTCTAAAAGAAAAAATGAAAACGAAAACAAACCTAACTCACTTTCAGAAGAATCACGGTTGCATTTAGCCTATGCAACAAGTTTTAAACCACTTGGTGTCCCAAGTGGACGAGTGAAGTCTCGTGAGGGTTTACAGGAACACACCCACAAAGTTCATTTAAAACTAATACAAGGTTACCGTGTTTTAAAATAAAAGAATTAAATCAGAGAAAGTTACATCGAACTCCTATGAGGAGTTACGCCAGAATCGGCAAAACCCGTATGAGTCAGAAGCGGTAGTTACGACGTAACCACCGAGATGGTATTACGCCATAATTGGTAATGCGTCAAGAATTCTCACGCTCAAATGTTGGTTACGGCGAATCACCAAGATGAGTTACGCCATAACTCGCTCAGATCAAGAACTACAAGCAGAATTAGTTCCTCGCTTCCTCGCAAAATGGTTATAAAACACAAACCCAACAGAAAGGAAATAAAAATAAAAGAAACGGATAATTCGGGTTGTCTCCCGAAAGAGCAATTTTCTTTATTAATGAGTCTTTAAGTTAGACTCATAGCCACGGGTCCTCTATGGGGGCCTTTGGACTTGCCCCACTTCCACCATTCGTTGGTACTCATTCATCCAATTATCAAGCCTTTTTTTCCTTGTAGAATTATTGATGCCATTTGTTCCAAACTTATGTGAAAGCCATTTAACACATGATTTTCCTCGGTCATCATCTTTAGTAATAATACTATTAGTAATGCTGATGTTGGATCTTGTACCGCCTATTGTGTCAGTGAGATGATTGCACTCATACCGCTTAGCTAGTCCCTTAATGATTTTTGAGCTTCCAAATTTTAATTTGTACCAATCTTCCAATGCTAACTCAACATCATGTTTCTCTCCTTTATGAGGGTATATCCATTCATCCGCTTTTCTTTCACATTTTTGAGGATGAGTAAACGGTGGCCATACTGATTTGGTATCTTTAGTTGCCATCGGGTTGCAAAAATGTTTGTTTGGATCTAGAGTTTCCTCAATGATTTGGACAATTGCATCATGTTTCTGCTTACTATTATCAATATTCTCTCTACGATCACCAGTAATAGGTTTAGAGTGTAGAGTGGGATCCAGCGATTGAACATCATTCGAAATTTTAGTTTTTGGTTTTAAATGCTCTTTCATACTAAAAGTTATTCGTTCATTTTCAGTTCCCAAAGAAATTTGTTTTTCAAAACCTTAACTGAGCCCTACAAGTGGCCGTAAAAGGTCTTCCAACAATCAAGTTGTAAGTCTCCGCTTTCCCATGTCAATCACCACAAAATCGGTAGGAAGAAAAATTTCCAATTTTTAAAAGCACATTGTTCACAATTCCCTCGGTACAACCTTAGAGGAATCACCATTTCAATCATAATAGTTGTTTCTTTTAAATTGGTAAGTTTGATTTTTCAAATAAAGTGGTAGAGATAAGGTTTACCCGCCCCTAAATCGCCTAATGCGGAATCTTAATGTTACCAATAGTGCATGGGAGAAGAAAACTTTCCGGTATTGTCGCTTTTTAGGAAGTTGGCTTGGCAGAACTCGCTGCCTTCGATTTATCATCCTCTCTTAGGTAGTTAATCCCGGAAAGATCATTAGTGATAGAGGATGTGCACTACTCTTTTTTTGCTTTATCTTGCGCAAATATGTCCTTGCAGGCTGTGGCTTTAGCCTTACTTGTTTCAAGGTTTTTAGCCAATTGCCCAATTTGTGTTTCGAGGTTCTTAATTGCAGCATCTTGGTTACGTAGGTTCATATTGGTGTCCTCCTTTACTTTGACCATTCACTCCTTGAGTCTATCTCCCTTTTTTGTAGATTCTTCGATGTGCCGGTGCATTATTTCTTCAAGGCTAGGTTTAGGAGGATTATTGTTGATTCTTGTGTAGAACCCAGGGGATTTTTCATGATACCTAGGTCCGTAATTATTGTAGTTGTAGAAAGGGAATTCTTTTCCATAGTTAACTCCTCCGATCCTTTTAACTTCTTCATTGGAGGAACATTCTTTAGAAGGAGGAGTCCCATTTCGCTCAACTTGAATGGAATGCACATTTTCCTTGAGCTTCTTCATTTCTCTTCCAAGGCTTTCTAATTTGTTGTTTATTGCTGCAAGGCCTTCCATATCATCATTCTTACTTCGGTTGCTTCCTCCATTGTGCCATTTGTGAGAGTGGTCTGCCATTCTTTGAATAGTTTCTAAAGCCATAGTGGGTGTCATACTAGGAATCGGCCCTTGAGAATCAATCATTTGTCTTGAAGAGATGTTCACCCCTTGTAGAAGACGCTCACCTTTGTTGGCTGTTGAGATCATGAGTAGGGCACTTGTATAACAATTCGTTATATCTTTCCCAAGCTTGGTATAACGTTTCATCACCCTGTTGCTTGAAGTTATGAATTACTTCCAATTGCTTAGCCGTCTTCGATGGAGGACAGTATCTGATGTAGACTAGAAAACAAGATAAGTAATTGAATCTGTTGATTCTACGAATACCAGAAACAATTATAATAACAATCGTTGATTCTACTGAATACCGATTATTAGGGTAAAGTCACGGCAACTCAACGGCCAATGGTTTAAATTTTATTAAAACTGATAACTGTCTCCCTAGGGTTACAGCAGAATGATTAAATAATAACCCTAAACCGAAACGGCCTAAAAACAAATGGGTCAGAAGCTTTTCAACGAAAATTAAAAGTTATGGCCATTTTACTAAACCACTTTTCTTCACACGATCTCGAGCTTCCAAAACAAGTCACCCGCTCTTCAATACTTGGCCTCCATCATTCCCCTCGGTAGACAAAAGTCGCCCTCGAATTCACAAAGAAGATCATCATCTCAAGAATCTCCTTGATAAGGAATCAAATGCTTCACATTAAAAACATCCGAACACCTAATATGACTTGGCAATTTCGCATTTATAAGCATTAGAATTAATCTTTTCAACAATCTCCACGGCCAATCTTCTTAGCGACAACTTGTTATACTCGCCAACGTAAAAACGATCTTTAGTCAAAACAAATTCACACAAAGTCACCCTCATCAAAATCAACATGTCTCCTCTTCCGATCCGCATCTTGCTTGTACTTGGCATTAGCACGAACCAAATTTTCCCGGATGCCTTTATGAACATCATGCAGCCCGCAACAAAATCCTGCACTTTCTTGGGAATGTAACTAGAAACACGAGGAGTCATCAAATCCAGAGGACCACGTGGTTGAGCGTAATAAACCACGAAATGGACTAAAACCAAGCATACGATTAACAAAGATGGTTATGAGCAAACTCGCCTTGACATAACTTTTGATCCCATGCCTTCACATGATCACCCACCAAACACCTTAACAGACACTAAGGACTCATAACAACTTCAGCTTGCCCATCAGTCTGAGGATGATAAGCACTACTAAAATTGAGCTGAGTATTCACCATCTTCCACAAACTACGCCAAAAATGACTCAGAAACCTAGTGTCCCGATCAGAAACAATAGAGGAAGGTAAACCATGTAAACGGTATACATCCCTAAAGAACAGCTGAGCCACATTAACGGCATCTGTTTGTCTTCTTGCAAGGAATAAAGTGCACCATTTTAGAGAAACGATCAACAACAACAAATATAGAATCATTACCCCTTTGAGTACGAGGTAGCCCCAACACAAAATCCATGCTAATATCAACCCATGGCTGTAAAGGAACAGGCAAAGGCATATAGAGGCCTGCATTAGTAGTTGTACCCTTCGAAACCTGGCACACACGACACCTTTTGACATAACGATCCACCTCTTTCCGCATAGTTGGCCAAAAATAAGAAGCTTGCACCAACTGCAAAGTGCGATCACGACCAACATGCCCCTCACCATGCAACTCCTTAATAATCTGCAAACGAAGACTTGAATCAGGAATACATAGTTGATTCCCTTTGAAAAGGAACCCATCATGCAGAAAGAAATCTGGTTTCTCCCCAGCCTGCACACCCTGCAAAACAACTGAAAAATACGGATCCACAGCCACCATGTCACGAATGACATCGAATCCTGGAACATCAACCGCATTTTAACAAGGAAACCACCTCTTGCCTAAAGCATCGCACTCGATTAGAAACACCGCTTTGTGTTTCACTACAAAAGTAAACTTCTCAAGAAATGCCAACCAACGTCCATGCTTGTGGGACACCTTATCTTGAGTACGAATGTGCCTTAAGGAATCATGATCATGAACAAAACAAACTCCTTATGGAACAAGTAATGGCGCCAATGCTTCACAAATTGAACCATCAGATAAAACTCCAAGTCATAGGTAGTGTACCTAGACTTTGGCCCCACAACTTCTCACTAAAATAGGCAACAGTCGCCTCCTTGACTAAGAACCCCACCAATAGCAACCTTCGAGGCATCCGTATGAAGCTCAAAACCTTAGAAAAGTCAGCAATATCAAGATTGGTGTCAGAGTAAGCTTTTCTTTGATAACTTGAAAAGCCACCGCTTCCTTCGTCCAAACAAATGACTTTCCTTCATGCAATCATCAAAGGGCCATAATTGAACTAAAGTTAGGGATGAATCTCCTATAAAAGAAGCAAGACCATGGAAACTCCGAACTTCAAGAATGGTAGTTGAGTTGGCCACCCCAACAACCGCCACTTTAGACTCATCCACCGTATGCCATCACTGAAACAACATACCCTAAAACAAAACTTTAGGGTCATGAACACACACTTTTTGTGGTCGCATAAAAGCTATCCTTCCAAGCAAGGTCAAGACCGCTTCACATGGGTGACATGCTCATTAAAAGAAGCACTATAAATAAGAATGTCATCAAAGTAAACAACCACAAACTTGCCAATAAAAGGTCCGAACAATTGATTCATCACACGATAAATGTACTTGGTGCGCTTGATAAACCAAAAGGCATCACCAACCACTCATATAACCCTTCACGAGTCTTGAAAGGCCTTCCATTCATCACCGTGTCTAAGACTTAACTGTAATACCCACTCTTCAAGTCCAAATTTTGTAAATATAGTAGCACCACTAACTGATCAAGCAAATCATCAAGGCGAGGAATAGGAAACCCAGACTCACAAGAATCTTATTGATGGCTCGACTATCCACACACATACGCCATGTACCATCCTTCTTGGGAGTCAATAGGCGGCAGAACAAGACACGGGCTCATGCTCTCACGAACGTGACCCTTAGAAACCAATTCCTCAACCCGCCACGCAACTCCTCATGCTCACCGACTCATCCTCAGTAATGTGGCCTGTTCGCAACCGTGCCCCGCTCTAAATCAATATGGTGTTGATGTCACGCAATGGTGGCAATCCATCGTGTAACTCATGAGGAAAACATCCGAAAATTCCTCAAGTAAAGGAATCATGGCTTCGTGAATGACACCACCTTCAAGAACCTCCTTCCCTATTAGCACAAAACATCGTCTCCCATCTCCAGCTCGCCTTCAAACTGAGAAAGTGTTAGTAAAGTACCAGTGGGTTTACTAACTACCTCTTTGGGTTTATTAGGCATTAAAGTAATCTTTACTCCACCAAATAGGAAACTATAAGTATTAGTTCTCCCATTGTGAGTTATATCACGGTCATACTCCCAAGGTCTACCCAACAACAAGTGACAAGCATCCATGGGCACCACATCACACCACACGTTATCCTTATAAGTACTCCCCGTAAAACGGAACATGGACGCTTAGAAACCGCCACCCCACCACCTTTCTTAAGCCATCAGAACTTATAAGGTTTCGGATGGTTTTCGCCTCAATCCTAGCTTTTGGACCGCTCATAGCCATCAAATTATCACAACTACCGTAATCACAAACAAAAGTGCAAACCTTACCCAAAATAGTGCATGTAGATCGAAGATGTTATGCTTGAGCCAATCATCTCCATCATCTTTGGGTGTTAAACAAGAGCGCCTTACCACCAAATTCGTCCCTACATCTCCGCACACATACTCCTCCTCATACTCGTGTTCTTCATTATAAACAGGGCTTCCTCATACACTTCATAAGTCGCATCATCATCTCCTCCTGCTCAACAAATAACTGCTTACCACCTTCAGATTCTCGACCGTCGGTGACTGTGTTCACCACGCTTAAAGCACTTCAATCCACTACTAGTGCTTGCTCTAGAGTTGGTCCAAGATTGCCACCACCTACTTTAGTCGGATTGGGAGCAAAACGAGATGCCACGCTACCCGAACCGTAAGCACTTGTTATGGCGGAGAGGACGAACTTCCCACTCGACGATTCTCGCTTCTCAAAAGATAATGCACCGATATGCATCGAAAGTGTTATTGATCAAACATGTTAATGTAATCCATGATCCGGACTCTTAGACCACCAATGTATCGAGAGACAAGTCGTTCTTCCGTCTCTCGAATGTCATTCCTTGCAATCAATCGTAAAATTCGGTTGTATAATCTTCAATGATTTAGACCCTGTTTGATTCTCAGAATCACTGGTACATCTGTCGTTGGTAATTATGAGGAATAAAATTAGCCCTCAGGCACTTCCTCATCTTCTGCCAACTCGTGATCTTTGGCTTTCCAACCCTCTCTCTGGTCAGCTTCAATTGTTGCCACCACGCAGATGCCCTACCACGAAGTTTGGTAGCGATCAACGAAACCCTCCTGTTTTCAGGGACTTCTTTGAACTCAAACACCTCTTCAACAGCAGTAAGCCAATCAATGAACCCTTCAGGATTCAAAGTATCCCCAGTAAACTCGGGAATATTGACTCTCATTCCAGATTCCCAACGCCTGTTATCCTCCCTCTCATTATGCCTTGGTCGTCTTCCTGACTGTTCATCAGAAGATGAATCACCATCATCCCCAAATGGGTTTTCATCATCAGCACCCCTACGGTTACGATTACCACGCCTGCTCATCAACCGCCCATCCGATCGTACAATTGATCGAAAATTGATCAAGTCGCTCATCCATTCTTGCCATGACACGATCTTCCAATTCTTGTTCATAGATCTCATTAAGAGGCCTATTTCTTCCGGGAGGCATCTTGACAGAACTTCGCTCTTGATACCAACCGATGTAGACTAGAAAACAAGATAAGTAATTGAATCTGCTGATTCTACGAATACCGTAAACAATTATAATAACAATCGTTGATTCTATCAATACCGATTATTAGGGTAAAGTCACGGCAACTCAACGCCAATGGTTTAAATTTTATTAAACTCGATAATCGCCTCCTAGGGTTACAGCAGAATGATTAAATAATAACCCTAAACTGAAACGGGCCTAAAAAACAAATGGGCTGTAAGCTTTTCAACGAAAATTAAAAGTTATGGCCATTTTACTAAACCACTTTTCTTCACACGATCTCGAGCTTCCAAAAACAAGTCAGCCCGTTCTTCAATACTTGGCCCTCCATCAGTATCTCTGAATGAAATACTTTTTTAAGATAGGCCAAGTGTTGACAATCCCTACAGGTAATCGATCGACCCATCTTTTTGCAGCTCCCGTAAGAGAAATAGGGAATACTCGTAACATTATAGCATCTTGTGAGACTCTGGGAATTTTGAATAGGCTGACAATGTATTTGACATTGTCTACATGTTCATGGGCATCATCGGTGATGGTTCCAGAGAAGGGATTTGCACGCAATTCCCTCATGAATTGAGGTTTGATTTCGAATTGAGCATCTTCTGCAATGGCTAGCCTAACAATCCCTGTTCCTTGTTCTTCTCTTGTCAACGCCAAATATTCCTCAAGAGTGAGGTTATCGATGTTAACAGCTTCCATGGTACCTGTAAACTTGAAATATGATCGTAAGAAAATGAAATGAAAGAATTAATATTAATCCTAATATAACTCAAGAACGGCGCCAAAAACTTGATGCGTGTTTTCTTCGACTGTGTCTTAATATTTATAGTGTCTCGCTATACCTATGGTTCACCCTAGTGCACTAACGGGCGGTGTACGGTCGCGTGTAGTGTAGTAAATGGTAAAGCCGAGGTCGTCCCAAGAGCTATGTGTGTTGGATTATTACTAAGTCTAGTGTCACGTAATAATAATTGTTTCGATAGGATTTAATTAATTAAACTACTAATGCGAGTAAAATAAAAGCGTATAAATGGATAAAAGGAAATCAATAGAGGAATAGTGGTGCTAACCTAGTCAATCCTCCTAGCTAGTTATGTCTACGCTCTACCTACTTCCAATTACTTGGTGGGGTCAAATTCGAGAGGACAACATTTGGTCAATTCACCCTAACCTATCAAAGAAAGATGCCACCACAGAGAAATCCGCAGACCGTCATAAGTCTTGTTGTTCCGGTCCCTAAGCCAAGTCATTAAGTACCGCTACATGCTAGATTCATAATAGTGAGTTCCCTACCGTTAGAACTTAGACACTACACCCCCAATTCTTAAGTTCATCCAAACAATAGGTGATCAGTTGGTCAAATCGCATAAGTAGCAAGGGTCGTTAGTTGGTCATATCTTACCCTTCCGTCTCAATCCGCTCACCTAGGGTCACTTGGTCATATCTCCTAGGCAATTGGCCTCACCGCCATTCAAAACTACCGAACCAAGGGTGACTACCAATGAACTATGCATGCATACACTTAGAAATAATTGTACGGAAGTAAAGGTAAATGCAAACAAAACAATTATGAATCATAACTAGGCTAGCACCAAAGGGTGCTTAGCAGCTCATATTAATCAAGCAAATCAATTCAATATTCAAATGTACGAAATACATGAATTGAAAGTAAAATATAAAACGCTAATGCTTATCGTAATGGAGTGACTTCTCCTTGGAAACACTCCGTATGCTCCCTAGACCGCCTTTGAGCTTTTTCCCACGCTCTCGAGTGTTGTGTGTGGAATGGGATAATTAGAAATGCCGGAATTGTGGGTATTTATAGGCGGATCCGGGTTACTGGCGAAACAATATAGGAGTTACGCCGTAACCTTCTATTTCTTCGTAAATGCATTAGATCCGCTAGTTACGGCGTAACCTTATTAGTGGTTACGCCGTAGTCTTCAATAAACTTGGTTACGTCGTAAGTGATGCGAGAGTTACGACGTAAGTATCGCCGCGTGGAACATCATTTGACCTAATGGAGTTACGTCAGAACCTTTGGGAAGAGTTACGCCAGAACCTCTTGATGAGTTGGTATTCTGGGTCACGCAATAGTTACGGCGTAATGTGAGAGAGGAGTTACGCCGTAACTTCTTCAAAATAGCATACTGTGATAAATCTTTAGTTATGTTTTCATTTCCGTGTCTCTTTAGCTCCAATGCACGTAATTTACCTGAAAGTGGAAAACAATGGAAAACAAGCGTAAATCCATATAAATGATATAAATAACCAGCATTATTGGGGGAAATTGACACTTAATATTCAGGACTATTTGATGTTATCAACCCCCCTTCTAGTTTTCCGCAATATTTTTCCTATCGGCTATATTACCTCTCCGCTGAACCCGATAAGGGGGGTTGTGGAAGGTATCATTTGCTTTCTTATTTCGGGCCGGAGCCTTTCAAAACAGTGTTCATATAGGATTTCCGAAGCGTAACCTCCGTCAATGTACATGCGGTGTATGAAGTGCCCCCGATTTCTGCTTCCATTATCATTAGTCCGTCATCTCCTTCTTCTTCGGTTAGTGGCAGGAATCAGATATTCGGCCTAGGAGAGAAGCTTTGTGTAATCCTGTCGCGTCACTCGCTGTTGGGTTTGCACCATTAGGATTCCAAGAGGTTTATCCTTTCCAGATTTCTCTCCTTTTTTAGGCATTTTGGGTTGATCCTTTCCGCTATTTTTCTTTAATTATTTTATTAAGTTTGATAGTTTCCCACTCCTTAGTAACTCTTCTATTTGCCTTTTCATATGCATGCACTCATCTGTATTATGTCCTACTTCTCCGTGAAACTCACAATATTTGTTAGCGTTCCTTTTTTCGATCGGTGTGATCATTGGTGGAGGAGTTTTGAATTTCGCTTTTTCCAATGCCAATATTTCCTTTGGTGTCTTGGAGAGGAGAGTGAACCTATCGTGCTTCCTTTCCTTCCTGAGTTGGTTTCTGTATCCTTTTTTGAAGCCTTGCTTCTACCCAGGCTCGTGTGGCTTCCATGGCACCTGAGGAAGCGACCTCTTCTTTTCGTGGTTGCCCGCGACCACTTCTCCTCGTAGGAAGGATGCAGTTACCTTCATCATTTTGTCTACCGACTTGGGTATTTTATCATGCAAGCGCTTAATCAGCTCGGGGTTAGGAATCTCGTGCATGAAACTGGAGATTTTCATGACTTCCGGAGCTCCTTTGACATCCCTGGTCTCTGCCTTGAATCTTTTCACGAAATCTTCTATAGTTTCTCCCTCTTTTTGTTTGATGTGGTGAAGCTCCACAGGATCTTTTATGCATTTCTTTTGTTGAAGAAAGTTTGCTAGGAAGACCTCTTTCAACTCATCATAGCTATCTACCGATTCTGGCAGAAGATCGTCAAACCATACCCTAGCGGACCCGGTAAGCGTAGAATTGAACATGTGGCACCAGGTTGGCATGGCCCAGCGTTCCACTTTTGCTGTTGCTTGGAAAATTTTTAGGTGATCTTCCGGTTCTTCACTTCTGTCGTATGTCTTCACGTTAGTGGGCATTCGTGTTTTCTTGGGCATGTCGAAATAACGAATGCGCGGAGTGAACTGATCAGTCTCCTTGCATACCCATGGTCTTGCTAAGTCATCGTCATCGATGTTCGACTTTTCCTTTCGGATCCGGACCTCCAGTATTCACCTCTGTTGTCTTCACTTTCGGAAAGTTGGCCGGTCCTCCGCGAGTTTGCTCGGCTGTCTTCACGCCTTCCAGAATAAGGCTCTGTTCTTTGCGAATAGAAGTTATGATAACCGCTTTCCTCCTCTTTTGGAGAGCCGCAACGACTTGGTTTCTTGGGATCTCTGGAGTACACGGAGACACTTTTTTCCTTGTCTCCAAGCCTGTGAAACACATCCTTGCGCAGTCTTTTGAACACCTCATCTCTTTCAACATTTTTCTTCTTTGATGACCTGGATCGATTACTCCTTTGTTCGGAGCCTTCCCGTGTGTTCGGGCGCTTTCGAGACTCGATCTTTCTCCTCAAATCCTTCATTCTATTCAGCCTTCCTGATTCGGAGTGCTTTGACGCCTCGCTGAAGTCGAGCTGAGTTTTTAGTGCCTCTATAGCTTTGGCCCTTTCTTCTTGCTTTCTAACTTTCTCTGTCACAATCGGCAAGATCTAGTCATAGTACTTGTCACAATACTTCTTGACGGCTGCGTCGGACGCGGGCCCTTCAAGTTCCACCAGAATTGTATTGTTCCTTTTTCCCGCCGTGTTTCGCACTGCGGATACGGGAGCGGGAGTCGGTTCGGACCGAGTGCCTACGGTGAACATTTTTCAGGAACGCATTTGTGTACTGCGTCCCACGGATGGCGCCAACTTGTTAGTACAAAAAGTGTTGTTCGTTTTCATACATTTTTATACGTTGTTTTCATACATTTTTGTACGTTGTTTTCATACATTTTTGTACGTTGTTTTCATACATTTTCATACAAAAACGAACGAAACCGTATAAAACGAATGAACGTATAAACGGACGAAACCGTATAAAACGTTTTTATACGCCTTCATCCGTTTTATAATAAAATTAAAAATATATATATATATATTTTTTAATTTAATTTTTGATTTTTTTTAAATTTAAAAAAAATTAAAAATAGTTTTTTAATTTATTATAATAAAATTAAAATTTGTTTTTTTTAATTTATTATAATAAAATTAAAATTAAATTTAAAAAAAAAAGTTTTTTTTATTAAAAAATTTAATCGTAATAAAATTAAAAAAAAAAATTGAATAATAAAACTAAAAAGAAAAAACTTTATCTTTTTTAAGAGTAAATTACATAAATCGTCCATGTGGTTTGTATAACGATCGTTAAAACCAAAATACAATGTTAGCCCTCACGTTAGGGAGTAACTGCAATGGAGGTCCTTTTTTTAGATCGGATCAGACATGGGGATAAGATCCATAAAAATTGTAAACCACAGGGACGAGACCTGCTAAAAAAAACTATGAGGACAAGATCCGTAATTTTTACCAAACTGTAAGGACGATTTATGTCATAGCAACAAACTTTGCACTTCTTTGTCATAGCAACAAACTTTGCACACTGAGTATGTAACGACCATCGAAGCAACGAGCTAGGTTATGTTGACGGGTAATTGCTAAAGATACTTCAAGTACTATCCTATAAGTCATTATACTTAATGAACATTAAATATTGACGTTCTACACTCCAAAATTGTTTCTAGAAAAAATTACACGTTTGGTCCCATGGTATACCCATATATACTTTAGTCACTAAGTCACTTTTATTACACACATGATCTAATTTTGAAACTATGCGCTTTTGGTCCCTATTTTGGATGGGCGTTAGTTAAGTCCGTTAAGTATTTTGCGGTTAGTCCTTCGTTAATAATTTTGCATCGTTAGTCCTTAAAGTTATTTGCATAAATCATCCTTGTGGTTAGCTCGGTCAATGGGTCGGTCAACGCCACGTGTCACCACCGAGTGGTGCCACGTGGCATCGGGTCGGTCAGCGGGTCGGGTCGGTCATTGGTCGGTCGGGTTGCACGTGGGCCGATGAGGTGGTCTTGGCGTGGCATTGGTAAAATATAACAATATGTCACGCATGGGATTGAACCGGGTCATTTGGGTGGGAAGCATGGCTTTGCCCAACCGGCCAAGCATAGCTTCAATTATACTTCTCAAATTAATACATAACCCTTCTATATTTAAAACCCAACTCATATTATTAAAGGTTAATTTAGTTTTGGTCTATTAATTTATGGAGTTATATGGACGTAAAAATAAATAAATATACCGCCGGACTCGCTTTTTCGTGCTCTTTCCAATGGTATGCTCGGGAATTTTTTGACTTCGCTTGAACCTCGAAAATGCAAAATAATTGTTTTTCTTTGTTTTCGCATTTTCGAGGTCCAAACCATGTCGAAAAAATTCATCGAAAGATATCAGATTTTCTTTTTTCGTGCTCTTTCAATGGTATGCTCGGGAATTTTTTCGACTTCGCTTGGACCTCAAAAAATGCGAAAATAAAGAAAAAATGGTGATTTTCGCATTTTTCGAGGTTCCAACTAAGTCAAAAAAAATCCCCGAGCATACCATTGGAAATGTCACGAAAAAACGAGTCCGACGGTATGCTCGGGTAATTTTTTCGACTTGCTTTGGACCTTGAAAAATGCAAAAACAAAGAAAAAATGGCGATTTTCTCATTTTTCGAGGTTCAAACGAAGTCAAAAATCCCGAGCATACCATTGGAAAGATCACGAAAAACGAGTCCGACGGTATATTTATTTATTTTTTACTAATTATATAACTCCGTAAATTAATGTACCAAAACTAAATCGAACCTTTAATTATATCGAATCGCTTTTACCTTTAGAAATGGTTATATATAAAATTTAGGCTAAAGTAATCGAAGCTATGCTTAGCCCAATGGGCAAAGCCATGCTTCCTACCCAAATGACCCGGTTCAATCCCATGCGTGACATATTGTTGGTATATTTTACCAATGTCACGCGGCACCACCTCATCGGTCCACGCAACCCGACCACCAGCTGACCGACCCGACCCGCTGACCGACCCGACTCGACTCGATGCCACGTGGCACCACTCAGTGGTGACACGTGGCGTTGACCGACCCGCTGACCGAGCTAACCACAAGGATGATTTATGCAAATAACTTTAAGGACTAACGATGCAAAAATTATTAACGAAGGACTAACCACAAGAAAATACTTAACGGACTTAACTAACGCCCATCCAAAATAGGGACCAAAAGCGCATAGTTTCAAAATTAGACATCACTGTAATAAAAGTGACTTAGGGACTAAAGTTATTATATTGGGTATACCATAGGGACCAAACGTGTAATTTTTTCTTGTTTCTAAAAGTAATTTGATCATTTTACACAAACTCATCTTCTTCAACTATTTATTTCTATATTTGTATGTTTTTCTTTTATAAAAAAAGTCTAGATTAATCTTTTAGTTTAAGTGCGTATTTGGTAGCGAGTATAAATAAAGCAATTAACATTTAACAAATAGCGTTTTTGAAAAAAGCATGTTTGGAATGATTAGCAGTTAGCATTTATAAGCAAAAAAATGCTAAACACTAAATGCTCTTTGAATAAGCATTTAACATTTAGCGTTATGCTATTTTACACAATAAAATTACGGCTACAGCTATTCTACCAAATACTTTTATAAATTAAACTGCTACTGCTAATTTCACCACACACCCTAAACATTAATCTTAGTTGAAATTTATAGCATTCTTTTAGTTTGATTAACTAGAACATCAAGACCTGTTGACTTTTATAGCATTTTATTATCATATATACTATTAAGCAAGACACACTTTCCTCACACGCCAAGTGTCAAAAGCTCATTTATGAACATTAAATGAAAACTTTCATGAGTTGGCAAAAATAGCCCAAGGTTTAGGTGTCGTTGCAAAATACGTCCTTTAGCATTAATTGATATCTATAGCAATTTGGCACAAATAGTCCTTAAGGTTTAAGTATTGCTGCGAAGTAAGTCCTGTAGAATTAATTGGTATCTATAGCAATTTGGCAAAAATAGTCTCTATCCAAATTCACGTCTACAAAAGCAATCCCGCTGCATCGCGCGGGTTTCCACACTCGTTTTTTACTAAAATTAGCTTGCCGATGATTCTTCAATTTTAATGTTTCGGTTTCATATATGCTTTATATTATTTGTTCCAAAATATAGCAACCGCGACTGGTGTAAGCAAAGAGTTTAATTTGTTGGCCAAATTGCATGTCAATGTGTATGTGAGTATGTGATCCACCCTGTTATTTAAAACATGAGTTTGTAGGTTTGTATTCATTTACAATGGCATTATTGAAGCAACATAACTGATCTGACACTTTGTTAAGTATAATGAGTTTTTTATGTAGAAAAAGTATAACGAGGAAGTACCCTAATTTGACAAATCAACATTTATGTGCCTTTGAACATAAGAGCATGTACAATGGTAACTTGAGTTACAAAATAACACCGTCCACGTTAGCGTCACATCAACTTTAACATTTTACCTTAACATCTCAAAAAACACACACATCAATAACATCCCAATAACATCAATAACATTTCATATTTTCAATTTCAACCCCTAAACTAAAACAAACATTTCATTTATTAAACTAAACATATCATTAAAATTGAAAACATATTACAATACGAAATTAAAAAAAAAATCTACAACGAAATAAAAAAATACACCGCAAATTAAACGTTACAACAAATTAAAGGAAATGACGAGAATACAATCTACTGACGAGGTTTCAAGTTATATTTTTTGATGATTCGGTCTTTTTCGTCATTGATCCAAGCCACGACATTTCGATCTTTCCTTTCAAGATCCGTCATCAAAACTTCAACCTCCAACCTTGTTATTGTTTCATCTTTTTCCCGCTTGGGCCGATACGCTTGCGCGGCGGTTTCACGCTTGATACGATACTCATTTGCCATAGTTTCGGTGAAATAAGTCGACGAGCTCGTTCTCCAAAGGCTTGCTCCCGAGTGTTGTCGTGCTCTCGGATCTTGCTTTCTTGGTAGCACGTTTCTTTCTCATGGGCGTAAGTTGTTCATCATTACCAAACAAAGCCACGCTTGTTTTTGCACATCGCCGGTTAAATCAACCGGTTCGGCGTGTCCCATTTCTTATAATGACGCAAAACCTCCCAAGCGCCATCGAGACCAAACGGTCTGCTTTGGTTTCCTCACGATACCATTGTTTTGCCCGCTTCATCACATCCACCACTTTCCCGCCGTTGATCCCGCTATGACGCTTGTAACAAGAGTTGAACTTTGTGCATATGCCGCTCAACGCTTTCCACTTGCTTGATATCATATCCTTGTTGCGCCGCTGAAAGTTGTTTCAATTGAACTTATTTCCACCGTATACCAAAACGTATCTCCGGGTTGGCACTTTCCAACTTTCGGATCCTCCAAACAACTATGTAACACCTTGCAAGTAATGCTTCCTCTGCTTGAGTCCAACGCCCAAAGAACGACAACTTCCTCTTCATCATCATCAATTGGTTCGGGCTCGGGGTCTTTGGATTTTTTATTTTCGCTAATCGACATTTTCCTTTTTTGAGGAGACGGGTGTCTCAAAGAACATCATGTGTTTCAGTTTGTGATTGTTGTGAGTGTTGTGTGAATTGTAGGTTTTGAAAGTTGAGTTTAAGGTGCTTTGTTGGTTTTGTTGTTGCCAAAAGAGATATTGTTGATGTTGTTGCCACATTTCTTGGTTCGATAAGCCTAGTGGGTTGGGAAGAGACATGTTGGGGTTTGAAGATGAACCCGCGTTCGGGTTAGATGATGAACCCGGGTTTGAGGTATTCCACCCACCACCGAGAAGATTGAAGAAAGTATCATCGTTGCCGCCCGACATTTTTTTTTCCAATGAATAAAAGATTGAAGATTGAGAGTATTGAGAGCATTGAGTAGTGGAAGTGTGAAAAAAATGGTGTTTTAGTTGGGTATTTATAGTGGTAAAAAAATGTTTTTGAATTTTTTTTTAATAAAAACTAGCCGTTTAGGGGGTTTTTTGAAATTTTTTTTTTAAACCTAACGGCTAGTATCCGTTGAGGGGGTGTTTTTGAAAAAAAATTTATTTTGATTTTTTTTTTATTCGCCTTTAACGGGCGTTAAGCCCATAACGTGCAGGGACTAACGCTGCAATAACGCCGTGCCTCCAAAGGTTTAACGCCACTAACGGCGTTATTTCTCCTAAAAACGGCGTTAAGCCGTTATTATTGTTAGCGGTGTCAGTAGGGTCGGGTTGACCCGACCCGAATCCGATAAAGTTTATCGTGTCGGGTTGAATCGGGTTAGAAAATTTTATCGGGTTGTGTGACCCGAACCCGATAATCCGACATAGTTATCGGGTCGGGTTCGGGTTGAATTATTTTTATTATCGGGTTATCGGGTCAACCCGATAAGACCCGAAATTTATGTTCTAAAAATTCTTTCCCTACATATGCCTTAAACTTCTTTTAAGTAAAACCATCTATACGAGGCTTACAAGCACTAAGTAAACTAGTTGCTGACAATCTTTTTATGATATATATAAATGCAGGTCTTGGTTCACGTTTGAGCATAGTCTCGTTGTTTTTTATAGAAATTTTTCAACTTTTTATAGTTCAATGACTTCATTCCGTTTAACAAGGCTACTGTTGTTTATTACACACATGCCATATCATTTAACAGTTTACATGTTAATAGATTAATTACAGTAGTTTATTAGTTCAATTATATTATATATACTAAAACCCATTGCGTTGGGTGATCCAAAGTAAGTGCTTTAATATGCTAATCTTAGTTGCTATTGGTTGGTTGAATGTTATTAGTGAAATTTTGTACATGTGGCAGCACATCACTGGCCAACTAAGGTTTTGCTACAGGGACTCATGAACAGTGCAGTTTTTTTTTTTTTGTTTCCTTTACTCTTTTTTTATACCACAAAACAAAAAACACCATCTAATCAGTTTTTTTTTTTCATACAAACTCTCTCAAAGCTTCCAGAGAAATCTACCAACATCACCTAACAAAATCAAAATACATAATCCATATGTGAATCAAGATACCGCCTCCTCATCCTTTCCATCTACGAACAAAATTACCTTCATTCACCGATTGCTTCATGAGGTACTTGAACAAGACGAAAATCTTGAATATGAAAATCACAAAACAAAATATTTGGAATTGAAATTATGCATCAAGTCTTAACCCTAACTTTTATAAACCAATTTTTTCATTTTTCATGAGTTTCTAAGTTTTTTCCCAATTGGTGCGAGTTGATTTCGTGTGCGGGTGTGATGTAAAGGTGTTGGTGGATGCATGTTGCGGTTGCTTCCCACACAAACATACCATGGTTTTGGAGTAATTTCCGCTTTTAATTACGTGTTTGAGTAATGTTTTTACAACAAGTGGGAAGTATTCAAATAGTTTTGCACTTGATTTTGACTTTTTGAAATTTGCGTGATTGGTCGGATCTTCATGTTGGTTTTCTTGAGATTTAAAGTAAGAAGAAGGAGAAGAAGGTTCAATGGAGCCTGCAAGAGGGTTTTGGAAATCTTTAGGACAATTCATTATTTTCTTGCCTTATTTCATTGGTCTTCTTGGTCTTGGCTTCATTAAAGGTTGACTTACTCACCCTTTTATTCCAGTGTCATGTTTCGTGCAACACTTTTGACTTGGTACTAAATGAGTTTTAAGTTTAATGTTCTGAAATTTGAAAGATGGCTTTTAGTTGGTGTTATTTGTGAAACCCTTTTCATGTAAGAACTAAATGATTTCAAGTTCGGTTATTGAATGCTATGTTTAGTTGATATGTTGAGCAAAAAGGTTTCATAATGTTATGCATCATTTTGCTCCAATTAGGCAATCATATACTTTTTCATTGCTCTTTTTAGCTATATTTCATTGCTTTTACAACACCTTTATCTGGGTGTTACATTGTGTTTGTCTAATGTCGATTTTTTTTTTTGTGTTTGTGAATATGATGAAAGTATAAAACTAAGGGTATGGCTTAAGAAGGAGCTAATGTCTATTAATTTGTAGCTATGATCGGTGTAAAAATGAATATTTTATAGCGCCAACATTTTGCGAATTGGTTGAAAGAGATTCTTACTTCAATAATTATGGGGCTTATACTGAATGAAAGTCCAAATAAGTGAACAAAAGTCAAAATGACGGAAAATTGGTAGTGAATATTTGAACTTGATAGATATTGAACTACAAGGTGAATAAGATTTTCTCCGAACCGAGTCGTGTTAATATTAATTGTTTTTGTGACTCTGTCTTTGTATTTTGGAAATCATTCAATGTGGTCCGTCTTCTTGCAATTTGAGAGAACACCTTATGGATAGCCAAGATGTAAGAACGCAATTGTTATATAATTTTGAATGTGCTACGTCCAACCACGAATGTTAATGATGTTCCGGTCATCGAGGTTCATCAAGTTGTGTTGGCTCTCATGGTGAGATGATATAGCTATTTTAAAATATAGTTTTGAATTTATTTGTAAGCCTCATCACACGTCTTTTTCAAAATGCATAATATGCATTGAACATAGGACTAACACGGATCCTTCAAAGCGATGAACGGAGACCGTAGTCTTATTCCCCTGTTGAATTTGAAGCTAAAGGTGAATAACATTTTTATTTTGCCGTATTACATCATTTTAATCAAAATATGGTAAGCCTTGCTATCCTTTTACTTATATGTTGTTTCGCTTTTAAATATCATTTGAGATAGGCCTCATTTGTTCTTGCGCTCGAAAGCCTAAGTCCGCCATTAGAAGTGAACAGTATCGCGGTGAAAATACGAGCAATGTAAAGTTAGAAACATAATTCCTCTGTAGGTACTTCTCGAGCGAATCCGCACACTTATAAGGTAAGCTAAAACAAACTCGACATTCCTTTTTATCCAAATAGTTAAAGGTTATGAAAACAACCACCTTTACACCATCATACACTTGCACAAAACAATTACTTCACTTATTTCATCTAATCAAAAGTAAGTAAATATTACTCATTGTGTGAAACCGATCACGTGGAGTCGATTCACATGCAAAGGAACCGTCACCAAGATTAACACGAAGAAGGGATTGGTTCTACATCATGTACTCAGTGCACATGAAAAAGTGAGAAACGACACTGGAATATTAAATGCACATAGCACGGTGCCCAATCAAATCCCACCTACAGGTGACTTTGCATCGGATCATATTCTTTATTTACCTAAAGAATCTCATGTACACAAGCAATATATACAGATACAACTTAAAGGCTTTCATCATATCATATTCTTTAGTAGTAGTATGTATATGAACTATGTAATTGATTTCTGGAAATTTAACCATGCTATTAGGCTTTTTGGTTTTGGGTGATGGTTGTTTTCTTTTAGTTTTCCACAAAATTCTCATAAACATAAACACGGCGCTTGATGAAGAACGCTCTGGCCTCACCGCCGTTGCATACTACTAATTGTTGCTACTACTAGTGTTTCTTTTTTATTTTCTTACAAAGGCTAATGGCGTATTTTTTTATGGGTAAAAAAAATAATTGAGAACCTGATTACCCGAATCACCCGACCCGATATAACACGACCCGACAACAACCCGAATCCGATAACCCGATCACTTATCGGGTCGGATTGCGGATCACTTTTTCATAACTAGAAACCCGACTTAACCCGACCCGATAACACCCCTGATTATTGTACATGCTCTAAAGATTCTATTGCAGGCCGCTTTTGCTCAAAAACTGACTTCCAAGAATATTTCTTACATACACAATTATCTCGGCAGTAAAAGTAAAATCACGATTTTAAGTTATTTTGGGTTACTTGGGTCAACTATACTGGTAACAAATTCACATTTCTTGAATTGTTTACTTTGCCGATTTTGTCATTTAACAACCAACAGCCTCCATACAAATACAAACAAAATATAAGAGATTAATGCGAATTTTCTGAATCTCATTTTCATGAAATAAATATTCTCGTAAACAAACATTATTCACGCTACAAACCAGTATCTCACATCATATAGTATGTCACTATGTCTATATCTATTTCCTATTCCTAGTAACAAAAAACACACTATAAATTAGTATTAACTACGTATATGCTACCAACGAGCTAAAATTCATTTTTCTAACGAAAACCTAGATGAACTTTTATGCAACATTGAGTTTAATCTAGTTGCATTCTTCATGTGCTCCCTTACTTTCCACTGGCGGCGCCGCCTGTTCTCGATAATCACACTCTGGAAAATTAGTTTTTGCTTTCTCACCACGAAAATGAATGGCGGCTCTATCATAAGCTCTAGCAGCTTGTTCAGCTGTACCAAATGTCCCCAACCACACTCTCACTTTTCTCCAAGGATCCCTTATCTCAGCCGCCCACGTGCCCCATTGGCGCTGTCTTACTCCTCTATATTGTCTTTTCCTCTTGCGCCCACAACAGCCGCCACCTTTCTGCTGGGCCCCACCATCATACGTTGGTGCATTTTGCCAAAAAAAGTTGCACCCTAAACATCCTATAATTCCACATACTTGACATACTTCCACAGGATGCTCACTTAATAGCAAAATCTTGTTATTGGTAGTATGGGTCCCACTTGTACTAGGTAATAACAATGATGACGTAATCGGGGTGTCAGTGTGACCGGATATTACGTTTTTTAAGGTTGATACAATGATGGAATGTTCCTCATCAGCGGTTAATGAACAATGGTGATTAGTACTGGTTTTAAAGCTTTCACAAGTGTAGCTTAGTTGGTTTGGAATAAAATTACTTTGCATGTTATGCATGGTATTGTTGGATTGAATTTTGTGCAATTTTCTCTTTTGGAATGGTAATGAAATGAAATGTGAACAGTTGGAGTGGGTAAGGGAGTGTGGCTGATTATATAGCGGGAAATGTTTGTAAAGTTGGTTAGTACACGGTGGCATATGTTAGGGTGATTATAGGCCACGTGTGAAGAAGGTGTAGGGTGAGGTAGTGAAAGATGATGGGTGATTTGGGTTGATTACGTAAAGATGAAGTGAACACGTGGCGTTTGTAAGGGTGGAACGTGGCGAGCATGGAGCTCACTTGTTGAGTGTAAGTTCGTTCTAGAATATGGTTTGTCTGATACAAATATATACTTCGTTCCTGAGGCATGTTACGAGGCGTTTCTAGAATATGGTTTGTCTGATGCAAATATATACATACTATTAATATGGTTTGCACGTTTACTTTTTTTTCCCCGAATAAATAAGTCTCATGATGAACGAGTGTGATTCAAGTTAGAGCCCTCGGTATGGTAACACGAGAATGGCATTATGGCCTACATGGCTTGCGTTGTCTCGGTGTCACCATATCTTTTATGCGTGTGTTGGCTTGGCATTGCAATTTGAGTTACCAGACTAATATAAATGGTAGGGCGGTAAGCGAACTGTACGTTCAGTGAACATTTCATGAACGGTTCAGTAAAGAGTTCGTTTATAATCGTTTATTTATTAAATAAACGAACATGAACAATATTTTACGATCATTTAATTAAATGAACGAACATAAACAAAAGTCACGTCCGTTTATTTGTGTTCATGAACGTCCGATTATGCGTTCGTTTATGTTCATTTATTTATTTATGTTCGTATATCAAATCTTTTAATTGTATAATTTTTAAATTAGTTTGTTTAAACAAAAAGACACTTATAAAACGATATTAGATGCATAATTTAATAAAGTTTATGATTGTTTGTCTATGTTCATTTATGTTCGATCGTTTATGTTCGTTTAGTGTCTTAATGAATGAACATAAACGAACATGAACAACTCATTTTCTTAATAAACGAAAATGAACAAGAAAATTCGTCCGTTTAAGCGTTCGTGTTTGTTAAAATTAAATGAACGAACATGAACAAGGCTCCGTTCGTGTTCGTCCGGTTCATTTACAGCCCTAATAAATGGAAACGTAAAATTGAAGGAGACAAAATAACTTACACAAACACCCCGTAGAACGGATTATCATTTGAATTAAAATTTTCTTTTTACACAATCACCCCTTCAACGTTAACTTACTATTAAAAAAAATAATAAAAAAAAAGAAAAAAACCCTAGCCAACAGCTAGTTTAAAATTTCAAAATTTATTTATTTATTTATTCAAAAACCCCTATATATATCATACCACTGTTTAACCATTTTTCACACAAAAAATGCAAACTCTCTTTAAAATTCTCTCACAATGAATCCGCATCCAAGTTACGCAGAACATGTGACCATTTTCGATATCGATGACACTTTATGTATTATGGCCGCCTAACCCGTAACCCAATTTTCCGTGAACGTGATATTGCTGAGATTCGTTTAATTGCCGACTATTTTAATGAAGGTTGAAAGTATCCGCATTCATACTTTCGAAAAAGATCACATGTCTCGGAAACTATTTCTAAAAATATTCAAAGGTATTCAAATTTATACTTCCGATCCTCTTCCACCGCATTTTCAATTCTTTATTCAAGCACCAAATTGTACGGGTCAAATTAGTATGAGTGTTATTATGAAATGAACATACGTCATACGCCATACGCCATACGCCAATTGGCATACGACACCACACCCGATGTATTTGATGAATATTTGCAAATGGGTGAACATACCGCACGTGAATGTCCTGATAATTTCAATATGTGCGTTATTGATTTGTTTAGTCCAGAGTTTTTAAGAAAACCAACTTTTCAAGACATTCAAAATCTATACGCAAGACATGAGATTGTTCATGATTTTTCGGGAATGCTTGGTAGCATCGACTGTATGCATTGAGAATGGAAAAATTGTCCAATGTCATGTCAGGGGCAATATGGTAGCTGCTGCGAATAACAATACCAAGGACGCTGGGGAATAATACAACAACCATCACGTCAATACCAAGGTATCAAGATACGTAGAATCATGTTTTCTTCCATCATATTACATAACATGATTTTAAAAGATCAAAAGTATGCAATAAGTGAGTACAATGAACTGTGGGTCAATCCGGTACCACATAGGCAAAAAAGATGGATTGACAGATGTGAAATGCATCATCGCAAAGTAAAAGAAATACGTGACAAAAATATTCATCTTAGTCTTCAACGACAGCTTATAGAGCATATTTGGCGAGAACGTTAATATTTTATGAGGGTTTGTCTAACATGTGCCCTAAGGCACAAGTTAAGCACATTAAAAGGACACTGGGTCTACAGAAAAGGACATTGAGATCCACAGAAAAGTACAATTTGTGTGAATCCCTGTGTCCTTTTCTGTAGGACCCGGTGTCCTTTTAATGTGCTTAATTTGTGCCCTTAGGGCACAAGTTAGAAAAATCCTATTTTGAGAAAGTAGATGATGATAAGTCATGTTTTTTTAGTTTATGTATTTGTTTTAAATTTTCGCATGTTTCTTTACTTTATGTATTAGTTTTTAAATTTAAGTATGTTTTTTAAAATATTTGTAATTTGTATTATTATTTAATAAATGAAATATTAGTGAAGGGTTTACTTGAGGATTAAAATATTAGTTAGTTAATTTGTAATTTGTATTTTTTTTGTGAGTCCCAAAATGTGGTATTATGATAAAGGCTGTTTTTTTGGTGTTGTTGAGTTGTGTTACCATACATGGCACTCTTAGCAGAAGATTTAACTTCGACTCTAATATGAACGATAAATATTTTAAACATATGCAATGACGATATATAAAGGGGCACATATACATTTACTAAAATTTGCATATTTATATATTTTCTCAAAACATACTTGAATACCATTGTAAATTATGTACTAAAATGAAAAAAATATGCAAATATACAAGTTTCATTGAGTATATATACAATTCGACCCCGCATATATAAATTACCATAAATACTAATGTATGGTATATATCATAGTTGTTAAGATCCCGATCCTGATATTAAGATTTTACGATTTTACGATACTGCAAAACAAAAACGACCCCGATCCTACATAGGATCTTTGCAAGCTTAAGATCTTATAAGATCCTGATCTGAACCATATGATCTTAAGATCTAAGTCGATCAAATCTTACTTTTCTCGAACCACAAACTAAAAAACTACAAATTTATGGATTGTATTTTGTAGAATTTAAAAAAATACATTTTAATCTTCTTAAAGTAAAGAAACATGCGAAAATATTTTGTGTTTATTATATATAATAGTTTGTAGCTTTTTATAATATTATAAAGACTAATAAGAAAATGACATTATAGTAGGATCTTAAAATCCCGATCCGATCTAATGATCTCAATCTTGCAAAAAAAATAATCCTGAATAGAATCCCGATCTTAAATACCATGGTATATATTACTTGCGACATAAATATAAGACAAAAATACACCGTTGGTCCCTAAACTTGCCAAAAATCATCGCCTGGTCCCGAAACTTGAGAAAATCGTTGTCGTGAGTCCAAACCTTGTGTTTTTTAGGCCGATTGCGTCCTTTAACCTGTAATGCTCAGGTCAATGTATTATTGCTGAAAAATTGTCTTTTACTGTAGCTTCCTATTTCAAACCATTGTACAGTGTTCCAATTCCATATATTACTTTGAACCACACTTGAATCGTCACTTATCATCCCTAAACTTTCTCCCAAAACCGTTCTTCTACAAATCATTAAATATTTCAACATGGTACGCTGATGCTGTGGTAAGCAAGCTATAATTCGCACTTCGTGGACCTCGACCAACCTAGGGCGTCGATTCTTTGGTTGTCCTGATGAAGTAAGTTCATGTTAAGATTTATTGTATTAGTTTGTTTTCGCAAGTAGCAAAGTACATTGTAACAGTGGTGGTTGTTTAATGACTTGTCATATTCATGATTAGGGGTCTTCTTGTCGGTGGATAGGATGGTATGATCCGGAAATGTGTGCTCGTTCAATAATGATCATACCAGGCCTTTTGAGGGGGAGAAATGAGCTCGAGGTAGGATTAGAAGCTGCTCAAGGTGATGCGTGGAAGTGGAAGATTAAGTTGGTGCTCAGTTGGATATTGTTCGTGATTGTTTATGCACTTGCTTAACTTTTTTTAACTTTAATGTATGATGGCCGTATTTTGTATTATATGGAAATGTAAATACTTGTTAGGCCATTATGGTAGCGTAACAACCTTGACCAAACTATTATGTAGTATGTTCCAACTTTAGATTCTCTTAATGGAATGTTTCATGTTTCCCTATATTGAAAATGGTAGTAACTTTGTCTCCTAGATGGTTATGAATTTTGTTCTTTCGCTGAGTTTACCTTATGTTTATGCAGATGGTTATGATTTGGTTAGATTTGACTTTTAATTGTCAACATTGTTATAAAGTATTAACTTTGGTTAGTTTGAGCTTTATTACCTTATGTTTATGCAGATGGTTATCAATTTGGTTAGCTTTGACTTTTAATTGTCAACATTGTTATGAAGTATTGACTTTGGTTAGTTTGGGCTTTATTACCTTATGTTTATGTAGATGGTTATCAATTTGGTTAGGTTTGACTTTTAATTGTCAACATTGTTATGAAGTATTGACTTTGGTTAGTTTTGGCTTTATGCACATGCTTACTAAAGAAGACACAATTTCTTCTACATCACCTCAGACAAAGTTTGCAATTAAAGGTGATGCAGTTATAGACTTTTCTATAAGAGACAGCTACAAGATGAAAATTATGCACACAACAAGCTTGATAAATCTATGAAAATACACAAACATAACATGGTTCCATAGATAATGCAAATGGATATAATTTCAAATACATAAAATTTCATACTTTTAAAGTATGATAATTAGAGTTTGACAAACACATATGTTTTTAGAGTAAATAACTTGTCCATAACAAAAATACAAGATGAAACATTGTCTAGTTCATTAACATAACATAATTGACCTATGGTGATGCCATCATTCTTTCCAATGCAGCCTGCTGCCTAGTCATTCTTCGTGCAGTAGGCTGGGATGAAACCAAAACTGCTTGCACACCACTTGAATGGACACGAGATTTAGACTGTGATTGAGACTAGGATTGATTACGTATGCTGGGATCATCAATAGCTTGAACTTGAATTTCAGATTGAACACTTGGACCTTCACCTTGTTTCTTTGCTGCAACACTTGACTACCACCAACACCTGGACCTTCACTTTTTTTATCTGTTACAACTTTGTTACCTTTAGGATGTCTTATTTGTTGCAACCTTTTGAGGCACTTGTTTACCTTTTCCCTTAGCACTTGAACATTTTTGCTTAGGGCCAGTTTGACTACTTTGAGTTCCACCATGCCAAGGCATGTTTTTCGGTTGTGTCCAGCAATGCCACAAACACTACACTTTACACTCTTCCAAGCCTTAGACAACTTACCATTCTTCACAATCTCATCAGTTTCAGGAGCTACCCTTACTCGTTTTTTACTTGTTGAGCTAGCCGCAGTTGTTTGAGGTTTTGGTGGAACAATTGTTATAGGCACAAATGATTTTCCAATGCTCATTGCTAGTTATGGTGTTGTTCCCCTTAACTTGGTTAGAATTAACAACAAGTTAATCTATCCAAGCTCCATGGCTTAGCAATGTGATAAGGTTTTAAAAGGTACCATTTTGAGGGGTCGTTTAAGTCCTTATTTGATCACTTTTGTATCCGTTATTGCTTAATATCGTTCCTTTTCACTTTTTAGGTCTCGTGAAGGCAAAATCTTTGGAATGGCACTTATTTGGACGAAAAGGCGCGAATATATGAAGAAAATGGCCAAAGTCGAAATCGACACTCACGATTCTTTGAAAGTATAAAGCGACGGCGTCGGGTGCTATGTGCGGACGCCGTCGGAAAACTATTGTGGGTCGAACTCAAAACTCGTGTTTTCAAGAGACGGCGTCTAGTTGTGAAAGAGTAGGCCGTCACTACTCGACGGCCTAGATGCGATCGACGGCGTCGAAGCTGAAGGACGGCGTCACGGACATAAGGTGGCGCCGTCACAAGGTTAACGTGGCCAAGACGAAACCCTAATGGCGGCGACACGGCGGCGTCACTAAACATAAGGTGGCGCCGTCGCAATTGTAATCTTATATATAGAATCCGAATTTTTCGGTCTTTGTGTGGAGAGTCTTTGGGTAAAACCTAAAACCGAACCTAAGGTGTCTTGTACAGATTTTAGGGTTTTAACCCTATCTTACACCAAGATAAGTCTTTGCTTCATTAATTCAATTATGTCTTTGATTATTTGTGTGTATGCTTGCATGTTCTCCATGTCCGCTAATTTATTTGTGTGTTTGCTTAGGAAGTATGAAACTTAATTATTGAATATTGATTGGTTGTTTCTTATCTTAGTTGATTAATGATCTAGTAATGCGATAGGTCATTCGTTGTGTACTAATGCTTGATTCATCTTTGTGAACCTTAGAGTATGATTACACGAGTGATTGTAGGCTAAAACATCCGAAGAGTGCCTTAGAGTAGGAGTCTATAATCTCTAAGTGGATTTGTAGACAAGACCCTTTGGTAAGTTCAAAGAGTTAGGGAGAAACGCATACCCTACAACTTTAGAAACACAACGCAACTAGGAATAAGACGTGACATTCAACCATCAATAGGAGATAATTAAGGAGTAATACAAACTAAGTAAACACATCTTTAAACTATCATACGAGCACACATTAATTAGACATAGACTCCCACAACCTTAGTTTAGATAATTAGATAATAGTAGAGTAATCGGTAGAAATACCAACCCCCCCCCCCAAATCCAATACCCGAGATTCGTACCTTTCCATTTTCATAAAATATAAAAGATAAAAATAATCTTCCTCAACCTTAACCTTAGCGTAGTAACTCCTACTAGCATTCCTATTCCCCAGAGAACGATATCAATACCCGTGGCTTACCCTAATTACTACACTACAACGATTAGGTTCACCGCCTAGGGTGTTATAAAACTTGCTCGAAGAAAAGGAAGTTCCTTTGACCCCGAGCGACGCGTGTGGCGTTATCAAGTTTTTACGCCACGCTTGAATAGAATAGCTAGTTAGTAGTCCACTCGTTTAGGTTCTTTGCTTGATTCCTATTAAGTAAACTTTTTCTCATTTTAGCTTCCTCGTAGTCTATCCCCTTCTTCGTGACCTTTGTTCGTAACCATTTTCATTGACTATTCCGTTGGCCGTTATGGAGAGCGCGAATCATAAAACTTTCACCCAATCAACAAAATCTACTACATAATTTACCCCTTCCACTCCAAAATGAGATCTTGAGGTTCCAAAACATCATGATGAATCCTTTCCGGGGCGTGGACTTGAATTAAATATTTATTACAAAAGTCCTTTATCATGGTATTGATTCTTGTTTCCACTACAATTCTTTTACACTCGTATCGCCCACGAAACCCAAAGGAGACTTGACTATGTAGCGGATGGGGATATTTGGGGACGTGGTGTTCGAATGCATGGGAAACCTTTGAGATTCACGCCCAATTTAGAGGTGGAACATGGGACCCAAAACGAATCTTTAGACCTATTTTCAATTTGGAAACTTGATCGGAAAGGTTGTTTAGGAAGGAGATGATTAGAGTTGAGGTGCCAAGGTGCATGTCATGGTTAGGCGCTACCACAGTACAAAATGAATACATAGGTGATCTTGATAAGATGGAGGATAGAGTAGAAAATCCAATCCCATCGGATAACCCACAAGTCCTACCATCACTGAGGAGCACACATCACCTATAACTTACCCTAAGAAGTAGAAGAGACTATAGGAACCCGATTGATAGAGAACCTTTGGACCAAACGCCACTAGAGAATGTAGGTTTAGATGCTTGTTGTCATGACCTCTCTCTTAGTCCTAGGAAGTCCCTAATTTTGATGAACAGAGCCTCGACCAAAACCTTACCCAATTTTCCGTCTTTAGATGTGAATCTTGGAATTGAATTAGGCCCCAATCCACCCATCAAAATTGATAGTCCGGGTGGTTGCTTGATAAAAGTGGTAGATTCTAGGCCATGTAGAGTGGAAGCTAATATAGGAGTAACATATGACCTTACACACTTATATCACCCATTCATGGTTGATAACAAGAAACACTATGGGTTTAAACCGGTTTATTAGGTCAAGATGGATCCTTAACTAAGAATCTTTTGAAGTTGATAAAGAAGATCCATTTTAGGAGAGATTTGATTCACCCGCTACACCAATAGACTTAGGTAAGGTTATAATGAATAGAGCACACTCCTTTGAGCATATAAATCACCCATCACCCTCTCCTCACGTGAAAATTTCCACCCTAAGGGTGTATATCGCTACTATCACCCGCACTTAAACTTAAGTGTAGGAAAACTTCCCTTTATCATTAATAAGGGTAGAGTCGGGCTCGTGACTCGAATAAAACAAGCGCTTCTTGGGAGGCAACCCATGTGTTTTCCTTTTTATTTTTATTTGTGTGTCATATATCTCTTATTGATTGTTTATTCTCATGTTTGAATTTGTAAAAATGCTTTATTTTGTCTTTAACCTCGTCTTAATTACATATAAAGGTATTTTACATAAGGGATAAGTGTAGAGAGGATTACACACGTTTTCAAAAGAAACGTGAACATGAGAATTACAATTATTTAAAAGATATACATGTGTGTTTGTTCGAGTCAAATGCTTGTATCGAGTCATAATGGATGTTTTGCGAAATTTTCCAGATTCTAAAGATGTAAATTTTCGAATTTTTCCGAAAATCGAGACCGGTTTTGTCAGGATAACTTTGACGGCGTCAGATTGCAACTGACAGTCGAGGAAGGAGTAAAACATCGATTATTTTTTCTCGTTTTACGAGCTACTTACAAATTTTGGAATTTTCGGTCTTAATTTTCTTAGAAATTCGTAAACATCCATTCCACAAGCATTATATCCTAGTTTAAATCGAGTTATATATATTATTACCGCCGATTTTACGCGAAGGTTTCGTTTGTTTTCTTCAAGTGTGCGAGTTTAGTTTGTCAAGAAGAAATTACATAAGATTGGAGGAGCTTTTCACGCATAATTCTTCTTGAAAAGGATTTAACCACCACTTTACGGATCCTACCGAGCTAATCGGGGAGTATTAGTTTCTTTCATTTTAATTACTTTCTTTTATCATAACTTTGATACTTTTGGGAACATTGGGGACAATGTTCGGTTTAAATGTAGGGATATTGAGAAAATAAAGCGGAACTTTGAAACTATGCTTATCCTTGACTATTTGCTTTGTCAATTGTGATTGTGTAATAAACCATGAGAAAATGTCGGTTAGGGTAATTTTGGCACCAAATTTAAAATTTTCATAATATATAGGAGTGGGCCATTAGTCTTAACAAAAGCGTCTCATGGATAGGAAGTTATATGACTAGCACAAAACCCTTACCACCCAAATTCCACCCAAAATGTGAGGATCGCCCTTAGATTAGTAGGAATTAAAAGCATTCATCTTTAATGCTTAGAGTGTGAACCGGTAGTATATTAGATTCTAGAACTTGTTACGTGATGCATTCGAGATCGCAAGTGAGGCTACACTTGTGTAGTTAGGAATAACTAAATGATAAGAGGCATTAGGATAAACCCTTGTTTGATACCGTAATATAATTACTTCTTCCACTTGGTTGAGTAATTCCCCACACCCTTTATGTTGTACTCATCTTTAGTACACGATACCCTAGTTAACCCTCGAACCTATCCTTTTCGCGGTTCTCGTGATATTTCGGTTTTCCGAATATCAATGAAAACATTGTTTACACCCCACCCCAAATATACACCCAAATCGCCTTAGCCTACCCCTTATGCACTCACTTTTAGTGCAAATGTTTGTTATCACCTAAACCCTTAGTTCAATTATCTAGTTGCTTGCATAAGTTGCTAAGTCGAGTCATATCCTTTGTATACAGTTTTGGGACGATTGGGATTCATGGGAAAAGTTAAAGTTTATGAAATGACGGAAGGAACGTTAAATTCAAATTCCCTTTGTTTACGTAATAATGTACCCCAAGTGTTTTGATCTTTTCAAATCGGGTCAAATTAGTGTTAGAGCAATAAAAACTCAAGTGTAGGGATATGCTGTAAATCCTAGTATTTTGATGTTATCATAGAGGATGGTAGAGTAAAGTGTAAAAAAAAAAAAAAAAAAAAAAAAAAAAAAACGGCTACCATCCCACATCTATCTTTTAATTTATGTTTGTTTATTTCAGTTATCTAGAGTTTAGAGTGTCGAGTCTTGGCTTAGCAACGCCATTCTTCATATGCGATTAACATAAAGATTTTGACTTACCACCACTAAATAGCCTATCCCACCAAACCCTTATTTCCTACAGTAAGCCTAACATTACAACCCTTTAAAGACCTCTTTGATAGTCTTTCCTAGGTGCTTCGCCAAAGCGATGGAGGTTTGATCTATTCTCAAGCCTATGGTAATCTATGTACTAGGACCGGTTAATGAGTGTTTATCTTCCATTTCCTATATTGTTATATTTCATTTATACACACGAGAGAGATGTGAGTATCCAAACACCCATGTGAGGTGCTAGTATGTAATTCCGTGCTTGTTATGACTTTCTTGGGGCTTATATGTGTTGTGGACCATTTTGAATTAATCTTGAATGACCCCTAACTTATAAATTAATTGGCTAAAAGCACATTTGCTTGAGGACAAGCAAATAACAAGTGTAGGGATATTTGATAAGGTTTTAAAGGTACCATTTTGAGGGTCGTTTAAGTCCTTATTTGATCACTTTGTATCCGTTATTGCTTAATATCGTTCCTTTTCACTTTTAGGTCTCGTGAAGGCAAAATCTTGGAATGACACTTATTTGGACGAAAAGCGCGAATATATGAAGAAAATGGCCAAAGTCGAAATCGAGACACTCACGATTCTTTGAAAGTATAAAGCGGCGGCGTCGGTGCTATGTGCGACGCGTCGGAAAACTATTGTGACGGTCGAACTCAAAACTCGTGTTTTCAAGAGCGGCGTCTAGTTGTGAAAGAGTAGGCCGTCGCTACTCGGGCGGCCTAGATGCGATCGAGACGGCGTCGAGTCGAAGAGGGCGGCGTCCACGGACATAAGGTGACGCCGCCGCAAGGTTAACGTGGCCAAGACGAAACCCTAATGGCGGCGACACGGCGGCGTCACTAAACATAAGGTGGCGCCGTCGCAATTGTAATCTTATATATAGAATCCGAATTTTTCGGTCTTTGTGTGGAGAGTCTTTGGGTAAAACCTAAAACCGAACCTAAGGTGTCTTGTACAATATTTTAGGGTTTTAACCCTATCTTACACCAAGATAAGTCTTTGCTTCATTAATTCAATTATGTCTTTGATTATTTGTGTGTATGCTTGCATGTTCTCCATGTCCGGCTAATTTATTTGTGTGTTTGCTTAGGAAGTATGAAACTTAATTATTGAATATTGATTGGTTGTTTCTTATCTTAGTTGATTAATGATCTAGTAATGCGATATGTCATTCGTTGTGTACTTAATGCTTGATTCATCTTTGTGAACCTTAGAGTATGATTACACGAGTGATTGTAGGCTAAAACATCCGAAGAGTGCCTTAGAGTAGGAGTCTATAATCTCTAAGTGGATTTGTAGACAAGACCCTTTGGTAAGTTCAAAGAGTTAGGGAGAAACGCATACCCTACAACTTTAGAAACACAACGCAACTAGGAATAAGGCGTGACATTCAACCATCAATAGGAGATAATTAAGGAGTAATACAAACTAAGTAAACACATCTTTAAACTATCATACGAGCACACATTAATTAGACATAGACTCCCACAACCTTAGTTTAGATAATTAGATAATAGTAGAGTAATCGGTGAAATACCAACCCCCAAATCCAATACCGAGATTCGTACCTTTCCATTTTCATAAAATATAAAAGATAAAAAATAATCTCCTCAACCTTAACCTTAGCGTAGTAACTCCTACTAGCATTCCTATTCCCTGAGAGAACGATATCAATACCGTGGCTTACCCTAATTACTACACTACAACGATTAGGTTCACTGCCTAGGGTGTTATAAAACTTGCTCGAAGAAAATGAAGTTCCTTTGACCCCGAACGACGCGTGTAGCGTTATCACAATGTTGTTTGAAAAAACAATTTAACAAGCTAAAAATGTGAAGTAAATTAGACAAGATTTTTCAACGTTTATATTCTTATTAAAAGTTAATCAAAAAATGTATTACCCAAGTGCTTGCGGAATAACACTTAGGCTTTAATAACAATGTATGGTGTACTCCTCACTAAACCTAAGCTAAGCTTAAGTACAGCTACGCTAACCAACTGAGCTAATCTCAGGTACTTAGTTGTATTTGGAGGAGTAAAACGGCTTGTGAATGTCTAAGAATTTAGTGCACAAGCTTAACCCTTTTACTCCACCTTATGGCTGCTATTTATACAAGTATGAAATACAACCGTTTTCCTAAAAGACAAGACTGTCATAAGCTTCAGATGACAAAATACCTTACGTATTTTGTCTCTGTTACACAAAGCTATTTCTAGTAAGGAACAAGTTTGCTTTCTTAGTGTCAGTGTTGAGACACTCTTGGTCTTTTATCCATTCAGGATAAGTTGACCTTTGCAGATAAGGACACTCTCTTATCCTTCAAACTTATCCCGCTTTATCTCGCCTTTACTTCAGTCTTCATGTCTTCAGTCTTTACGTCTTCAGTCTTCATAGTTGGTGAGGAGTCTGGGGATTCAATGAGCTATTGTTATTACTCACTCAATCCATCATCTTCTTCTTTGGCTCAGGTATCATTCACTGAGTCCTGCCTCACTGAATGAAAAACCTTTCTTCTTAGGCTTGTCCTGAGCTTCTTAAAGATGACTCAATGAACAAATATTCATTCATTGACTTACGTATGTTTAAGGTTATTAAACACTTAAGTTATTTTATCTTCTAATCCTTCTTTCAGGGTGTTTGGGAATTTACTGACCCAACAGTCTCCCCTATTTGGATATAAACATAACCTAAGTGTTTCTAAGTTTAGTGTGAGTGAGCAAAGGTCTTCTTCTCACACTAAAGATTCTACAAAGCAACTAAAGGACACTGAATAACATAAAACATCATCTTTCATTAAAAATATATTACATGGTCCTAAGTTACAATGTGAAAATAAAAGATAGTGGTGGTGCAGCAGATGCTGTGCTAATCCAACTGGTATCCAAGGGCTTCAAGCTTTGGTTTCTTAGACTTCAGCTTCTCCTGATCAGGGTGTGCACTAATCTTGATCCTTAGGTCGTGACTGAACCTTATATTCTCTAGTCTTTGATTCTGGGCAGCCATTACCAAAAAGCCAACCATTGCTTCAATTGTTGCCAAGTCTATGTTGCTCCACCTTTGGAAGGCTGGATCGTCAAATTCATCAGTGAAGAATATACCTCTCTCAGGCTATTCAATGGCTAGGTGGTTCACAAATCTAACTCCTTCAGGGAGGGCTCTGTTCCGGTCTAAGCCATGAATTTTATCCTCTGGTTCACACTCCAGGGTCTTCCTCTTTCTTCTAGAGGGCTGAGAGGGGGTAGGTTGATTCACTAGGGCTGGAAGAAGAGAATGAATGCCAAGATCTTCAGGAATTTTCTTCAGTCTATCATATCTCTTGCTCAATGAGTCCATGAGATCTTTAACAATTGTATTATTCTTCTTTTGAATGACGGGACCCAGTTCATCCAATTCTGTGATTCCAAAGTTAGAAAACTTAAAAGGATCATGAACCTTGAAGGATCTTTTGTCAGGCCCTCTATAGACATTGAGGACTGTAGGCTTGGTGTTAGGATGAATCCAGATATCAGAAACAGTTTCAGGCCTATTTTTTCTTGTCATTACCAACTTGTAATGATCAATCCTTTTCTGTTTCAGTTCAACTATCCTTTATTCCCTTCATCCTTTTGCTTCTTGAAGGTAAGCAGTTCATCATCTTGAGCTTTTTTGAACTTTTGACCAGCCTGTCTACCTGCCAATGCCTTAGGATCAATACCAAGCTTTTTAGCTTCTTCATTAACAACCTCGATCAGGGTAGCTTTGCTTATCCTTTCTTCATCAACTTCTTTCTTTGTTAGTTCCTCTTTTGCAAGATAAGCACTCATTTCTTCCACAGTCAGGTGATATAGTTTTTCGTTGATTACTTAAGTTATCCTGATAGGTTCATTAGGATCCTGTCTGACTGTTCTGGAAGCAGGCACCAGCTGAGTTTGTTTCTCAGGCTCAGGTGTTGTGAGAATACCTTTGCCTTTGTCTTGAGGAGGGACTAATGATGATGATGGTATTGTTGCAGTAGGTTGGACCTGTAAGACTGGAATAGCTGGTGTTGGCTCCCCTCAGTGTGGGAAGGAGTTGGTTCACTTGTAGCTGCTTAAATGACTTTTCCCCCCTCAACTGTTGCTTGGAACTCGGTGAGAGAAAGAGTTGGCTCGGGCACTGAAGTTGAGGGAGCAGATTGACCCTTGAATGCTTGATAGACTTCAGATACCATGGACTTGATATCTGAAGTATCCTGCTGAAGACCAGTGAACTTTCCTCAAGTTTGGCCTGAGAGGTCTCAAGAGCTGTCATTCTAGGCCCAAGATTTCAAGCCATAGAATTTGAAGATTTAGCCAAATCTGCCATATTCTTTCCCAACAAACTTAGAAAGGACTTGATCTCCTCTACAGATGAACTTAGACCCTGAACATTTGAGTTGTTTAGCATTTGGATGAGTTCAGTGAGGCTAGAAGAGTTCTTGACATAGGTGTCAGTAGCCTCAAGAACTTTCTTGTTCAGTACAGGGTCTTCTTTGACAGCTTCTTTGATGTTGTTGATGAGTGTGTAAATACTCGTCATTTTGGTCAATCTGAGCGCAAAGCGTTTAAAATGCTCGAAATGCATCAAAATCTCGAAAATATCTCAAAATTGCATTTTATATGTTTCGGATGCAAAATGTTCAAAATCGGATGAAAAATGAGCAAAGTTTGCATAATTAGCGTTTCAGTCCCCAAGTTTCAAAAGTTGTCGAAATAGTCCACGAGTCATAATTTCAAAGAAAAATCACCAAAGGTCCTTTTAAAATCATAACTTGTCAAAATTAGTCCTTTGGTGAAAAATATCAAAAGTTTGAGAAAATTACAAGTTTGGTCCTCCAAGTTTAAATTTTGGCAAAATTAGTCCTTGGAAAATTGGAAAATGTCAAGTTTGGTCCTTGCATTATTGAAACTTGTCACTTTTAGTCCTTGGAACAACTTTGCATAATTGGCAGGAGTGGTCCCTTGAAATTCAGAATTTACACAAAAGGTCCCTATGTATTATTAAGCCTTTATACCATTTTGGACCTTGTCACTAACCACATGGACCCTGCCATAGCCATTTGGACTCCCACTTTTGACCCCCTTCATAATATACCCTGGTTAAACCTCCCAAGTCAAACAATCACCCCCTACGCGCCTTTTTCTTTCTTCCCCAACATATAGCCTGCAACACCATCCCCTCCAACCCACCCTACTCCTCCATGTCCCTCCTCCTCAACATCCATCCAAGGTGCATTTAATGCACCTCCTTCCCTCACTCAACCCCAAAAGTCATTATAAAACATTTCCGCCAAATGTGATCTATGGCCAAGATTGTCTCCACTCATCCAAGGGTCTCAAATAGATGTGGGAAAAGCTCAGAAGTGACAGGGGAGCAACATTGGTGTATAAAAAGGAAGAAAGAGAAGGAGATAAAGAGTAGTTAGTTTATTTTTTAACAATGTATGTCGTTTTTTAGATTAACATGTCTTAAATAGTTCTAAATGGTGATTTCAAGTTGATTTTGTATCAAACTCAGTAGTTTCATTGTATTAAAACTCTTACCAAGTTTCAATTCAAGTTTTAGTTCACCTTTCATATTTTTTGTCCACTGTTGCCATTTTGAGTTTCAATTGCTTATGTTCAAATCTCCAGCAGCTCATTTATAAGCTCATACAAGCTTATATAAGCTTATAATAGCTTTTTGTAAGCCTGCATTTAACTTTCATGCAACTTTGAATATTGGTCAACAAAAGTCAAAACGGGGCAAAAATGATGCAGAGATGGATATGGGTTGGTTCAGAGCTGGAATTGGGTTGATTTATAGTTTATTGGGTTGATATAGATAGGTTAGATGTTCATTGGATCAGTTTCAAGCCATAGTGGCTAGGGACCCATTGTAAGTGCATATTTCAAGTTTCTTAGCATAATCTGTTCTTGTTGTTATAAGTAGTTAAAATTTGTTTAATAAGTTGTGTTTAGGTTAAGTAAGCTCAGTTTGATCAACTACAATAGCTGATCTAGCAATTGGGGCAGTGTAAATTGCATATCAAGTGTTTACAAGGGTGTTTGGATCTGCTGATCTATCTGTCTTTTAGGAATATTCAGTGGTTAGGCTTAGTAGTTATATGTTTGTTTAGCTCAATTGAGCTCTTATCTGTCTTAGTTTGTACCTGCAAAACTCTCATAGTCAAATCTTGGTTCATCTGTCTTAAACTTGCTTACTGTTGTGTTTTTGCAAGGAGAAACTCTTGTTTTGTGTTTAAGGTTCTTAGATAAAGCTTGCATTAGTGTTATTTCATCAATTAAGATCATAATCAGTCCAAAAATGAGCTTCAAATCTCAAGTTAGTCAACTTTTCAATATTGCTTAAAAAGTCAAAATGCACAAAACCTGTTTTGGGCCTAGCTAGAGTGAATTTTCTTGGACTCATTTATGAGTCAATCTTAGTGAAATTTATGGTTTTAAAATCTTCAGTAGGTCTATTTTCTTATCCTCATTTTTGTATAATTTTGTGAATTTTTCTTAAGCCTCATACTGGCTTGTCAATTAGAGCTTATATGCCCTGTGCAGGGGACTGATCTACACAGGTTTTGTGCAGATCTTGTAGCTCTTGCACAGAGTTCAATAGAGCTCACCTAGGTCTAGTTTTTGGTTTTAAGGTTCTTAGCCAGGTCTTCTCCAAGTTCCAATTGTTGGTTTTCTGTTTCCGGCTTATTTGAGTGCTTATTCCTCTGCTTAAACATGGTACCTCACAATTGTTTAGCATTTTAGCTCATATAGTCAAATCTTGGTATATTGCAATCCAGTGGTTAGAGCTTGTTGATTTGTGTTGCATTTGGTCACTTTTAGTATATTTAAGCTTCTGTTTTGGTTTGGTGCTTATTGGTCTCCATTTGCTTATTCAAAGTGCTTATCTATAAGCACTTTGCACATCAGTTCCTAATTCCTCCACACAGCACCCTGATTTTCTATTTTTCCTAGTTTCCTAATTTTATTTTAGAGTTTTCCTGAAATTTTCAGATTTTTCCTAGCTTGTTTGCTATTTTTCTTGATTTTAATTGGTTTTTAAGCCTTTTTAAATAGCTTTTAATACAAATAATTCAGAAAAGTTTCAAAAAAATAATTTTTCAATTTTCTTAAGTTTAGATAAATATAAAAAGCCAAAAAAATATTTTTCTAGATTTTTCTTAGTTAAATTTGTATTTTTAAGTAATTTAAGTAGTTTTTAATAGTTTTTAATTCATAAAAAATCCAAAAATATTTAGAAAAATATAAAAATAGTTTTGAAAATTCTATTTTGTTATTTTAGATTTTTCCAAGTTATAATTTTATTTTTCTAGCTTTATTTCCTATTTTCTTGTCATTTAGGTTATTATTTAATAGTTAAAATTAGTTTTTAATTTATAATAATTAGATAATTAGTTATAAAAATAATTTTCTTTTTCTAAAAATTTTCTTTTATCATTAGGATTGTAAAAATGTCATTTTCATATTTTTAGGACTTTTATTTCTTAGATCTCACTTTTTATTTTGTACGTTTACGTAATTTTATTTAAACGTAAGTTTTAAGTTTTAAACGTTCATCAATTTTAAAAATAGTGATAGCGTTTATTTAATATTTTTTATCTTTTGAATTTTCTTTAATTTGCATTTAAGCCGTTGTAATTTGTTGGCTTTTCCTGTAGTTATAATATCATTCAATCCATTTCCCGTTCAAATCTCTCAATCACTATTCGTTGGGTAATCCATTGCATAGCTCGCTGGGACATAACGACCCGGGGAAACACTATACTCCCCTGATCTTCATTGAGTTTGTGCTTAAGCCATTTTAAGTTTCTTACAGTTGGCCATTCACAAGTGGTCAGCTTGCGTGAGAAAACTTGACGGTTTGGCACGCATCAGTTGTCAAGTTTGGTGTAAGCATCCTGAAAGCTTTAAGAAACTTCTTCAAGTGATCATCCAGGGTGTCAAGAGATTGGTATATGATTTCCATGTGTTCACCATTATCCATGAAATTTTCTTCAACATAAGCCTTGAGATCAGCATAACTAGCAGTAGCTTCCACATGCTAATCCTATAGTTCATAAGTAACACCATCATACAACCTCTGAGTAGCCTTCTTTAAGTACATCACCAGTTGTCTTTCAATGAGAGGAAGAACATTATCATATTTCCTCAGTTCTTTAGGGCAAGAAGATGCTAAAGAGTCAGAAGAATCATCAATAGCTTGAAAGGGTGACTCTTCAAACACTTTTGGAGGAGACTGATGCTTTTTTTTAGTGGGTTGAACATCAATGTCCATTTCATCGCCATCAGTAAGAACTTCCTCATCACTTTCAATATCAAGCTCCTCATCTGATAGGAGAAAAACATAAACATCTGCCACTGATAGAAAACTAGAGGGGGTTATGGGTTCCATATTAGCTGGTGGTTTTTATCCCCCAAGGACCCTTCAGATACTGATGGGTATTTCCTAGTGTCATCATGAGGATCAGTAGATTTGGTAGTGAGTTCGATATCAGTGGGGGGTATGTTTTCCTCTGAGTCTTTGTCCTTCTTTGTCCCTTTAAGCACTGGTGGGAGTTTCCCAATGCCATCACTAGGGACGGTGGAAGTGAGATCCCTATTAGTGGGTTGTTTGTTTCCTCCTGAGTCTTTGGGATCAGTTTTTGTGCCCTCAGACAAAATCTTTGATTTACGAATGTCCTCATCAGGCTTGATGGAAGGCACTCCCTTACCAGCAGGTTGTTTGTTTCCCTCTAGATCTTGGGGAGTAGTAGTTGTGACCAAGGGCACTGACTGTGATGTATCAGTGTCCTTCGTTGTCACTGGCGGTGTTGTTGCTTGGTCACCCAAGGGTGTCTTGTCAGTTAGGGGTCTTTTTGGTCTTTTGGCCTGTGTTCCAGAAGCTTTAGGGCCCTGGGACTTAGGTTTGGTTTTAGTCCCAGTCTGAGTCTTCCCCTTTTTATTTTTAGAGCGGGGTTTGGAACCGAGTCCTACAGTTGTTCTGACAACCATATGGGTCGTTAATTCTATTTCAGGGACTAAGGATGGGATCCTTGTAAAGTTTGAAGCACTCAGGACGGCAGGTAAAGCGCCAAAAGTAAAGTTCCTGAGTGTAGTTGCATTCCAGTAACTCTTGTAAAGCACAAGAGACAAATCTAGGGTATGAAACGTATTTCACCCTAGACATTCCCTGGAGCTTGGTTACGAGATCACTGTAAATGATATCGCCTATGTAGACAGTGGTCCCTGTCATCAAGCAATATGCCATCATCAACTGAATAGAATTGATCTGATGAGTGGTTCCCGCCGAGAACATGAATCACAAAAGTGAACAGGATCTTCCAAGCCACGGGAAAAGAGTTCTTGGTAATAGGGGTTTTTTGCAGTGACTTTGGATCAAAAGAAATGTTTGCTAACTCAGATTTCACCACGACTGGGTCAGGTGGTTCAACATATTTTCCATAGTTATAGTCCAGCCCTGTTGATGAGCAAAAAGTTTTAAAGTCCAAAGTAAGTTGTTTCTCCTTATTTAAGACTGAAAATTTGATGACAAACTCCCTGAGGGGTCTTGGTCTGTTCTCATCAGTGGAGGGTCTCGGGTTAAAGGCCACAGCAGTCGCCCAAAACTCCCTAAGGTATTTTTGGTACAATATATAGGGTGATCGTACAAAGGCCGTTTTCAGTGGGCAGTTGAATAAATTTTCATGATTCCCTTTGTTGATGCAAATAATGTCTAAAAACGTTATTTCTATCTTTGGATATCTCTACGTTTTGATGATAACAAAATGTAAAAATATTTTATGTCAAAATTAACGTAAACAAGTTTTAGTCGAAATATCCCTGATAAGGAGTTAAACTGAGCACCTCCTGACGTACTTCGACGAGTATCTTGACACCCTGCATGGTCAACATCTGCCTAGGTTGTTAGTGACATGGTGGTCTCCTTCGGATACCAAAGTCCCATGTTAATGGTTCCTTGGATGTACCGAAAGACCCGTTTAACCGCTTCAAGGTGCTTTTTAGTAGGCTTAGCCTGGTAGTGAGCACACATGCATACAGCGAAAAAAATATTAGGTCTGCTGGTTGTGAGATACATCAAAGATCCAATCATACTACGATATTTAGTTTGATCAATCGGGATCCCCGAGTGGTCCTCATCCAGTTTTGTACGTTCCACCATGGGAGTGTCAACATTGCCTTTTACCATACGCTTCAGATTGTCAATTTCGTTAACCAAAGAAGTTATCTTTTCAATGTGTTTATCATGATTAATCTTGACTGAATCACATAATTCTTTGTTTTGCAATTTAACCTTTGAAATTTCACTTTGAAAACATTCATTTTCCTTTTGTAATCTATTAATGATGTTTTGAAGTTGGAAATTATGGGAATCTAATGGCGGAGGTATCTGAGTGTCAACCACTTCACTCTTGTTTCTCTTCAATTGGGAGATTTGAGCTTTCAACTTTCGGGTCGTATTGCAGTAAGCCTGAATCCGTTCATCACGTGAGTTAATTTCAAAATATGCATCAAACTCAAGAGCATCTGAAGATGTCTTGGCATTTGAAGTTTTGATTCTTTCTTCAAGATGTTGATATTTTAATTGTAAATCAAGATATTCAACTTCTAATTTAGAGAAATGCCTGACCATGTTATCATGATCATCCTTTTCGATTTTGTCATGCAATTTTGGATTTTAGGTCTCAAGCTCAATGGCACGATCTTAGGAAACTTTAAATGCAATTGATAAATCATGAAATTGAGAAGCAGTTATGGCATAATTAGTAACAGTATAAAACATATCATGAGCTATGCATCTGGAAATCAAATTCTCATTAAGGATGTGAATATTCTTCCTCTCAATCTCGTTACTTTTAAGCTCACATGCATTAATTCTAACCTCGTTTTCCTTTTCATTAAAAATCTTTTTCATTCCTTTAACTTCAATATCTAAGGCCTTTAGAATATCCTCGAATTGTTCTTTTAATTTTTTAAATAATGGAATAACCTCTGTAAGATAACACTTTTTAGTTTGCTCAAAACCCCTTTCCCCTTCAGTGATTCCTGTTGGTGTGATTCTCTTCTTACATGTTTTCTCGAAATCAACAAATAGTTGGTAAACTACGTATATGCTGATTAAGGTTTTACTTTGAGTGGGAAGAGTTCTAGGCACTAAATGCATCGGTGTATTGGGAGGATACACTGTAGCTGGAGGCAATTTCCTAAGGGGAGGATTATTTTCAACAAGTTCTTTAGCTTTTCTCTTATCCATATCTAACTTCCAAAACACTTGTTCAGGGGTTAATTGAGTTTGAGGTCTAAATATGGCAAGCCAGTTATCCTTAGTGTAATTGGGAGTCTTAAAGTTCAAGTTATGGCTTACACACATAGGTTCTTTCAATTTATTTTTCATTTTTCTCTATAGGCATTTTGTTTAGTGTTCTCTACACAAGTTGTCTTTTGTTTAGGCTTAAGAATCTCACTACCATCATAAATTACATCATGAGCTCTTTTTGCTTTCTTAAGATATGCAGGATTTGAGACTTCTACAAGGCCAATACTGTGTTTATCACTAAATACTCTATGCTTAGTGATCATGTGAGCAGTCTGAATGGTGTTGCCTTGTACGTACAACTTGTTTTCAAGTTTCTTCTTCAAAGTTTTAAGTTTGAAAAAATCATTTAAAAGTTTTGATTCTTTTTCCTTGAATTCCTGGTTAAGCACTTTTACATTTTCTTGAAATTCTTGCTTTTGCTTAACAGTTTTATTAAGTTTTTCTTGTAAGGAATTTAACTCTAGTTTTAATGTTTCTTACCTTAAATTACTTTTAGTGATTAATGTACGCATTTGGCTATCCATTTCCTGCTCACGGGGTGGTCAGCTCAAATTTAGCACGTTGTTCATAGATGACAACTTAATCCTTATAAATATTTAGCTTAGTGGGCATGGAATCATCAGGTGCATATTCAGTGTATTCATCAAACACACATTCATCATTGGTGGCAGAAGATGCACCACTTGGTATAACAAGACTTTCATCGTGCTTCACATATTGATCATATGGGACAACATTGCTATTACCCATATTTTTAATATCTGATTCAACGACTTCAGGTGGTTGTACTTCGTTGGGAATATTTTGCTCATCAACCATATCATATAGTTTTAGTACCTCTGATATGATAGAATCCTTGGAGGGACCAGCTTGTTGAGGTGATGAGACCATTGGAGAAATATTAGCCATGAAAATGGTCTGTGTTGTTGGTTCATCATCAACATCAAAGTCAAAAGCATCACAATCAGCAACTTGGAAGACATTAGGATTGTTCTGTGCCAAATCATATACTGGTTGTTCATCCACATCTGCATCATATGTTTTGGCATTCCCATCAGCAAGAAATAGCAACTTTTCCTCATCCAACACCGCTCCACTATTTTGAGCTTGCATCAGCAGCATCTTATCCCTAAAGTACTCAGCATTCTATGGACGTTTCGGTTGAGTCCAGTTCCTAGCAATATGTCCTTCTCCTCCACAGTTATAGCACTTAATCAGTTTGCCTTGACCCTGAACTATAATCCTTCCTCGGTTTTGAGCACCCACATAACCAGCTCCTGCTCCAACATTCCCCCGTGCAATATATCGTGGATTCACATTCTGCCTTCCTTGCATAATCTGAACCACAACCCTTCCATCTTCCAATGCGGCTTGATTATGTAGATTAGATGAGGTTCTAAGTTGGTTGTTGGTTTGGGGAAGTGAGTTTCTGGACTGTTGAACCAGTAGAGCCACTTGGTTTGCAAGGTTTTTCAATCAACATGTCAGTTGGGGTAAATCCTAAGTCTGGTATGATAATCTAATTCTGATTCTGAGAGGATGGTATGACTTGTGATGCTTGAGTACTTATCCTCACATTTGAAAGAAATGCAGTTGAGTCATTTGTAGAGTTTGCAGCAGCAGTGTTAGAGTGAAATTTCTCCAAGATCAAACGCTCAAATGTAGCATGCTTCTCATGTTGAATTAAGTAGGCATACAGCTGCTCATAGTTAGTGTTCCTCAGTCCTTTGTTCAACTTCACAACAGTAACAAATCTATGCCATTCAGGGTTCATGTTGTTTACGAACATAGAATTGAGTTGGATGTTTGGCATGGTCATATTGATGTTTCTCATATCATTTACAAGTTTGTGAAATCTCACATGATACTCTGTAATGCTTTCCCCTGGGTTCATCTTGAAGTTCTCAAAGTCATCATAACATTGTGACTCTCTATCTTCCTTAGTCAGTTCTGAACCAGAGAGAAGCATCTTGACATTATTCCAAACTGCTTTGGCCTCAGTATTGTGATTGATCATCTTGTAAATGTCCTTTGGTATACCTTGAAGTACGATGTTAGAAGCTCTAATGTCAGCATCATATCTTTTCTTCTCCTTATCACTAAGATCATCATAAGTCCTTGGTCTAATCATACCCAAAGTGACAGTTCCATCAGCACTAGTTTCAAGTTGATCTCTGGTTGTTCCCATTTGGAATGGTCCTTCATCAATTGACTGAATGATGTTAAGACCATTCTCTTTGCTTAAGCAGTATAATCTGATTCTCTGTGCCCAAGAGTCATAATCAGTTCTATCCAGCATAGGAGGGCAAGTATCGGACCCAACAGCTTGAACGTCATCTGCAATAGTAGACATGATTCCTAAGTACACGGGATTTTACTACTCTTTGATCAAACCGATAAATAGAATCTTTCGCGGGATTTTACTAAATCAAGAGAAAACCGTAGAACTCAAATCACAAGTGTTAAATCTCAATTGAAAAATCGCAACAACCTATCAAATCGCAGAGAACTCAAAACGCAGTAACTCAAGTCGCAAAGACTCCAAATCGCACCTTGACAAAACGCAACTTAACCAAAACGCAGAGGTACAAGTTGCAGTTAACTCAAAACGCACCCTGTCAAAATGCAGTTTAACAAAACGCAGAGACACAAGTCGCAGTCAACTCAAAATGCACCTTGTCAAAATGCAGCTTGACAAAACGAAGAGGCACAAATCGCAGTTTATAACAAAATGCAAGAACAATTAACCAAAACGCAACCTGTCAAAACGCTTAAAATCAAATCGCAGTGCACAAGTCACTTTCAATAGTACAACCACTACTTGTCCTTTTGTCTTTTCCAACTCAAAACGCAGTCAAAACAACAAGTCGCAGTCAATAAGCACCAAATCGCATCAAAAAGCACCAAATCGCAGCGAGTAATTAACAAACCGCAATCCAGTTTTGATCAAATTGCATCAAGTAACAATCAAGTCGCAGTCAAGAAAAGGAATCCGAGGCTCAAATCGCATCTAAAAACAAGACCAAAAACCTCACTTATTCAATCAAAAACACCACACCAAGATGAATCAATGCTTCCAAACCAAAAACTAAACTAATATGATGATCCTGAACACAAAAGTACAATTAAAATCCAAACTTTAACACTAAATAAGATCAAAAGAGTGAAAAAGTCTCTAAACTCATTCAAACCAAAACTTATGAATAACCAATCAAGAATCCAAGAACACACAAAGTAGATGATCAAACCATGGCTCTTGATACCAATTGTAACATATTGGTTATCATAAACACACAAATATGGTTCGAACTTATAGAGAGTTTAGAGAGAGAAAGTGGAGAGGATGAGAACTTCTAGTGAGAGAAAGAGATGTAATATTATGAAGCTCCACCCTTTTCCTTGGGAGGCAAAGGGTATTTATAGTATCTTACAAATACGTCACCTACGACTGTGGATCAGGTATGCAGTGGGTAAAGACCCGTCCGTCCTCCACGGCATTACTTAAATAACTACTAAACGTAACTAAACGACTAAGACTACAAGATTTCTAATGCTTACACATGCTTGAGGTGACTGAGTCTTTAACTTACGGATTTTCTAAATCCTAACAATCAGTTTGCGCAAAAATATTTATCAAATTTCGAAAAAGGCGTTTCATTTTTCGGTTAAGTCCCTTTGATGGGTAATGATAAATTAGTGATTTTTAGGGGTTTTTTCATATGAACTTGTTATTGATCATATGCATGTTATAGATGAAGTGAGTATGTGTATGGGTAGTGTTAAAAAACCTTTATTGTCATGCATTAAGAAATGTTAAGTATTTTTGTTGATTCTTGTTTTAGAATCAAGGATGCTGATGTGAGGTTTCTTGGTTATTTAGCTATGGAAGCTAAGTTTAGTAAACCGGTTATAATGTAACATTATACTGATTTTATCATATTGTGTGTTATGTGATTGATTATATTTTGGATATAGAAGAATTTGATTAATGTGCTTAGTTTAAGGTAGGTAGGAGGCTAGTTTGGCATAACTAGCTAATGATGTGGTTAGACTAGTTGTGGAATAAATTACGGTATGTGAAGATTGTTGTTTACTATGGAATGATAATGGCATTTGGTTTAAGTGTTTATATACAAGTAATAGTGTAGAATAGTCTTGTGAACTAATGTGGATAGAATATAAAGCTCATATGTGTAAATGATGTATGATGTCATATTATTACCATTTTACTTACTAAGCGAAAGCTTATAGTTTAGTGGTTAGCCGGTTTTTTATTATTTATTTATTTATTTATTTTTATTATTATTATTTTTGTAGGTATTTATGTGTTGCAGGTAAGGTCTTGGTTAAGGCCTAGGTTTGGAAGCACGAATTTGGAAGTAATTCGGTTGTACGTATGAATATAGTCGTAGATGACGTGCTTGATCAAGTTAAACCCCAACGAGTTGTCATGTTATAATGTTTTGAAAACGTCGAGTCTCGTGGAGTTCTTTTTACTGTTTATAGTTAAATTTGAAGAAATTGAAGTGTGTTGTAGTATTATAAACAAGTTCTTTAGTTGTAAGGAGTGTTTCAGCTTCATAATATGTATCCGCACATTTTTATGTCTTGCCAAAGTGCATAAATGATATTTAATATACGTATAGTAATTCTGCATAGTCACATGTTTTATCGAGTATTGGAAGTTGATTTCCATAAAAATGAAGTTGAAAATAAGTTTTGGTGACAGCAGGCATTAGGTCTGTGGTAGCCGGCGGCTAAATGGAATTTGGGTTAAAATAATGATTTTAGTCTGCGGCCAAATTTTTAGCCTGCGGCCAAAATATTTAGCCTACGTCTAAATGGCATTTTCAGTTTTTGGGTTTTTTTTTAAAACCATATAAAATTAATCGTAGCTCCGTTTGAGACGAGCCACATCATCTATGAAATTGTATTTGAGTCTACTTTCTTAAAAAGGTATTCTCAGGAATTGGTTTTAAACAAAATCATATAAGTATACTCGATTAGTCACAGCAGTTCAGTTTTGGTTATGCCGTTTGTGCAATAAAAAACTGTCGAGTTTGATTTGGGTCGTTTCGTTAAGAGTTAATGAAAAGTAGCTAGACATTTACTAAGTAATTAATTGTAATTTATTACACAAGCTAAGTCATATAGGTTGGTTGGGACACTTAAAGAATGAAATATAACTAGATATCATCCACGACACTTGAGATAGATAGTCGAATCATGTTGTTTAAAGATTAAAGAAATGAATAAGTAAGCACATATTCTCATTATTTGATTTAAGTATAATTTCATTTTGCAATCGTTTTATTTATTATTATTCTAATATTTCTTAAAACATAAATCACGTGAATTTAAAACACAATTTTCAATTAACTAATGTACTTTTAAACAAAGAAGTTCATTTCGCTCATGTGAACGATCTAGTCTTACCGAATTTATACTATGGACGATTGGTAAACTGCCCGAAAGTGTTGGCATTTCTTCTCAGACACGGGTTATAAATTCAAGATTTTACACATTACAAATAGATACTACAACGTATAAATCAAGACATGTGGTGCGCAGAGTGATATTAGTGCTATACAAATTAATGACACGTAAAAACTATATAAATAAATTTAACTAGGAGAGAAAATTTTCTAATTCGTTGTTGTTTTAGCTAAAAGATCACCATCAATGCCAACTTTGCTAATAGGGTTTCCTTGACCACTTTCTTCTTGTTGGATTTCCGGGTACTCACGTTCTGGAAAATTTGTCTTTGCATTCTTTCCTCTATACCGAATGCTCGCCATGTCATAAGCTCTCGCGGCTTCCTCCTCCTTCTCGTAAGTCCCTAACCACTTTCGCTTTTTCTGAACCATAATCTCAGCAGCCCACTTCCCAGAAGGCTTTAAACTAACTCCTTTATATTTATTTTTCTTCCTCCTAGGTCGTCTCATTTCTTCTCCACCACCTTCTTCGAAATATTGACACCCCAAACAATCAGGGCTTTGAGTTCCGCATAAGCGACATGTTTCTTGCTCTTGCAACATAGTCTCATTGTTAGTTCGAGGCTGTTCGATCACCAAAGCTCTCTCAGTTGGCCCAACATCATGTCCGCCGCCCCCTATGACATTGCTGAGTGCTGCAACAATGGTGGATTCTTCGTGTGCGTTCAGTTGGATTAATGAAGGGTTATACATTTCTTTTCATTGTTTTTTAAGTTAAGCGTTTAAATGGTGTTTCATGCGCGGTTATATAGTTGAGCAACCACACGCTGATTCCGTATGGGGTGAGAGTATTGATCGGCGCATGTAACAGCTGTCGTACTGTTTATAAATATCAATGCCGTTTTTGGAAAGTTTTGTCACTATCAGTCCTTAAGGTTTTGAAAATTATAAAGATCACATTAAGTGTGATGGAATTTTTTTTATTTGTGATAAACATATACATTTCATTAATCTATTGTCAATAAAAGCATACACGCATTTTTTTTTTTTTTTTTTTTTTTTTTTTTTTTTTAACTTAAAAAATATGAAAATGAGTAATATTTAATCCCTCAAACATCCTTTTAAACTTAAATTCTCACATAAAAATTCACAATGTTCCCATGATTAAATAGTTGCCTTTAATAGTTCCCATCCAAAATTTTTAAAAAATGTATGACAACTTTTGTTAACTTCGTTGCTAAAAAAGTGATTTTTTTTTGTTTAAATGTTAACATTAATACTTTATAAAAATCCATCCACAAACTATATTATATAAGACATCGTATTACTATACAACTTATTTTTTATTATTGTGCAAGTTAATAGTTGATGAAAATAAATAACCACGTGCTTATAAAAGTTTGCTGTTATAAAATCTTGTTGTTATGCACAGGTATTCGTTTATTTATAGCAAATTCCTAAAGTAAGCCAAAAATTTATGCATGGTTCATTACATGGTCACCTTTTTTTACATTTTTTTTATTTTGGTCATGTTCGACTGCTCAATTGCTCGACTCCATTATATTTATGTCATGTGTCCTTGCAAGTACAATTGTTAGGTGGAGATATTTTTTAACTTTTAAACAAATATGAATATACATATAAATCCATATTCTATATCTCTCTCTCTCTCTCTCTCTCTCTCTCTCTCTCTCTCTCTCTCTCTCTCTCTCTCTCTCTCTCACCACTTCACCAATCCATCTATCTCTCTCTCTCTCTCTCTCTCTCTCTCTCTCTATCTCTTAATTAGATCCGGCCATCAAAGATTCAGTCTACCAAATATCTATCACCGGATCTATCAGATCCGGCCATTAAAGATTCAGTCCTCTAAAGATCCGGCCATCTTGATGTTAGTTGATTGATTTTTAAATGATTCGTCGCTGGTGAAAGATCCGGTCATGGTTGTTCTCCTGCTATCGTCGGTGAAAGATCCGGCCATCAAAGATTCGGCCATGGTTGTTCTCCCGCTATCGCCGGATGACCAAGATCGAGCCATGCTCGGGTAGATCATGGGTGATGTTGCGGACCTATCTATAGGTTCCATTTCAGATCTGGTTCCATTTTATGATTTCCTTCTAATCCATTTCATGAACAGAAGATGCTAAAGAAAAACATAGGAGATCAAATTATTTTCAATTGTTGGGACTGAAGGGAACAAACATAACATAAACATTTAGACTAGAAGACACATAGCATCTTCTGTTTATGCTAAAGAACAAACATAGTATCTCAATTGTTGGAACCGAAGGCGTGGTTAATGAGTTTACTTTAATAGATTGTGTTTATGGAATTATGGGAATTAAGTAACGTTAGATTCAGTTTACCATGATTTTTAGGTTTTTATGCAATTACTCACTTGGATGAGTTAGTTCCTTAATTGCATTGGATGCATTGCCCGTATATACATGTTTTTGCGATGGAGATGCATACCCTGTATGGTTCCGTGGTACCGGTCGTAGACTATATATGTACATTTGATACCTAACTTGACTATATATGCCTATATGCAGAGGAGATAAAGGTTAAGGGCTTGGATGATGGGCTGATTTTTAAGAACATTAATTTTGCAATTAGATAAAGTAAAGTTGGGACATGTTTACGCCTACAACATATTGTTGGTGGTTGACCAGTGCTGGTTGACTAGTGGTGGTTGAGCAGTGGCGGTTGACCAATGGTGATTGAGCAGTGGCGGTTGACCAGTGGTGGTTGAGCAGTGGGGGTGGTGGTGATGGAGTGGTGAAGTGGTGAGGTAGATGGGTGGAGTTAGGTAGGGTGAGTGGGTAGGTGGAATATAATATAAGATGGAATATTTGTAATTTCATAATAAAATAATAAAATATTTCACCTATCTTTTGTGCATATTTCACCTAACTTTTGTACTTGCAAGGGACACATGTCACAAAAATAGTGGAGTCGAGCAGTTGAGCATACTAAAATGGGAAAATGCCAAAAAAAGTGACCAAGTAATGGACCATTCATGAATTTTTGGCCTATTTTGAGAATTTACTCTTATATATACAATACATCATGGATCACCCATGGATTAACTGAGAAAGTGGAGAAAACTATCATACACCTCATCTACAATGACATACAATGTTGTCCTAGTTAATTCATAAGCCACTTTATTCCCATCAAGTCGCACAAAGGACCAAGAACACGAAGTAAACGTGCAACATCGGCGTATATGTAGGAAGAGAAGCCTTTTATGAAACAACTCCTTGTTATGTAAAAATACATCGACAAAAATACTTGAATCTGTCTCCAAGATAACCTTTGTTAAAACCATAGAAAGAGCCACCAAAACCGACTTGTTGTGAAACCTCATGACAAAACCAAGTCCTGCAATGCCATTTCTACTTGATATCCCACCATCAACATAAATTTTTATCACTCCATTAGATGGAGGAGACCACAGTACGTGACATGGAGCATTAGGTGTAACAATATGCACTTTCGAATCTACATTTGCTCGAGTAAAATCACCTTATATCCCACACGTCCAAAATTTCATTTCATATCCAATAACTTCTCCCCCATGAGCTTTGAAGTTTCTTACACACCATATTTGCACATAACCACCAACATGAACTCCAACGTTCTATGTCCCCAATCCTTAGTTGTAGTTATTATCTTCTCAATTACTATTTTTGCAACATGATCAGTAAGATCAATCATATCCATGCTAGCCGATACATTACAAGCCCATTTGCAAAGAAAAAGTGCATGTTTTATGTCTTCCACAAGGGCTCTACAATGAAAGCAACTAAGAGATCCTGGTGCCAAACCTTTGTACATTCCACGCAAAAATCTTGACTTTACTGAGAATATTTTCCAACCAGATACACTTTAATGATTTCCTTTCATGCATTAATAACAAGTCTTGGAAGCACTCTATAGTTTGAGTAGCAATCCAATATGCAGATTTACACGTAAATACTCCATTTGAGCAAGTATCCCAATAGAGAGAATCATGTTCAAGTGTATTTATATGTGTACAAACTATCTTATTCACGATCTGATGTAGGAATATTCGTAACAGTAGTGTATGATTCATTGCGTTTGTACCACCATCCAAAAGGTCATTAAGGACGCGATATTCACAAATTTCTGGGCGGTAATCCAATGTTCTACAACCCTTCAACAATAGTCTATCCATATTCTAACTTTCATACCATTGCCAACATTCCATCATTCTCCTTTGCAAATTATATCTTGAGTTGAGCATAAACTTCTCCAGAAAAATTTTTGGATGATATCCAATCCTTGCATCTAGAAACGAAAATCTAGGATAATATATGTCTTTGAGTATTCTTGTTGGAAGTGAATCTCCATTATTATTAGTCTCCAACCTTGCTTAGCGAGAATAGCCTTATTTTATGCACTCATGTGTCGAAAACCCATTGCCCCCGTGATTTATAGATACACATTGATCCCAAGAGGCCCATCTTATTGGATCTCATTTATAATTCCCTTTGATAACATGAATATATTTATTATATACATTGGCATAGCTTGAGCCACATATTTTAGCATCACCTCTTTGCCTCCTATCGAAAAGTTCCTTTCGTTCCAACCTTCAATCTTTTAACACACCTTGTCTACAACACCTTGAAACGCACCTTTCTTTTTTCGTCCAGTAATAGAAGACAACCCCAGGTGTGTGGTTTGTTGATGGGTGTGTGGTTTGTTGATGACATCAAATAGTCATGATTAGTGAAAGTTTCCCCCTAAAATTCTCACTATTTGTGTAGTTTACATGGATATATACTTTTATTACTTATTATTTCATTTCAAGGTATAAATGAGCATAAAAATAAAGAAACGCGAATTTGAAAGGAAAACTAACGAAGTAATACAAGAGTTTTCTGACCAGAGAAGAGTTACGGCGTAGAAGCATGTTACAACCTACGTTGTAACATATATTATCACTTGAAGACCAAAGTCAACGTTGCTCAAGGTTACGGCGTAACTCAAACGACTTGGATACGCCGTAGAAATCCAATGACTTAGCCAGATTTTAATGGTCAAGAAGGTTACGTTGTAACCCATCTACATGGTTACAACATAGAAGTGGTGATTTTGACTACGAGCGTTCTACGACCGTAACCCATTCACAAGGTTACGTCGTAGTTGATTATTTAATGATAATATCGTCAGTTATACGAGGGTTACGGCGTAACCCTTAACTTAAGGTTACGCCGTAACTAAAACGAGGCTATAAATATAAGCCATAAATCTGCATATTAGATCATTCACTCACCACAAGACACAAAGGCACGGTTTAGGGCTTCAGAGATGACGAAATTTAGCACATCTGAACCATCTTCCAAAGGAGAATTCACTTCATTATTCCAACAGCTTTAGCTTCGTATCGAATATTTGTATTGACGGCCACAACGAAATTTAGCACATCTGAACCATCTTCAAACGGCCATAACTTTTGAACCGTAACTCCGTTTTCAGCGTTCTACCCATCAAAACGACCGTGAGAACGAGGAGAATGGCAAGCCGAATGAAAACCTTCGAGGCCTAAATCCGCTCCGAACAGAAGTTATTGAGGTTTTTATGTTTTTAGACCTAAATTTCTCCGTAAAAACGGGGCATAAACCAATCCAAATCTCAACCAAACAACATCTCTGCTAATCCTACAAACTATCATATGTCCTAACACACAATTGTCTATCATTGTGTCAATCCATCAGTCATCTTAACACATTGCATTGGTCATTGCTTAACAGTTTGGTCTTGATTTTAGTAAAATCCCGCGAAAGATTCTATTTCTCGGTTTAAATCACAGACTTGTAAAATCCCATGTACACAGCAACATCATGTCTTATACTCCTGATTCTGTGATTTCGGAAGTACTTAAATTGTATGATGCTGTGGACATCAATGATAATGTATGCTACACTGAACGGTTAAAGATGATTGAATCAATCAATGAGGATGTGAGATCTTCGTGTTCTGAGTTTGAAGAAAGAGAATTGCATCTGTCTAGGCTACATAATGCCATGCTAAAGGAAAGTAACATTGAACCATATGAACAACTTCACTCGCACCTCATGTTAATCACATCTATAACAATGGAACGAACATGCATTGCCCTTTTCCGTCAAGATTTATCCACACTAACGGAACATTACTATTGAACTTAGAACAATTAGAACAACAACTTGATAAAGAAAAGGTTCAAAAGGATAGTTCGGTCTTTGCACTTCAAGTGATCCACAACCAATTTCGGTCATTCATTAGTAGAATTTACATGATTATGATCAAGACATGGTGAAATGTCTTTCAAGAGACACTGCTGGAATGGAAATTAAGCGTGTTCACGAGACACTTATCCATCTCATGGATAATGTGGTGAAATATATTGAGGAAGTTACTCGAAAGATGAAAAAGTGGATGAGAGTTTGGTGCGGTTGAGAGATATTTGTGATGAGTCGGGTAATGTATCGGTTGAAAGGTCGGGTGTTCTTTGAATCAGAATATCGAAACAACAAAGAATGATGTAACCATTTGCTCATTAACTCTGTCACACAAGAAGTGGATGTTGTTATCGAAAGGCGAATGAATCTCGGTACAATCAATAAATTGTAGTGTTGAGACCGGTATGGCATTGGATGATGGATCGATTGACCTTGAATCTGAGAGACAAATAAGCTTGAAACGACCCGATGGTTGAGTGACTCTTGTTACACATGATGTAGATGCAAATATCGGACCATCAAATGAGCAGTGTCATGTGATGAGGTACCCATAAGCGATCAACATAGTGCATCGCTAATGTACATAAACAAACCGATCTTATCTTGAACATGATTATGATAAATGTTCCTTGGTTGAGGCCGAGACTAATAAATTCAAAACAAATGATATGGTTGATAAAAGGCTTTTGATGAACTTTCAAACAAATTCTCGAAACTTGAAAAACATTGCATTTCTCTTGAAATTGCAATACAAAGAAAGTAGGAAAGTTTTCAAACTAAGAAACTATGTCAAAATCCGAATTTCACGAATTTTTGAAATAAACGATTTAAAAGCTCAGCTTCAAGCCAAAAACTCGACTATCAACAATTTGAAGAAACATATTTCTGGTATGCATGTGAAAAGTAATTTGGTTACAAGTAATTCTGATGTTAATGCTATTTATGATATTCAAATGAGAAATGATGAATTAGCAGTTTGTGTGGCCAAATTACTAAAGGAAAATGAGTCTTTAAGAAAGCATCACATAGAACTAAGTGACTCTGTGAAAGAAGCTAAAACTCAGTCAATGGAACAAACAAATTCTTTGATAGCAAAAATTGATGAACTCAAAGCTCAACTTCAGGAAAAGAGTTTCGCTATTGTTGCCTTAAAAAATGAGCTTAGGAAAACTGTAGGGAAAAGTGTGAACACTAAGTTTACAAAACCATCAACCTTGGGGAAACCAGTTTCTCATCCCATTAGAAACCGGTCCGTTGTTAGGCAGCCTACGGCGTTTATATCCGAAAGACCAAAATTTTCAAAAACACGGTTTGCCTCCCAAGTTTATGCGATAAAAGTTTTGTCAAAACCAATCACTTCACCTAAGTTACCTAAGAATAATGCTTCTAGCTCCGTTAACCCTCAACAAGTAGCTTCTTCTACTCCCAACACCTGTAGGAATAGTTCGAAAATAGTGTCAAAACCACGCATTAAAACCCAGAATTCATATGATATGAATGACTTGTGGAAGAACTGTTAGGATTTAGTAAATCCATTTATTAAAGTGTCGGTCACCTCAAGTATATGTAATCGTTAGAAAGCTCGTAGTCGTAGTTATTTAATGTTAGGAAGTAGTTAGTTAAGTAACACCGTAGAGGACAGACGGGTCTTTACCCACTGTATGCCTGATCCACAGCCCGTAGGTGGCGTTTATGTAAGAAACTATAAATACCCTCTACTTCACAAGGTCATAATAATACTTTCACTTTCTCTCACTAAGTTCCCAAACCTCTAACTCTTTCTCTCTCTAAAAACCTTATTGTATACGCCTACTTTGATCATGGTTTGATGTGTTTGTGAAATCCAATATGTTACAAATGGTATCAAGAGCCATGGTTTGATCATCTCTCTTACATATCCTTGGATTTCTAGTGGTTTTATAGGGTTTGAAAAAGTTTAGTGGTTTTAGCATCATTTGGATCATTTCTTGTGTTAAAGTTTGAATTTTGAGTGTACTTTTGTGTTTAGAATCATTGTAAGTGCTTGAGTTTTGATTTGGAAAGCTTGAATCACTGTGGTTGAGCTTGTTTTGGATTGAAAAGGGTTGTGTTTAAGTTTTTCTTCCTAGCGACTTGGTTCTCGGATAAATATTCTTCGTAGCGACTTGCTTCATAAGTTGGTAGCGACTTGCAGTTTAAGAGGTGGCGATTTGAGCTCTAGCGACTTGTCTATTGAGACAAGCCGACAAATAGTACAAAGTAGTGGAGACACCACTTCGGCTAGCGACTTGTCTTTATTATTTCTAGCGACTTGTCTTTGTTGTTAATAGCGAGTTACTCTTTAGCGACTTGACCTCTCAGCGAGTTGTTCCTTAGCGACTTGTCTACTTAGCGAGTTGTTCTTTAGCGACTTGTCGACAGCGACTTGATGCTTTAGCGACTTGTGTTTAGCGACTTGGTTCATAGCGACTTGTGTCTAGCGACTTGATCCACGACAACTTGAGCCTTTAGCGAGTTGCTACTTAGCGACTTGTGACTTAGCGACTTGTCTTCAAGGGTTATAGCGACTTGGTTGATTTTGTTTCTATCGGTTTTCTCTTGATTCGGTAAAATCCGTGAAAGAATCTATTTCTGGTTTAATCATAGAGTTTTAAAATCTCGTGAAATCGTAATCATGTCTACCAACATACCTACAATCATCTCTTACATTCTTTGAGGATGTTCAGCAATTGGATCGAGATACTCGTCCACCTATGCTTGCCAGGCGACTATGACTCATGGGTTCGGTGAATTAGGTTGTCTTGTTTGGGAAAAGAAAATGGAGTCAACATTCTCAAGTCAATTAATGAAGGACCATATCAAGTTGAGACAACCGAGGCATACTTGATATTGCTGCGATGGCTCGGTGATATTAGGGTGGACGGACCTAAAATGTATGATGAATTGGTGATAAGGAGAAGAAGAGATCGATGCGGACATCGGGGCTTCTAACATCATACTTTAGGGTTTACCTAAGGACATTTACAAGCTGATCAATCACAACACTGAAGCTAAGGCAGTTTGGGACAATGTCAAGATGCTTCTCTCAGGTTTTGAATTAACTAAGGAAGACAGAGAATCACAACTGTATGTTGAATTTGAGCACTTTAAGATGAAACCAGAAGAAAGTATCTATGAATGTTACATGAGATTCCACAAACTTGTGAATGACATGTGGAATATCAAAATGACCATGCCAAATATTCAGCTGAACTCAAAGTTTGTGAACAACATGAATCCCGAATGGCACAAGTTTGTCACCTCTGTGATGCTAACCAAAGGATTAAAGAACACCAACTATGAGCAACTTTATGCCTTCCTGCTTCAGAATGAGAGACATGCTATGTTTGAACGAATGACTCTTGAACAGTTCAAATCTAAGCAGGGAGAAACAAGTTCGTCAAATGATTCAACAGCCTTTTACACCAATGTTGGAATTACCACCAAAGCTTCTCAATTCATACCCACGAGTAATGGTAATTACAAGCTCATTCCTGATCCAACATATAAGCCTCCAGACTCAAACACACTCATGGAAAACTTCATCAATAAACTGTCTCTCATGGTTAGTCAAAATATGAATTCCACTCCACACACCAACAATAACCTCGAGCGACTTCCAATCCACACAATCAAGCTCATCGCCGAGATGGTAAGGTAATGGTGCAACCGGTTCAAGGTAGGCGGTATGAGCAGGGAAGAGGCGGAGTTGGTGGAGGTAAGTGGCAGTCGGAATCGTGGAAGGAATTCAAATCAAGGGCAAGCAAAGCTAATCAAATGCTACAAGCGTGGTGGTGAGGACATATTGCAAGGCTGTACATCTCCAAAACGTCCACGAATGCGAATACTTGAGACAAGATGTTGCTTGTGCAAGCTCGGGATAATGGAGCGACTTTGGATGAAGAGGAGTTATTGTTTCTTGCGAAGGGAATGCTAAGACATATGATCTTTGATGTGGATGAGCGACCAATTCGAGAAATAAGTCACAATCATCAAAATGCCTTTCAAGTTGCGGTTGTCATGCATTTGACTACGATGTCGATGATGAACCTCTTGCCCGGACAATCTTCATGGCTAGCATCTCACCTATGGTCTCTCCAAAGGTCTCATCACCACAAAAGGTGGTCCATCCAAAGAATCAATCATCTCGAGGTATTAAAACTATCGATGATGTTGATGAGCAAAAGATTCATAACAGTACAAACTCCTAAAACTTATGAATCGGATATTGATAATGAGGGTAATAGCAATATTGTCCCATATGATCAATATGTGACACAAAGTGAAAGTGAGTTTGTACCAAGTGATGTTTCTTCTGCGATCAATAATGACTATGTTTTTATGAATTCACTTGCATATGCCCACGATGATTACATTATCTCCGAGGCGAATGCCTATAAAGAACAAGTTGCAATTTATGAACAATGTGCTAAGTTTGAGTTAACTACCGGTGAGCGAAATGGATGACCAAATCGTACAATCATTAGAAAAATTAATTGTAGAGAAGAAGTGTTAAAACAAGAGTTAAATTCCTTACAAGAAAAGCTTTCCAAAGCATTAGCAAAAGCAAAAATTCAAGATAATGTTAAAGTGCTTAAACAAGAATTTAATGCTAAGGAATCAAAACTTTTGAATGATTTTCCAATCTAAAACTTTGAAAAATAAGCTTGAAAATAAGTTATGCGTACAAGGAATTCCATTGATTGCTCACATGATTACTAAGCACGAGTCTTAGCGATAAGCATAGTATTCCCCTTGTTAAGGAACCAAATCCTGAGGTAGGTAAAAAGGCTAGAGCTGCTCAGAAGATAATATATGATGGTAATGAAATCCTTAAGCCTAGGCAGAAACCTAGTTGCGTTGAGTGCACTGAGGAAGATAGAAAAATAGATGATACCTCTAGGGAGAAAATGGAAATGAAGCTTAACGATCCTGAGTGTAAAAAGAAAAATATAACGATCAAACCTCATGATTACACAAAAGAAAATTGGATCTTCCTGAACATGTCTAAGCCTCAAACTCAATTAACCCAAAACAAATTTTTTGGAAGAAAGATATGGATAAGCAAAAAGCTAAAGAACTTGTTGATACAAACACTCCCATTAGGAAAATGCTGCGACTCGTGTATCCTCCGAATACACCAATGCATTTAGTTCCTAGAACTATTTCTACTAATAGTAAGACCTTAATCGGCACAGTATGTTGTTTATCAACTATTTGTTGATTTGAGAAGACATGTAAGAAGAGAATCAAACCTACAAGGATAAGCGAAGGGAGAGGGTTTTGAGCAAACTAAAGAATGTTATTTAACGAGGTCATGCCTTTCTTTAAACAATTAAAGGTCAATTTGAGAGTCTTCAAAAGGAATAAACTCGGATAGTAAAGAAATGGAAAAGGAATTTGATGCAAGGATAGTTGAGGTCAATGATTATGAACAAGAACTCAAATATAATGAAGTTGAAAGGAAGAACTTGAATATCTTAAATGAGAACTTGATTTCGAGTTGTGTTGCTCAAGATGTGTTTTATCTTGTGACTAAGTAATCTATTCGCATCTCAATTTCATGAATTATCTGTTGCTTTGAAAGTTTTCCATGATCGTGTCATTGAGCTTGAAAACAAAACTCATAACTAAATGAGAAAATTGATCGGGATGATCACGATAATTTAGTAAAACATCTTTCTAAGCTAGAAGTTGAACATTTTGATCGCAACTAAAATATCAACATCTCAAAGAAAATGTCAAAACCTCAAACATCAAGACATCCTCAAATGTTCGAGTTTGATCTGAGTTTTCAAATAAACAAAGCGTGACGAACGATTCAAACTCATTGTAACACGATCGAGAAAGTTGAAAGCCCAAATTTCACAATTAAAGGGTGAAAAGAACAATGTGTTGGCTCTCAAATGCCTCCTCCTTTAGATTCTCGGTGTCCTCAAACTTTTCATCTTCAAAACTTGGTTAATATTTTACAAAGGAAAATGAGAGTTTTCTAGAAGAAAATGAAAAGTTAAGCGACACTTTAAAGAGTTATATGATTCAATGAAAGTCACTCGTGACAAGAATAACGAAAAATAACGTCTTTACAAAAGGAAATTGAGAATCGAGGAGTTAGGAAAAGGAAAATGCCACTTGTCTTCAATGAGAATGTTGCATCAAAGTCATCTGAGACTCTAAATATCTTGTGTTGTTAAATACATTCCTCCTCATCTTAGGAATAACGAACTTGTATTTCATAATTATCTTGCTCGCCTTAAGGATAGTCTTGAATGTCTCCGTGAGATTGTAGAAGAGGACTTCATAAAAAAGCCACTTGATAGTGAAATTAGGTTTGCTTGTATTCAGGCCAAACGATCTCAAGAGATGTTAGAATGTTTAATAGCAACATGTCCTAAATCCTTAGGTGCGAAAGATAAAGCTGTGATGCCTTGTTCCATGCCTAGTGCTAAGTATACAAACCATTCTATGCCCAACATTAAGAAAATGAATTTTAATGTGCCTTCAGTAGTTTAGATCCACCGCACTTCTAGTTCGGGAATGCAAAAGGTAGCCCACCAACTAATGTTCCCATAATTCCTCTACAGAGTGTCGGTGACATTAAAGCAAGCGGGTCAAAGCCTCCGAGGCAATACAAAGCAAGATAGGACCTCGCAATCTAAGAATGTGCATTGCAAGAGTAGAAGACACAAAGGTTAAAGAGTCAAGTTATGAATGGGCGCGACCGTTTCGAGACACAAAGTTTATGATGCGACACAAGAAAGAAGCGTGTCGTTCACATCTATAAACGTGCATAAAGCTATCAGATGAATAAGAATAAAAATACATAAACAACTATTCTAGTTTTGTTCTTTTCAAAAAAAAAACTATTCTAGTTTTGTCATTACAAATTGCAGTTAAAATGTTCTATAAAATTTCTCCGCAACTAAAAACATAGATATCCATTTGTTACACTAACGGTGCGCTTGGTTCAAAATGGGGAATGAGAAAAGGAAAGTCAAAGGAAATACAAAGAGAATGCAAATGAATGAAATGAAAATAATCATTATCTTTGATAGTGCTTGATTTAAGAAAAACATATTAACCTTCAAAGTGATGATGGTGGTGGCGGCCGGTGGTGGTGGCGATGGTGGCGGCTACTGTTGGTGGTGACTTCTGGTGGTGGTGGTGGTGGCTACTGCTGGTGGTGGTGGTGGTGGGTAATCATTACCATACCTCCCAATTTACTGGGTAATGTTTTATTACCCAATACTAAACAATGATTGCATTAACTACTCCTAACAAGGTATATTTAAATATTATTTTTCACATTCCCCACCACCAACCAAACAACTCCTAAGTTTTGCCACGGTTTACATTGCGACATTTAGTTTTAAAGAAAGTTTATGTTTGTATACATTATAAGAGAATATTTTCAATACAATCATAACGGCAAAAGTTTTATGTTTTTAAAATTTGTTAAGCTTTAGATATAACAATTTTTACACATTTATAATTGTGAATAACTAAAAAGAAAATTGCACACTTTTTGAAATCGTAGAAGACAAAGTGTGTCACATCAGGTTTCTTCCTCTTCTTACTTTTCCTCATTTCATCTCACCTTCATCCATTTTAATTACCTCTCTCTCTCACTTTTCATTAAAATATTCACTTTATACAAATATACCCTATTAAATATCTCACACAAATTCACAAAACAAATAAAAAACATTTACTTTTTGGAAATGGTCTCACGTTTTTTGCACTTCACTTTGGTGAGTCAGTCACAAAACTTATGCAATTTCAGTGTGACAATCTCACTTCCGTTTTGGTAGTCACCATCCACTTGGCACTAATGGTGAGCCGGTCGGCCACCACTCCGGATGGCCTTATAATCTGCGGCACTGCAACAAAAATGTAAGGCTGCCCATAGTGGGTCTGTCGACCTTGTGGGTTACCTTGGGTTGAGTATCGGTTGCCCCACTGTGGGTGGGTTGTCTTGGTCGGTCACTTTTTTTGTTAATGGTCATGTGAAATGACTATTTTACCCTCCTTTTCTTCGATAATCTCAATCCACCCCTTTTCCTCTATTCTCGCTAAACACAACCAAATTTATCAAACACCATTTTAGTATTTATAACCCCAAATTAACACAAGTTCTGAAACACAAGTTCACACATATTCGACTATACTTCTTCAAAACGAAATGGACAAATCCGATAACTTCAACAACCGCCTTCGTCCTTGCAACAACCAAAGCCGTCACAGAACCCCCACATTGGAAAACCTATTTTTATCACACAGTCCTGAAAAGTCTGTTAGGATAATACCCGGTCCTGCTAGTATAGTTCAATTGGCGTTTAGGTGACATCAAGAAATTTATCAATAATGGGAAAGTTGATCAAGTTGTTGCAATTATCAAGTCGTGTACTCCAAATGCCCTAGGCGATCTTACAGTAACTCTCAAATCTCTTAGGTTCAATATCTGGTTCAATACATCATAAAATAATTAACGTGGGGGTTTTGGAAAGGATATTAATGTAGGGGATGCTTTGATTCTTCATAACATTTCAGTGTTTTCTCTTAAATCATCAGACCATTATCTTAACATTCCCTTTAAAAACTTAGTTAAGGTTTACCACAAGGATACAGTTTATGGAAATAGGAGTGGTGTAGGTGGTAGGGGAATGTTAGACGAAGAAGAAATAATCAAATTGTTAGTAGAAGAAGAACGGGTTGAACAAGAGTGGCAGGCTGATGGATATCTTATTGACCAACAGGAACATCAAATTGTATTAGAGGAAAAACATTGATACAAACACTAGAAGAAGAAGCAAGGGCTAAACAAGAGTGGGAGGGCAGAATTAGTGATAACATCAAATAGTCCTGAATATTAAGTTTCAATTTCCCCTGATAATGCTTGTAATTTATATCATTTATATGGATTTATGCTTGTTTCCCATTGTTTTCCACTTTCAGATAAATTATGAGCATTGGAGCTAAAGAGACGCGGAATTGGAGAAATATCAAAGATTTATCTTAGTATCTTGACTTTGAAGAGATTCTGGCGTAACTCATCTCTCACATTACGCCGTAACTAAAGTGTGACTCGAGAAAACCAACTCATTAGAAGATTACGGTAAAATCCCCTAAAGACTACTGGCGTAACTTATTAGGTCAAATGAGGTTCCACGCGATAACTACGCCGTATCTATTTCACCAACTACGGTAACCAATTAATATTGAAGATCTTGCGTAACCACTCATAAGGTTATCCAGTAACCAGCGAGATCTAGTGCAAATAATGAAGGAATTGAAGATTACGGCGTAACTCTTATGTTAATTACTGCAGTAACCCGATATATTCTATAAATACCCACGATTTCCGGCATTTCAAAGTATCCCATTCCACACACCACAACCAAAGAGCGTGGGAAGAAGCCAAGCAGGTCTAGAGGAGCATCTGGTTGTCTCCAGGAGAAATCACTCCCCACAATAAGCATTAGCATTTTATCTTTTCTTTACTTTCGATTCATGTATTTAGTAACTTTGAATATTGAATTGATTTGTATGGTTAATATGAGTGACTAAGCACCTCTTGGTCTTGGCCTAGTTATAATTTCTTTATTGTTTTGTTTGCGTTTACATTATACGTATAATTATTTCTAAGTGTGCGTGCATAGTTTATTGGTAGCTACCCTTGTTTGGTAGTTTTGAATGGCGGTGAGGCTAGTTGCTTAGGAGATATGACCAGTGACCCTAAGTGAGTAGGCGAGGCGGAAGGGTAGATATGACCAATGGCGACCCTTTCTACTTTTGCAATTTGACCAACTGATCACCTACCGTTTGGATGAACTTAAGAATTAGGGGTGAGTGTTTAAGTTGCTAACGCCTGGCACTCACTATTATAAATCTAGCATGTAGTGCACTTAATGACTTGGCTTAGGGGACCGGGAACAATGGACTTATGAAGGGACACTGACTTCTCCGGTGGTGGCATCTTTCTTTGATAGGTTTGGGCGAATTGACCAAATGTTGTCCTCTCGAATTTGACCCCACCTGAAGTAATTGGAAGTAAGTAGACGTAGACATTACTAGCTAGGAGGATTAACTAGGTTAGCACTACTCTCCTCTATTGATCAAACCTTTACCTTTTATCTGCTTTAGTAGTTAATTAATTAGTTCCTTATCGAAGTCATATTAAATATGTGACACCTAGACTTAGTAATAATCCAACACACATAGCTCTTTGGATGACCTCGGTTTTACCGAATACTACACTACACACGACCGGGTACACTGCCCGTTAGTGCATTAGGGTAGACCATAGGTATAACGAGACTATATGAATATTAAAACCTGGTCAGTAAAACCTGCATCAAGCTTTTGGCGCCGCTGCCGGGGAGTTATATTAGGATTACTATTAAGTCTTTCATTTTCGTTTTGTTTTAAACTTTTCTATATTTCTCACGTTCATTATTCAAGTTTTCAAGTACCATGGAAGTTGTTAACATTGATGACCTCACTCTTGAGGAATATTTAGCATTAACAAGGGAAGAACAAGGACCAGGGATTGTGAGGCTGGCTATCGCAGAAGACGCTCAATTCAAATCAAACCTCAATTCATGAGGGAATTACGTGCAAATCCCTTCTCTGGAAGCATCACCGATGATGCCCATGAACATATAGACAACATAGAATACATTGTTAGCCTATTCAAATTTCCCAGAGTCTCAGACGATGTTGTCATGTTACGAGTATTCCCTATTTCTCTTACGGGAGCTGCTAAGAGATGGGTTGATCGATTACCTACCGGAATAGTGAACACCTGGCCTATCCTAAAAAAGTATTTCATTCAGAGATACTGTCCTCCATCAAAGACTGCTAAGCAATTAGAAGAAATCCATAACTTCAAGCAAGAGGGTGATGAAACGTTATACCAAGCTTGGGAAAGGTATAATGAATTATTATTCAAATGCCCAACTCATGACCTCAACATCCAACAAAAAGTGAACGTCTTCTACAAAGGTCTAAACATCTCCCAAAGGCAAATGATCGATACTCTGGGGCCGATTCCTGGTATGAGCCCACTTTGGCTTTAGAAACTATTCAAAAGATGGCAGACCACTCTTACAAATGGCACAATGGAGGGAGCAACCGAAGTAAGAATGGAGATATTGAAGGTCTTGCAGCAATAAACAACAAATTAGAAAGTCTCGGAAGATAAATGAAGAAGCTCATGGAAAATGTGCATTCCATTCAAGTAGAGCGAAATGGAACTCCACCTACTAAGGAATGTTCCTCCAAAGAGGATGTTAAAAGGATCGGAGAAGTTAAAAATGGAAGTGAGAACCCTTTCAACAATTACAATAATAACGGGCCCAGATATCGAGAAAAATCCCCAGGATTCTACACAAAAATCAACAACAATCCTCCTAGACCAAGCCTTGAAGAAAGAATGCATAGGCACATCGAAGAATCTACAAAAAAGGGAGATAAACTCAAGGAATGGATGGTCAAGGTGAAAGAAGACACCAATATGAACCTGCGAAACCAAGATGCTGCAATTAAAAAACCTCAAAACACAAGTTGGGCAATTAGCTATAAACCTTGAGACGAGTAATGCTAAAGCTATTTCCCGCAAAGCCATATTTAGCAAGAAAAAGCAAAGAAAAGCGATGCACATCCTCTATCACAAATGATCATCCGGATTAACTACCTAAGAGAAGATGATAAATCGGAAGAAGACGAGGTCCTGCCAAGCCAACTTCCTGAGAAACAGCAATATCAGGAAAGTTTTCTTCTTCCATGCACTATAGGTTATATTAAGATTCCCGCATTAGCTGATTTGGGGGTTGGGATAAACCTTATCACTACCACTTTGTTTGATAAAATAAAACTTACCAATTTAAAAGAAACAACAATGATGATAGAAATGGCTGATTCCTCTATAGCTGTACCAAGGGGAGTAGTGAATAATGTGCTTTTAAAAATTGGAAAATTCTTTTTCCCCACTGATTTTGTGGTAATTGACATAGGGAAGCGGGAGGCTTACAACTTAATTGTTGGAAGCCCTTTTCTGGCCACTTGTAGGGCTTAAATTAAGGTTTTTGAAAAACAAATTTCTTTGGGAACTGAAAATGAACGAATAATGTTGATGTTGTTAATGTTCAATCACAAGATCCTCCTCTACATCATGATCCTGGTGGAGAGAATGTTGATAACGACAAGCGAGGAGCAGGAAAGATTGTCCGGGGCATTAAGGAAGCTCAGATTCTAAATATACATTTCTACAACCCGGGAAAGATTGTCCGTGGTCCTTTTCTAGAATCATTAAGGAAGCTCAATTAGATTCTAAATATACATTTCTACAACCTTACCAATACAACTAACGATATTAACCAAGGATAACGAATCGATGGCATCGTATCTTGCATGGCCTCGTGTAGTCCTTTTCTAGAATCTCTTCGGGACAACCCGAATTATCCCTTTCTTTTGAATTTTGTAGGGTTTTGTGTTTTAACCATTTTGAAGAAAGCGGCAATCGACCATAGAATGGATATACCAATCCTCTCAAGAGGGTAAACCATCTCGTGGTTCACGTGATATCGAATTAGCATTTGAAGATTGGTACAAAATAAGATTTGGGAACTCAAAAATTAGTTATTTAATGTTAGGAAGTAGTTAGTTAAGTAAAAGGCTCCCATCTTCTACTTTCTCTCTCTAAACTCTTGTATAATTTGACTCTATATGTGATTGATAGTGTGTTTATGAAATCCAATATCTAACAATTGGTATCAAGAGCCATGGTTTGATCACTCATCTTTCATGCTCTTTGGTTTGGTGGATTTCATAAGGTTTTTGGGGTTATAAGTGTTTAGAAGAGTTTGAATCATTTGGTTAATTTCTAGTGTTATAGTTTGAATTTTGATTGTACTTTTATGTTTAGGATCATCATATGTGTTTAGGTTTTGAATTGGAAGGTTTGAATCATCGTGGTTGGGCTGTTTTTGATTGTTAAAGTGGTTGTTTTTGAAAATTGTACAAAGCGAGTTGAGCCACGGTAATACGTTTCTTGGAAGCGAGTTGCTTTGTTATTGGAAGCGAGTTGTCTCTGAATCGAGTTGATACTTATGCGAGTTGTCGCCTAAGCTAGTTGCTTTGTAAGCGAGTTGACACTTAAGCGAGTTGGTTTATGCGACTTGGCTATTAAGCGAGTTGACTCTTTAAGCGACTTGGGTTTTAGCGACTTGTCTATTAAGCGAGTTATACATTTATCGAGTTGTGTTTCATCGACTTGTCTATTAAGCGAGTTGTCATCAAAGCGAGTTGGTAGGGTGTGAGTTGTCTTGGTAGCGCGAGTTGTCTTGGGGTCGTTTGTTGACTTTTCAGACAAAACTTCAAGCGGCCATAACTTTTAACCGTAACTCCGTTTTCGTTCTACCATCAAAACGACCGTGAGAACGAGGAGAATGGCAAGCCAAATGAAAATCTTTGAGGCCTAAATCCTCTCCGAGCGAAGTTATTGAGGTTTTATGTTTTAGACCTAAATTTCTTCGTAAAAGCGGGCATAAACCAATCAATCTCAACGAAACAACATCTCGCTAATCCTACAAACAATCATATGTCCTAACACACAATTGTCTATCATTCGTCAATCCATCATCATCTTAACACATTGCATTGGTCATTGCTTAACGGTTTGGTCTTGATTTTAGTAAAATCATGAAGATTCTATTTCTCGATTTACATCACGAGACTTGTAAAATCCCGTGTACGACAACATCATGTCTTACACTTCGATTATGTGATTTGGAAGTACTTAAATTGTATGATCTTGTGGACATCAATGATAATGTATGCTACTGTGAGCGGTTAAAGATGATTGAATCAATCAATGAGGATGTGAGATCTTCGTGTTACGAGTTTGAAGAAAGAAATTGCATCTGTCTAGGCTACATAATGCCATGCTAAAGGAAAGTAACATTGAACCATATCAACAACTTCACTCACACCTCATGTTAATCACATCTATAACAATGGAGCGAACATGCATTGCCTTTTCCGTCAAGATTTATCCACACTAGCGGGAACATTACTATTGAACTTAGAACAAATAGAACAACAACTTGATAAAGAAAAGGTTCAAAGGATAGTTCACCGTGGAGGAATTTTTGAAATAAGCGATTTAAAAGCTCGACTTCAAGACGGGTCTTTACCCAAAGCTCAACTTGGGAAAAGATTTTCGTATGCAAAACCAATCACGATCCACAACCCGTAGGTGGCGTTTATGTAAGAAACTATAAATACCCTCTACCTCACGAAGGTAGAGGGTTGGAGCTCATAATAATACTTTCACTTTCTCTCACTAAGTTCCCAAACCTCTAACTCTTTCTCTCTAAAACCTTATTGTATCGCCTACTTTGATCATGGTTTGATGTGTTTGTGAAATCCAATATGTTACAAATGGTATCAAGAGCCATGGTTTGATCATCTCTTACATATCCTTGGATTTCTAGTGGTTTTATATGGTTTTGGGTTTGAAAAAGTTTAGTGGTTTTAGCATCATTGGATCATTTCTTGTGTTAAAGTTTGAATTTTGAGTGTAATTTTGTGTTTAGAATCATTGTAAGTGCTTGGGTTTTGATTTGGAAAGCTTGAATCACTGTGGTTGAGCTTGTTTTGGATTGAAAAGGGTTGTGTTTAAGTTTTTCTTCCTAGCGACTTGGTTCTCGGATAAATATTCTTCGTAGCGACTTGCTTCATAAGTTGGTAGCGACTTGCAGTTTAAGAGGTAGCGATTTGAGCTCTAGCGACTTGTCTATTGAGACAAGCCGACAAATAGTACAAAGTAGTGGAGACACCACTTCGGCTAGCGACTTGGTTGACGTAGCGACTTGTCTTTATTATTTCTAGCGACTTGTCTTTGTTGTTAATAGCGAGTTACTCTTTAGCGACTTGACCTCTCAGCGAGTTGTTCCTTAGCGACTTGTCTACTTAGCGAGTTGTTCTTTAGCGACTTGTCAGCTTAGCGACTTGATGCTTTAGTGACTTCTGTTTAGCGACTTGGTTCATAGCGACTTGTGTCTAGCGACTTGATCCACAGCACCTTGAGCCTTTAGCGAGTTGCTACTTAGTGACTTGGTGACTTAGCGACTGGTCTTCAAGGGTTATAGCGACTTGGTTGATTTTGTTTCTAATACGGTTTTCTCTTGATTGGTAAAATCCGTGAAAGAATCTATTTCTGGTTTAATCATAGAGTTTTAAAATCCGTGAAATATTTAATCATGTCTACCAACATACCTACAATCATCTCTTACATTCTTGTCGAGGCGTTCAGCGGTGGATCGATACTAGTCCACCTATGCTTGACAGAACCGACTATGACTCATGGGTTCGTGAATTAGGTTGTCTTGTTTGGGAAAAGAAAATGGAGTCAACATTCTCAAGTCACTGATGAAGGACCGTATCAAGTTGAGACAACCGAGACATACTTGATCTTTGCTGCGATGGCTCGGTGATATTAGGACCGACGGACCTAAAATGTATGATGAATTGGTGATAAGGAGAAGAAGAGATACGATGCGGACATCGTGGCTTCTAACATCATACTTGAGGTTTACCTAAGGACATTTACAAGTCGATCAATCACAACACCAAGCTAAGACAGTTTGGGACAATGTCAAGATGCTTCTCTCGGGTTTTGAATTAACTAAGGAAGATAGAGAATCACAACTGTATGATGAATTTGAGCACTTTAAGATGAAACCAGAAGAAAGTATCTATGAATGTTACGTGAGATTCCACAAACTTGTGAATGACATGAGGAATATCAAAATGACCATGCCAAATATTCAGCTGAACTCAAAGTTTGTGAACAACATGAATCCCGAATGGCACAAGTTTGTCACCTCTGTGATACTAACCAAAGGATTAAAGAACACCAACTATGAGCAACTTTATGCCTTCCTGCTTCAGAATGAGAGACATGCTATGTTTGAACGAATGACTCTTGAAAAGTTCAAATCTAAGCAGGGAGAAACAAGTTCGTCAAATGATTCAACAGCCTTTTACACCAATGTTGGAATTACCACCAAAGCTTCTCAAGTCATACCCACGGGTAATGGTAATTACAAGCTCATTCACGATCCAACATATAAGCCTCGGACTCAAACACACTCATGGAAAACTTCATCAATCAACTGTCTCTCATGGTTAGTCAAAATATGAATTCCACTCCACACACAAAAATAACCTCGAGCGACTTCCAATCCATACAATCAAGCTCTTGTCGAGATGGTAAGGTAATGGTGCAACCGGTTCAAGGTAAGCGGTATGAGCAGGGGAAGAGGCGGAGTTGGTGGAGGTATGTGGCAATCGAATCTTGGAAGGAATGCAAATCAAGGGCAAGCAAAGCCAATCAAATGCTACAAGCGTGGTGGTGAGGGACATATTGCAAGGAACTATACATCTCCAAAACGTCCACGAAATCGAGAATACTTGAGACAAGATGTTGCTTGTGCAAGCTCGGGATAATGGAGCGACTTTGGATGAAGAGGAGTTATTGTTTCTTGCGAAGGGAACGCTAAGAAATATGATCTTGATGTGGATGAGCGACCAATTCGGAAATAAGTCACAATCATCAAAATGCCTTTCAAGTTGCGGTCGTCATGCATTTGACTACGATGTCGATGATGAACCTCTCGCCTGTAAAATCTTCATGGCTAGCATCTCACCTATGGTCTCTCCAAAGGTCTCATCACCACAAAAGGCTGGTCCATCCAAAGAATCAATCATCTCAGAGGTATTAAAACTATACGATGATGTTGATGAGCAAAAGATTCATAACGAAGTACAAACTCCTAAAACTTATGAATCAGATATTGATAATGAGGGTAATAGCAATATTCTCCCATATGATCAATATGTGACACAAAGTGAAAGTGAGTTTGTACCAAGTGATGTATCTTCTGCAGTCAATAATGACTATGTTTTTTATGAATTCACCGCATATGCCCACGATGATTCATTATCTCGAATCGAATGCCTATAAAGAACAAGTTGCAATTTATGAACAATGTGCTAAGTTTGAGTTAACTACCAGTGAGCAGGAAATGGATGACCAAATGCGTACAATCATTAGAAAAATTAATTGTAGAGAAGAAGTGTTAAAACAAGAGTTAAATTCCTTACAAGAAAAGCTTTCCAAAACTGTTAAGCAAAAGCAAAAAATTCAAGATAATGTTAAAGTGCCTAAACAAGAATTTAATGCTAAGGAATCAAAACTTTTGAATGATTTTTCCAATCTAAAAACTTTGAAAAATAAGCTTGAAAATAAGTTGTACGTACAAGGGAATTCCATTCAGACTGCTCACATGATTACTAAGCACAGAGTCTTAAGCGATAATCATAGTATTCCCCTTGTTAAGGAACCAAATTCTGAGGTAGGTAAAAAGGCTAGAGCTGCTCAGAAGATAATATATGATGGTAATGAAATCCTTAAGCCTAGGCAGAAACCTAGTTGCGTTGAGTGCACTGAGGAAGATAGAAAAATAGATGATACCTCTAGGGAGAAAATGGAAATGAAGCTTAACGATCCTGAGTGTAAAAAGGAAAATATAACGATCAAACCTCATGATTACACAAAAGAAAATTGGATCTTCCTGAACATGTTTAAGCCTTAAACTCAATTAACCCTAAAACAAATTTTTTGGAATAAAGATATGGATAAGCAAAAAGCTAAAGAACTTGTTGATACAAACACTCCTATTAGGAAAATGCCTGCAGCTACTGTGTATCCTCCGAATACACCAATGCATTTAGTTCCTAGAACTATTTCTACTAATAGTAAGACCTTAATCAGCCTGTATGTTGTTTATCAACTATTTGTTGATTTTGAGAAGACATGTAAGAAGAGAATCACACCTACAAGGATAACTGAAGGGGAAAGGGGTTTTGAGCAAACTAAAGAATGTTATTTAACTGAGGTCATGCCTTTCTTTAAAAAATTAAAAGGTCAATTTGAGAGTCTTCAAAAAGGAATAAACTCAGATAGTAAAGAAATGGAAAAGGAATTTGATGCAAGGATAGTTGAGGTCAATGATTATGAACAAGAACTCAAATATAATGAAGTTGAAAGGAAGAACTTGAATATCTTAAATGAGAACTTGATTTCGAGTTGTGTTGCTCAAGATGTGTTTTATACTGTGACTAAGTAATCTATTACTGCATCTCAATTTCATGAATTATCTGTTGCTTTGAAAGTTTCCCATGATCGTGTCATTGAGCTTGAAAACAAAAACTCAGAACTAAATGAGAAAATTGATCAGGATGATCACGATAATTTGGTAAAACATCTTTCTAAGCTAGAAGTTGAACATTTTGATCTGCAACTAAAATATCAACATCTCAAAGAAAATGTCAAAACCTCAAACATCAAGACATCCTCAAATGTTCCAGAGTTTGATACAGTTTTTCAAATAAACAAACGTGACGAACAGATTCAAACTCATTGTAACACGATTAGAAAGTTGAAAGCCCAAATTTCACAATTAAAGGGTGAAAAGAACAATGTGACTGGCTCCCAAATGCCTCCTCCTTTAGATTCTCAGTGTCCTCAAACTTTTCATCTTCAAAACTTGGTTAATGTTTTACAAAAGGAAAATGAGAGTTTTATAGAAGAAAATGAAAAAGTTAAACGACACTTTAAAGAGTTATATGATTCAATGAAAGTCACTCGTGACAAGAATAACAAAAAATAACGTCTTTACAAAAGGAAATTGAGAATCGAGAGTCGGGAAAAGGAAAATGCCACTTGTCTTCAATGAGAATGTTGCATCAAAGTCATCTGCAGACTCTAAATATCTTGTGTTGTTAAATACATTCCTCCTCATCTTAGGAATAACGAACTTGTATTTCATAATTATCTTGCTCGCTTTAAGGATAGTCTTGAATGTCTCAGTGAGATTGTAGAAGAGGACTTCATAAAAAGCCACTTGATAGTGAAATTAGGTTTGCTTGTATTCGGCCAAACGATCTCAAGAGATGTTAGAATGTTTAATAGCAACATGTCCTAAATCCTTAGGTGCGAAAGATAAAGTGTGATGCCTTGTTCCATGCCTAGTGCTAAGTATACAAACCATTCTATGCCCAACATTAAGAAAATGAATTTTAATGTGCCTTTAAGTAGTTCGATCCACGCACTTCTAGTTCGGAATGCAAAGGTAGCCCAACCAACTAATGTTCCCATAATTCCCTCTACGAGAGTGTCGGTGACATTAAAGCAAGCGGTCAAAGCCTCCAGGCAATACAAAGCAAGATAGGACCTCGCAAGCTAAGAATGTGCATTGCAAGAGAGTAGAAGACACAAAGGTTAAAGAGTCAAGTTATGAATGGGCGCAACCGTTTTCGAGACACAAAGTTTATGATGCGACACAAGAAAGAGGCAGTATCGTTCACATCTATAAACGTGCATAAAGCTATCAGATAAATAAGAATAAAAATACATAAACAACTATTCTAGTTTTGTTCTTTTCAAAAAAAAAACTATTCTAGTTTTGTCATTACAAATTGCAGTTAAAATGTTCTATAAAATTTCTCCGCAACTAAAAACATAGATATCCATTTGTTACACTAACGGTGCGCTTGGTTCAAAATGGGGAATGAGAAAAGGAAAGTCAAAGGAAATACAAAGAGAATGCAAATGAATGAAATGAAAATAATCATTATCTTTGATAGTGCTTGATTTAAGAAAAACACATTAACCTTCAAAGTGATGATGGTGGTGGCGGCCGGTGGTGGTGGCGATCGTGGCTGGTGGTGGTGGCGGCTACTGTTGGTGGTGACTTCTGGTGGTGGTGGTGGTGGCTGGTGGTGGTGGTGGCTACTGCTGGTGGTGGTGGTGGTGGGTAATCATTACCATACCTCTCAATTTACTGGGTAATGTTTTATTACCCAATACTAAACAATGATTGCATTAACTACTCCTAACAAGGTATATTTAAATATTATCTTTCACATTCCCCACCACCAACCAAACAACTCCTAAGTTTTGCCACAGTTTCTGTTGCGACATTTAGTTTTAAAGAAAGTTTATGTTTGTATACATTATAAGAGAATATTTTTCAATACAATCATAACGGCAAAAAGTTTTATGTTATTTTAAAATTTGTTAAGCTTTAGATATAACAATTTTTTACACATTTATAATTGTGAATAACTAAAAAGAAAATTGCACACTTTTTGAAATCGTAGAAGACAAAGTGTGTCACATCAGGTTTCTTCCTCTTCTTACTTTTCCTCATTTCATCTCACCTTCATCCGTTTTAATTACCTCTCTCTCTCACTTTTCATTAAAATATTCACTTTATACAAATATACCCTATTAAATATCTCACACAAATTCACAAAACAAATAAAAAACATTTACTTTTTGGAAATGGTCTCACGTTTTTTCCAGTTCACTTTTGTGAGTCAGTCACAAAACTTATGCAATTTCAGTGTGACATCTCACTTCCGTTTTGGTAGTCACCATCCACTTGGCACTAATGGTGAGCCGGTCGGCCACCACTCCGGATGGCCTTATAATCTGCGGCACTGCAACAAAAATGTAAGGCTGCCCATAGTGGGTCTGTCGACCTTGTGGGTTGCCTTGGGTTGAGTATCGGTTGCCCCACTGTGGGTGGGTTTTCTTGGTCGGTCGAGGGACGAACTAGTTCGTGTAGACGACCTAGTTGGAAACACACATACTTCCAAAAAATTGTACTATTTCGCAATTAAAAATAATAATAATAATAACTTGGTCACCATTGTGGAACCTAGGTCGTCATCGGGTTGTCGGAGAGAGAAAGCTGATGTGGCGGTGGTGACCTAGGTCACCACTGTGTGCAGCCTTATCTTGTACACAACTTTTTACACTTAGGATGGGCACACTTGTGACCCCAGCGACCTTCATTTTTTCTGCAATATCAGCTTTCTATCTTTGACGATCTACAAACGACTTTTTACTACATCAAGACGACCTACAATAAAAAAACATACCCCACAAAATACATTTTAATTTAAGATTAAGCTGCAAAAAATGTCCCTAATCATTTCGATTTTTGCGAGAAATGTCCTCAAAATATTTTTTTGTGAGAAATGTCCCTAACGTTTTATTTTTTTGTGAGTTATGCCCTTGAAACGTTGTTGTAGTTGCAAATTCACGTTTTTGGCTAACACTCGTTAACTTTTTTTGTTAATGGTCGTGTGAAATGACTATTTTACCCTCCTTTTCTTCGATAATCTCAATCCACCCTTTTCCTCCTTTCTCGCTAAACACAACCAAATTTATCAAACACCATTTTAGTATTTATAACCCCAAATTAACACAAGTTCTGAAACACAAGTTCACACATGTTCGATTATACTTCTTCAAAACGAAATGGACAAATCCGATAACTTCAACAACCGCCTTCGTCCTTGCAACAACCAAAGCCGTCACAGAACCCCCACCTTGGAAAACCTATTTTTATCACACAGTCCTGAAAAGTCTGTTAGGATAATACCCGGTCCTGCTAGTATAGTTCAATTGGCGTTTAGGTGATATCAAGAAATTTATCAATAATGGGAAAGTTGATCAAGTTGTTGCAATTATCAAGTCGTGTACTCCAAATGCCCTAGGCGATCTTACAGTAACTCTCAAATCTCTTAGGTTCAATATCTGGTTCAATACATCATAAAATAATTAACGAGGGGGTTATGGAAAGGATATTAATGTAGGGGATGCTTTGATTCTTCATAACATTTCAGTGTTTTCTCTTAAATCATCAGACCATTATCTTAACATTCCCTTTAAAAACTTAGTTAAGGTTTACCACAAGGATACAGTTTATGGAAATAGGAGTGGTGTAGGTGGTAGGGGAATGTTAGACGAAGAAGAAATAATCAAATTGTTAGTAGAAGAAGAACGGGTTGAACAAGAGTGGTAGGCTGATGGATATCTTATTGACCAATAGGAACATCAAATTGTATTAGAGGAAAAACATTGATACAAACACTAGAAGAAGAAGCAAGGGCTAAAAAAGAGTGGGAGGGCAGAATTAGTGATAACATCAAATAGTCATGAATATTAAGTGTCAATTTCCCCTGATAATGCTTGTAATTTATATCATTTATATGGATTTACGCTTGTTTCCCATTGTTTTCCACTTTCAGATAAATTACGAGCATTGGAGCTAAAGAGACGCGGAATTGGAGAAATATCAAAGATTTATCTTAGTATGCTGACTTTGAAGAAGTTACGGCGTAACTCATCTCTCACATTACGCCGTAACTAAAGTGTGACTCAGAAAACCAACTCATTAGAAGATTACGGCGTAAATCCCCCTAAAGACTACGACGTAACTTATTAGGTCAAATGAGGTTCCACGCCGCTGATAACTACGCCGTATCTATTTCACCAACTACGGCGTAACCAATTAATATTGAAGATACTGCGTAACCACTCATAAGGTTATGCCGTAACCAACAGATCTAGTGCAAATAATGAAGGAATTGAAGATTACGGCGTAACTCTTATGTTAGTTACTGTAGAACCCGATCTGCCTATAAATACCCCACGATTTCCAAAGATTTCAAAGTATCCCATTCCACACACCACAACCAAAGAGCGTGGGAAGAAGCCAAAGGCTGGTCTAGAGGAGCTTCTGAGTGTCTCGAGGAGAAATCACTCCCACAATAAGCATTAGCATTTTATCCTTTCTTTACTTTCGATTCATGTATTTCGTAACTTTGAATATTGAATTGATTTGTATGGTTAATATGCGACTAAGCACCTCTTGGTCTTGGCCTAGTTATGATTTCTTAATTGTTTTGTTTGCATTTACATTACTTGGTATAATTATTTCTAAGTGTATGCGTGCATAGTTTATTGGTAGCTACCCTTGTTTGGTAGTTTTGAATGGCGGTGAGGCTAGTTGCTTAGGAGATATGACCAACTGACCCTAAGTGAGTAGGCGGGACGGGAAGGGTAAGATATGACCAATGACGACCCTTTCTACTTATGCGATTTGACCAACCGATCACCTACCGTTTGGATGAACTTAAGAATTAGGGGTGAGTGTTTAAGTTGCTAACGCCGGGCACTCACTATTACAAATCTAGCATGTAGCGGTAAATGACTTGGCTTAGGGACCGGGAACAAGCGGACTTATGAAGGACACCGACTTCTCCGGTGGTGGCATCTTTCTTTGATAGGTTAGGCGAATTGACCAAATGTTGTCCTCTCGAATTTGACCCCACCTGAAGTAATTGGAAGTAAGTAGACGTAGACATTACTAGCTAGGAGGATTAACTAGGTTAGCACCACTCTCCTCTATTGATCAAACCTTTACCTTTTATCTACTTTTATCTGCTTTAGTAGTTAATTAATTAGTTCCTTATCGAAGTCATATTAAATCTGTGACACCTAGACTTAGTAATAATCCAACACACATAGCTCTTTGGACGACCTCGGTTTAACCGAATACTACACTACACACGACCGGGTACACTGCCCGTTAGTGCATTAGGGTAGACCATAGGTATAACGAGACTATATGAATATTAAAACACAGTCAAGAAACACGCATCAAGCTTTTGGTGCGGCTTGGGAGTTATATTAGGATTACTATTAAGTCTTTCATTTTCGTTTTGTTTTAAACTTTTCTATATTTCTCACGTTCATTATTCAAGTTTTCAGGTACCATGGAAGTTGTTAACATTGATGACCTCACTCTTGAGGAATATTTAGCATTAACAAGGGAAGAACAAGGACCAGGGATTGTGAGGCCGGCTATCGCAGAAGACGCTCAATTCGAAATCAAACCTCAATTCATGAGGGAATTACGTGCAAATCCCTTCTCTGGAAGCATCACCGATGATGCCCATGAACATATAGACAACATAGAATACATTGTCAGCCTATTCAAATTTCCCAGAGTCTCAGACGATGCTGTCATGTTACGAGTATTCCCTATTTCTCTTACGGGAGCTGCTAAGAGATGGGTTGATTGATTACCTGCCGGAATAGTGAACACCTGGCCTATCCTAAAAAAGTATTTCATTCAGAGATACTGTCCTCCATCAAAGACTGCTAAGCAATTAGAAGAAATCCATAACTTCAAGCAAGAGGGTGATGAAACGTTATACCAAGCTTGGGAAAGGTATAATGAATTATTATACAAATGCCCAACTCATGACCTCAACATCCAACAAAAAGTGAACGTCTTCTACAAAGGTCTGAACATCTCCCAAAGGCAAATGATCGATTCTCAGGGGCCGATTCCTGGTATGAGCCCATTTTGGCTTTAGAAACTATTCAAAAGATGGCAGACCACTCTTACAAATGGCACAATGGAGGGAGCAACCGAAGTAAGAATGGATATATGGAAGGTCTTGCAGCAATAAACAACAAATTAGAAAGTCTCGGAAGATAAATAAAGAAGCTCATGGAAAATGTGCATTCCATTCAAGTAGAGCGAAATGGAACTCCACCTACTAAGGAATGTTCCTCCAAATAGGATGTTAAAAGGATCGGAGAAGTTAAAAATGGAAGTGAGAACCCTTTTAAAATTACAATAATAACGGGCCCAGATATCGAGAAAAATCCCCAGGATTCTACACAAAAATCAACAACAATCCTCCTAGACCAAGCCTTGAAGAAAGAATGCATAGGCACATCGAAGAATCTACAAAAAAGGGAGATAAACTCAAGGAATGGATGGTCAAGGTGAAAGAAGACACCAATATGAACCTGCGAAACCAAGATGCTGCAATTAAAAACCTCAAAACACAAGTTGGGCAATTAGCTATAAACCTTGAGACGAGTAATGCTAAAGCTATTTCCCGCAAAGCCATATTTGCGTAAGATAAAGCAAAGAAAGAGGAGTGCACATCCTCTATCACAAATGATCTGTCCGGGATTAACTACCTAAGAGAAGATGATAAATCGGAAGAAGACGAGGTCCTGCCAAGCCAACTTCCTGAGAAACAGCAATATCAGGAAAGTTTTCTTCTTCCATGCACTATAGGTTATATTAAGATTCCCGCATTAGCTGATTTGGGGGTTGGGATAACCTTATCACTACCACTTTGTTTGATAAAATAAAACTTACCAATTTAAAAGAAACAACAATGATGATAGAAATGGCTAATTCCTCTATAGCTGTACCAAGGGGAGTAGTGAATAATGTGCTTTTAAAAATTGGAAATTTTTTTTCCCCCACTGATTTTGTGGTAATTGACATAGGGAAGCGGGAGGCTTACAACTTAATTGTTGGAAGACCTTTTACGCCACTTGTAGGGCTTAAATTAAGGTTTTGAAAACAAATTTCTTTGGGCGAAAATGAACGAATAACTTTCAGTATGAAAGAGAATTTAAAACCAAAATTTGAAATTTCAAATAATGTTGATGTTGTTAATGTTCAATCACAAGATCCTCCTCTACATCATGATCCTGGTGGAGAGAATGTTGATAACGGCAAACAGGAACAGGGAAAGATTGTCCAGGGCATTAAGGAAGCTCCGATTCTAAATATACATTTCTACAACCCGATATTAACCAAGGATAACGAATCGATGACGGCATGGCCCTCGTGTAGTCCTTTTCTAGAATCTGAAAGAAAGGCAAATGAATGGATATACCCTCTCAAGGGTAAAAGACATGATATCGAATTAGCATTTGAAGATTGGTACAAAATAAGACTTGGGAACTCAAAAATCAATAAGGGATTGGTTAAGCAGTACAAGTACAATCGTCTTACCAATACAACTAACGGTGAGAGATCAAGCATAAGTATAACAAGTAGTCTTATTGCTGAAGATGATGACCGGGGAAAATCATGGGATGAATGGCTTCCACAAAAAGTTGGAACAATTGGCATCGGTAATACTGCAAGAAAAAAGGGATTTAACAAATGGATGGATGAGTGCCGCCAACGAATGGAGGAAGTCGGCCAAGCCCAAAGGCCCCATAAAGCCCCGCGAATTTGATTCTAACTTAAAGACTCGTAAATAAAGAAAAGTGCTCTTTCGGGGGACAACCCGAATTATCCCTTTCTTTTGTTTTATTTCTATTTCTATAGGGTTTTGTGTTTTTAACCATTTTTGCAAGAAACGAGGAAGTGATTGCTGCTGCAGTTTGCTGATCTGACCATAGTTACGGCGTAACTCACCTTAGTGATTACGCCATAACCAATCCTTTGTAGCAGAAGTTCAAGACGCATTACCAATTACGGCGTAATACCATCTCTGTGGTTACGCCGTAGCCACTCGCTTTGCAGCATATGTCAGGTTTTGCCAGTTATGGCATAACTCCCTCAAAAGAGTTACGACGTAACTTTCTTCTGCTTTACTTCTTTCATTTTAAAACACAATAACCTTGTATTAGTTTCTTAAATGAACTTGGTGGGTGTGTTCCCTGTAAACCCTCACGAGACTTCACTTGTCCACTTGGGACACCAAGTGGTTTAAAAGGCTTGTTGCATATGCTAAATGCAACTGTGATTCCTACGAAAGTGAGTTAGGTTTTTTTTTTTTCATTTTTCTTTTTTTAGAATTATGCTTGTCGGTAATGTGATTTCAGGGATTGAAGTTTGTTCATGATGCTTATACGAAGGCACGTCTCTTTTTTGTGGGCCTTGTTAGAAATTGGAAATTCCATAGTGAAGTGTCGATCACCCCAACCATAGACTAGCACAAGTTAGCTCGTAGACATATCGTTATTTACTTGTTTATTAGTTAGTTATTAGCATAGTTTAGATTAGAGTAACACCGTGGAGGAAGGACGGGTCTTTACCCACTGTATGCTTGATCCACAGTCCGAAGGAGGACGTTTAGTATGTAACTATAAATACCCTCTACCTCCCAAGGTAGAGGGTTGGACCTTTCACTTAATCTAACCTTCTTTCTTTTGTTTACTTTCTCTCTCTAGAAAGGCTCCCATCTTCTACTTTCTCTATCTAAACTCTTGTATAATTTGACTCTATATGTGATTGATAGTGTGTTTATAAAATCCAATATCTAACAATTGGTATCAAGAGCCATGGTTTGATCACTCATCTTTCATGCTCTTTGGTTTGGTGGATTTCATAAGGTTTTTGGGGTTATAAGTGTTTAGAAGAGTTTGAATCATTTGGTTAATTTCTAGTGTTAAAGTTTGAATTTTGATTGTACTTTTATGTTTAGGATCATCATATGTGTTTAGGTTTTGAATTAGAAGGTTTGAATCATCGTGGTTGGGCTGTTTTTGATTGTTAAAGTGGTTGTTTTTGAAAATTGTACAAAGCGAGTTGAGCCACGGTAATACGTTTCTTGGAAGCGAGTTGCTTTGTTATTGGGCGAGTTGTCTCGGCGAGTTGATACTTATGCGAGTTGTCGCCTAAGCTAGTTGCTTTATGCGAGTTGTCTATTTCTGCGAGTTGACACTTAAGCGAGTTGTCTTGGAAGCGAGTTGGTTTATGCGACTTGGCTATTAAGCGAGTTGACTCTTTAAGCGACTTGGGTTTTTAAGCGACTTGTCTATTAAGCGAGTTGTCTGTTTATGCGAGTTCTGTTTCATGCGACTTGTCTATTAAGCGAGTTGTCATCAAAGCGAGTTGACTGGGGTGTGAGTTGTCTTGGGCGCGAGTTGTCTTGGGGTCGTTTTGTTGACTTTTCCCGACAAAACTTCAAACGGCCATAACTTTTTAACCGTAACTCCGTTTTCAGCGTTCTACCCATCAAAACGACCGTGAGAACGAGGAGAATGGCAAGCCGAATGAAAACCTTCGAGGCCTAAATCCGCTCTGAACAGAAGTTATTGAGGTTTTTATGTTTTTAGACCTAAATTTCTCCGTAAAAACGGGCATAAACCAATCCAAATCTCAACCAAACAACATCTCTGCTAATCCTACAAACAATCATATGTCCTAACACACAATTGTCTATCATTGTGTCGATCCATCAGTCATCTTAACACATTGCATTGGTCATTGCTTAACGGTTTGGTCTTGATTTTAGTAAAATCCCGCGAAAGATTCTATTTCTCGGTTTAAATCACGACTTGTAAAATCCGTACACAAAGAACATCATGTCTTACACTCGATTACGTGATTTCGGAAGTACTTAAATTGTATGATGTTGTGGACATCAATGATAATGTATGCTACACTGAACGGTTAAAGATGATTGAATCAATCAATGAGGATGTGAGATCTTCGTGTTCTGAGTTTGAAGAAAGAGAATTGCATCTGTCTAGGCTGCATAATGCCATGCTAAAGGAAAGTAACATTGAACCATATCAACAACTTCACTCACACCTCATGTTAATCACATCTATAACAATGGAACGAACATGCATTGCCCTTTTCCGTCAAGATTTATCCACACTAACGGGAACATTACTATTGAACTTAGAACAATTAGAACAACAACTTGATAAAGAAAAGGTTCAAAAGGATAGTTCCAGTGCTGCACTTCAAGTGATCCACAACCAATTTCAGTCATTCATTAGTGGGGAATTTACATCAGATTATGATCAAGACATGACTGAAATGTCTTTCAAGAGACACACTGGAATGGAAATTAGCGTGTTCACAGAGACACTTATCCATCTCATGGATAATGTGGTGAAGTATATTGAGGAAGTTACTCAGAAAGATGAAAAAGTGGATGAGAGTTTGGTGCAGTTGAGAGATATTTGTGATGAGTCGGGTAATGTATCAGTTGAAAGGTCGGGTGTTGCTGAATGCAAAATATCTGAAACAACAAAGAATGATGTAACCAGCTGCTCAGTAACTCCTGTCACACAAGAAGTGGATCTGTTATCAGAAAGGCGAATGAATCTCGGGTACAATCAATAAATTGTAGTGTTGAGACCGGTATGGCATTGGATGATGGATCGGTTGATCTTGAATCTGAGGCTCGTAGACAAATAAGCTTGAAACGACCCGATGGTTCGATGACTCTTGTTACACATGATGTAGATGCAAATATCGGACCAACAAATGAGCAGTGTCATGTGATGAGGTACCCTTAAGCGATCAACATAGTGCATCGCTAATGTACATAAACAAAGCGATCTTAATCTTGAATATGATTCGATAAATGTTCCTTGGTTGAGGCCGAGACTAATAAATTCAAAACAAATGATATGGTTGATAAAAAGGCTTTGGATGAACTTTCAAACAAATTCTCAAAACTTGAAAAACATTGCATTTCTCTTGAAGTTGCAATACAAAGAAAGGAGGAAAGTTTTTAAACTAAGAAACCATGTCAAAATCCGAAATTTCCTGAATTTTTTGAAATAAACGATTTAAAAGCTCAGCTTCAAGCCAAAAACTTGACTATCAACAATTTGAAGAAACATATTTCTGGTATGCATGTGAAAAGTAATTTGGTTACAAGTAATTCTGATGTTAATGCTATTTATGATATTTAAATGAGAAATGATGAATTAGCAGTTTGTGTGGCCAAATTACTAAAGGAAAATGAGTATTTAAGAAAGCATCACATAGAACTAAGTGACTCTGTGAAAGAAGCTAAAACTCAGTCAATGGAACAAACAAATTCTTTGATAGCAAAAATTGATGAACTCAAAGCTCAACTTTAGGAAAAGAGTTTCGCTATTGTTGCCTTAAAAAATAAGCTTAGGAAAACTGTAGGGAAAAGTCTGAACACTAAGTTTACAAAACCATCAACCTTGGGAAACCAGTTTCTCATCCCATTAGAAACCGGTCCGTTGTTAGGCGACCTCTGCGTTTATATCCGAAAGACCAAAATTTTCAAAACACGGTTTGCCTCCCAAGTTTATGCGATAAAAGTTTTGTCAAAACCAATCACTTCACCTAAGTTACCTAAGAATAATGCTTCTAGCTCCGTTAACCCTCAACAAGTAGCTTCTTCTACTCCCAACACCTGTAGGAATAGTTCGAAAATAGTGTCAAAACCACGCATTAAAACCCAGAATTCATATGATATGAATGACTTGTGGAAGAACTGTTAGGATTTAGTAAATCCACTTATTAAAGTGTCGGTCACCTCAAGTATATGTAATCGTTAGAAAGCTCGTAGTCGTAGTTATTTAATGTTAGGAAGTAGTTAGTTAAGTAACACCGTGGAGGACAGACGGGTCTTTACCCACTGTATGCCTGATCCACAGCCCGTAGGTGGAGTTTATGTAAGAAACTATAAATACCCTCTACCTCACAAGGTAGAGGGTTGGAGCTCATAATAATACTTTCGCTTTCTCTCACTAAGTTCCTAAACCTCTAACTCTTTCTCTTTCTAAAAACCTTATTGTATACGCCTACTTTGATCATGGTTTGATGTGTTTGTGAAATCCAATATGTTACAAATGGTATCAAGAGCCATGGTTTGATCATCTCTCTTACATATCCTTGGATTTCTAGTGGTTTTATATGGTTTTTGGGTTTGAAAAAGTTTAGTGGTTTTAGCATCATTTGGATCATTTCTTGTGTTAAAGTTTGAATTTTGAGTGTACTTTTGTGTTTAGAATCATTGTAAGTTCTTGGGTTTTGATTTGGAAAGCTTGAATCACTGTGGTTGAGCTTGTTTTGGATTGAAAAGGGTTGTGTTTAAGTTTTTCTTCCTAGCGACTTGGTTCTCGGATAAATATTCTTCGTAGCGACTTGCTGCATAAGTTGGTAGCGACTTGCAGTTTAAGAGCTAGCGATTTGAGCTCTAGCGACTTGTCTATTGAGACAAGTCGACAAATAGTACAAAGTAGTGGAGACACCACTTGACTGCGACTTGGTTGACGTGGCGACTTGTCTTTATTATTTCTAGCGACTTGTCTTTGTTGTTAATAGCGAGTTACTCTTTAGCGACTTGACCTCTCAGCGAGTTGTTCCTTAGCGACTTGTCTACTTAGCGAGTTGTTCTTTAGCGACTTGTCAGCTTAGCGACTTGATGCTTTAGCAACTTCTGTTTAGCGACTTGGTTCATAGCGACTTGTGTCTAGCGACTTGATCCACAGCAACTTGAGCCTTTAGCGAGTTGCTACTTAGCGACTTGGTGACTTAGCGACTTGTCTTCAAGGGTTATAGCGACTTGGTTGATTTTGTTTCTAATACGGTTTTCTCTTGATTCAGTAAAATCCCGTGAAAGAATCTATTTCTTGGTTTAATCATAGAGTTTTAAAATCCGTGAAATCGTAATCATGTCTACCAACATACCTACAATCATCTCTTACATTCTTGAGGACGTTCAAGCATTTGGATCGATACTAAATCCACCTATGCTTGACGAAATCGACTATGACTCATGGGTTCAAGGAATTAGGTTTTACCGTTTGGGAAAAGAAAATGGATTCAACATTCTCAAGTCAATTGATGAAGGACCGTATCAAGTTGAGACAACCGAGACAAAATGATCTGCTGCGATGGCTCGGTGATATTAGGACTAGACGACCTAAAATGTATGATGAATTGGTGATAAGGAGAAGAAGAGATACGATGCGGACATCGTGGCTTCTAACATCATACTTGTGGTTTACCTAAGGACATTTACAAGTCGATCAATCACAACACCGAAGCTAAAGCGGTTTGGGACAATGTCAAGATGCTTCTCTCGGGTTTGAATTAACTAAGGAAGACAGAGAATCACAATCAGATGATGAATTTGAGCACTTTAAGATGAAACCGTAAGAAAGTGTCTATGAATGTTACGTGAGATTCCACAAACTTGTGAATGACATGAGGAATATCAAAATGACCATGCCAAATATTCAATTTGAACTCAAAGTTTGTGAACAACATGAATCCCGAATGGCACAAGTTTGTCACCTCGTGAAGCTAACCAAAGGATTAAAGAACACCAACTATGAGCAACTTTATGCCTTCACGCTTGAGAATGAGAGACATGCTATGTTTGAGCGAATGATTCTTGAAAAGTTCAAATCTAAGCGAGGAGAAACAAGTTCGTCAAATGATTCAACGACCTTTTACACCAATGTTGGAATTACCACCAAAGCTTCTCGTGTCATACCCACGGGTAATGGTAATTACAAGCTCATTCCCGATCCAACATATAAGCCTCCGGACTCAAACACACTCATGGAAAACTTCATCAATCAACTGTCTCTCATGGTTAGTCAAAATATGAATTCCACTCCACACACCAACAGTAACCTCATAACAGCTTCCAATCCATTCAATCAAGCTACTGTCAGAGATGGAAAGGTAATGGTGTAACCAGTTCAAGGTAGGCAGTATGAACAGGGAAGAGGCGGAGTTGGTGGAGGGTATGTGGCAATTCAGAATCGTGGAAGGAATGCAAATCAAGGGCAAGCAAAGCCAATCAAATGCTACAACTGTGGTGGTGAGGGACATATTGCAAGGAACTGTACATCTCTAAAACGTCCACAGAATGCAGAATACTTCAGAGACAAGATGTTGCTTGTGCAAGCTCAGGATAATGGAGCAGCTTTGGATGAAGAGGAGTTATTGTTTCTTGCGAGAAGGAATGCTAAGACATATGATCTTGATGTGGATGAGCGACCAATTCGTGAAATAAGTCACAATCATCAAAATGCCTTTCAAGTTGCGCATCGTGATGCATTTGACTCGATGTCGATGATGAACCTCGCCTGCACAATCTTCATGGCTAGCATCTCACCTATGGTCTCTCCAAAGGTCTCATCACCACAAAAGGTGGTCCATCCAAAGAATCAATCATCTCAGAGGTATTAAAACTATACGATGATGTTGATGAGCAAAAGACTCATAACGAAGTACAAACTCCTAAAACTTATGAATTAGATATTGATAATGAGGGTAATAGCAATATTGTCTCATATGATCAATATGTGACACAAAGTGAAAGTGAGTTTGTACCAAGTGATGTATCTTTTGCAGTCAATAATGACTATGTTTTTTATGAATTCACTGCATATGCCCCTGATGATTCTGTTATCTCTGAACTGAATGCCTATAAAGAACAAGTTGCAATTTATGAACAATGTGCTAAGTTTGAGTTAACTACCAGTGAGCAGGAAATGGATGACCAAATGCGTACAATCATTAGAAAAATTAATTGTAGAGAAAAAGTGTTAAAACAAGAGTTAAATTCCTTACAAGAAAAGCTTTCCAAAACTGTTAAGCAAAAGCAATAAATGCAAGATAATGTTAAAGTGCTTAAACAAGAATTTAATGATAAGGAATCAAAACTTTTGAATGATTTTTCCAATCTAAAAACTTTGAAAAATAATCTTGAAAATAAGTTGTGCGCATAAGGAATTCCATTCGATCGCTCACATGATTACTAAGCACAGAGTCTTAAGCGATAAGCATAGTATTCCCCTTGTTAAAGAACCAAATCCTGAGGTAGGTAAAAAGGCTAGAGTTGCTCAGAAGATAATATATGATGGTAATGAATTCCTTAAGCCTAGGCAGAAACCTAGTTGCGTTGAGTGCACTGAGGAAGATAGAAAAATAGATGATACCTCTAGGGAGAAAATGGAAAAGAAGCTTAATGATCCTGAGTGTAAAAAGAAAAATATAACGATCAAACCTCATGATTACACAAAAGAAAATTGGATCTTCCTGAACATGTTTAAGCCTCAAACTCAATTAACCCCAAAACAAATTTGTTGGGATATGAAAGTGCTGAAGATATCAAAGTGTTGAAGATATCAAAATACTGTAAGCTGCAAAGTACTGGAAGAAGTCAAAGAGTCAAAGTACTGCTAAAGACAAATTCAAAGTACTGCTAAAGACAAAGTCAAAGTACTGTGTGAAGAAGTCAAAGTACTGCTAGAACAAAAGAACTGTTATATTCGTTTATGGAAAGAATTGTATTCCATGTTTAGATTACTTGTCGTACAAGGTTATCAATTGTAAACCGACTAGGATATCCTTGAGCCTATAAAAGGACTCCTAGATTGGCATTAGAGGTACGATTTCGGAAAAAGAGTTTTAGAGTTTACAATTAGTGTTTTAGAAAAAGTTCGATTATCTTAGAGTTGTATTAGAGTATCTCGCATAATAAGCGATTTAGAGTTTATAATAAAGTTATGCTTCTTAGCTTTGTTAAGTAAATTCAGCGTGCTTAATAAAGATTGCTCGGTGTTTCTTTGTTAATAACTTAGGATTTATCCGAGGTTATTAAACCTTAACAAGCTAGTTAAGTTAGTTTGATTAAAGTATATCGATCCAACAAGTGGTATCGAGCTTGTGTGGAAACTCGACTAGGAAGAAACCCTACTTCAACAATATTCAAGATGTCGATTGAAGTCGCAACAACTACTATCTCTCGAGGTATGTTCTAAGTGTCATGATTTTTATCAAAAGTACTTAATGCTTATGTGATTGAAAGAGATAAGCGTGTAAGGGCTAGGTGCGAGGTAGCAGGATATCAAATCACTTTAGAGTCTATAGAAGCTAAAATCATAACACATGAAAATAATGAAATGGCTTGGGTGAAAAGTATGAACAACGGATTACCGGTTAAAACTTAGTGAATGGAAACTAAAGCTGTAAAATTGTTGAAATTGAGAAATTAACTAAGGAAAGAGATGATTTGTTAGCTAAGTTTGTTTGCTTGGGAGAGTCCGCTTATCCCATGTTGCTTATGTTGAAAAAGCAGAAGGGCTTACATTAGAACAGCTTAGGATTTGGAATGGACTTTAGTAACATAGATGAAAACCAACCTAGTGATCGGGATGATGGTGTTTTGAGGACATAACCACTAGTGATGATGAGCTCATTAACTATGTAGATTCATCTAGTAATGAGGGCTTAGTAAGTGAACCACCTCACGAATATAAGAAAGACAATGGTTATCATGTCGTTCCTCATCCCATTAGTCATCATCCTCTAGGCACGATGTTTCTCGCTATGGAGTAGATAGTCTACGCTTTAGGAAGAATCTTGTTGCTCAATCTAGGTCTCGAGAAACCCAAAGAAACTGTTGAAAATATTGTTCAAAATCAAGCGTAACCTTTAAACCAAAGTCTTGCTCAACAAGCGATACTACGCAAAACCTTTTCAAAACAAGATTGCTAAACCTTTTGGGATAATTTTGGTCAAAGCAGTTTTATCACCATCAAGAAGGCAAAATAATTTTGGGCATAGACATAGAAGAAATCACTTTGGTCATATGGGTCAAAAGCGTGTTTTGTGTGTTATAGTCCTAATCACTTAATCAAAGATTGTGACAAACACTCGTAATATCTAAGCAAATTTCTAAGGAATAAGTCTACCAACCGTAAACCTAGAGAGCATAAACAAGTTTGGAATAATTCAAATAGGATTAATCACGAAACTTCACACCGGATCATAGATACCCACATCGGAGAAGACCTTCAAGATCTCACAAGATTTTCCAAAGCATTGCTTTCGTAAACAAGGTACTGATAACACTACTTGGAATAGGAATTCTAGGAGATCTCACTATCAACCTAGAAGGTATCACAATTCATATAGGGATCTAGATCACAGGAACCACCGTTAAAACCGAATGGGTAAAAGGGAAAGAAATCTTCGAGACACAAACAGTACCTTCAACAAAAAGTGAATCGATGTTTTGTGATACAAGAAAAGGAGAATGAACTTGCAAATGAGAGTTTTGTTCAAAACCACATGTTTTGAATAACAAGATAATCTTTGGATCATGCTTTAGAAAATCGTGGAGATTATATACTCAAAGAATGTGAGTATGTCACGCCACAAGGGAACACAAGTCAAGAATGGCTTGGGTTCCTCAAAGTAACTAACTTTTCATCTTATTAGACATGGCAACCCGTAAGAGGAGCTTAAAGATCATTTTATTATTGACAATGGTTGTTACAGTGAGTATGACAGAAACAAGGAGTTTCATCGGTGTTTTGGAGTATATTAGTTAGTAAGCTATGTTTAAGGGGAGGACTATAAGGTATTAGATATAGTCCATGTATTGCTGAGGGAGGATGTTAGTTTATACTTAGTTTATATGAAGGTTTTGGCAAAGAACCGTATTTCTGAAAGTACTACTTGGGAAAGTACCGCTTGGGAAAGCTTCGCTTATGTGGAAAGTCTTGTTTGTCGTATTAAAGCTTGTTCCAACGGTAATATTGATGGGTAATTGGTAGTAACGGTAACTTTGTTATTTAGGCCGTGATTTTCAAATCCCACCTATAAATAACTACTTTCCGATTTTCCTCTCATATTATTACTTTACAATCTTTTCCATACTTATCTCCCACTTACCATCTCCTTATTATTCGATACAATCTTTATTGTGCTCATCTTTTCAACAATGGTGAATCGTTTAACTGCTTGAAGCACAATATGGTGGCTAATTTGGACAAGACCGAGGCGAATGTGGCTTTCTATGATATCATTGATTATCTTCTTGGGTCGCTTATTAGTTATGCTCTTTTAGTTGAGCCGGATATAATTGAACCATGGATTCAAGAATTTTGGGCTAATGCTAGAGATAATATGGAGGAGGATGAATATTATATTAGATCTTCAGTTGCTGGAAGGAATATCAAGATTACAGAAGCCTCTATTCGAGCCGATTTATTATTTGAAGATGAAGATGGAGCTATTAGATTTGATAAGCAACTGATTTGGGATACTTTTAGAAATTTGGGTTATGAAGGGTCTTTGACTGAACAAACTTTCAAGAAAGCTTTATTCTGTCCTCAATGGAAGTTTTTGATTCATGTTTTGCTCCATTGCATAAGTTCTAAAAGCACTTCTTGGGAGCAGTTTGGGTCAAATATAGCATCTGCAGTGGTTGGCTTAGCTACAGACAGAGTGTTTAATTTTTCAAGGCTTATTTTGGATGGGATGCTATCTCATATCTCCTCTGGGTCAACATGGTTGATGTACCCACGATTTGTACAGGTTTTCTTGAACAAGCAATTGGCTGATGTTCCAAAACCTGCTACTTTGTTACCTGTTATTGTGCAACAAGCTAAAATTTATACATTCATGGCCAAGCTTAAGTAATTTGTTCGGAGGTGGAGATATTCCATTAACTACCACAATGATGGAAGTTGTACAAGTCGACGTGATGCACCGGAGAGGATGAAGAAAGTGAAGGTCCGCTTTTGCACAAGGTACCGCTTCACAAAGTCTTTGCCTCAAGGTCTTGCATCTGCAATCTTGCTTCTCGAGAAGGTACTGCATCGTTACATGGTGATGTTTCTCCAGGTCCTGATGTTCAAGCAGAGATTGAGGGAACACCTACTCCATCTCCTCAACAATTTGTTTCTGTTTCAGAGGAACATTCTCAAGTTCAAGGTGATGCTCCTAACATACCTCGTGAAGGTTTGACTTTGGATAATTATGCTTTAACAAGGGAGCTAGCTAGATTAAACAAGACTGTTGAGCGTCAAGCTAAAGCGCTTAAGAAGTTGAAGCGTAGGTATATCTGGTTCAGGAATTTTATTAAACCCTATATTCAAGGTTTCAACTTATGGGTTAAAGAGGAAAACAAACGTCGAAAAGCACTTCGTAAGGAATTGAAAAGAAAGAAGGTTCCTAAATCATCTTACATCAACTTGGGGAGGAATTGAAAAGGATAATTTGAAAGAAGATGTTATGAAGCGTAAAGAATCAAGATGATATTACAAAGAAGAAAGAATCAGTAAGTCTGCGAAAAGATTATTTCGGAGGAACAAGAAGAAGTGCAAGTTCAAGATATCGATGTTCAAGGTATCGATGATCAAGGTATCGAACATCAAAGCATCGATACATCTAGGCCGAAATAATAACTCCAATAACTCCAAGGGTATTGAATTTTGAAGAAGAAGTCGGTCCTTCAACAAGCTGTTATAGAAGAGAGGAGGAACCTAGATTCAAACCTATTTATTCTCATGTGATGATGAATTAGTTGCTACAATTTTAGATTTGTCACATCCAAGAGGAGGAGTTACTATTAGAGATGTACAAGAAGAAGAACAACCAAGAACCGATCAACCCGCAATTGATCCAAAAGACAAAGGAAAAGGTGTTCGGTGAAACAAAGAAAAAGAAATTAACTTTGGCGTAACTTAGAGCAATTGAAGTGGCTAGGAATGAAGTCAAATTTAAAAGTTCAAGAAGAGTTAAATGCTAAATATAGAGAAGAACAGAAGCTCAAGAAGCTCGAGAATAGAAAGCATTTCGGAAATTACATGAGGAATTGAATGTCAAGCTCTTGAATCATTAGAGTCTCCTACACTGCTCGATATATGCAAAGAAGACCTAATTTAGCTAAAGAAAGGAATGCAATGATGGCATATCTAAAAAGCAAAGGGTTTAAAGGATTACGAAGCTAAATTATGTGGATATGAAGAGATTATATGATCTTTGAGAGAGAAGCTTATAAGAAAGATGTTGCGGCATTAAAGACTTTAGAAGAAGCTTATTGGATTTGAAGTCGAAAGGAAGAAAAGCTTAAAGAGAAAAGAAAAAAAGCGATGCTACAGATGTTCGGTTTTCAAAGAAAGAAAAGGTTGAATTAAGATCCGAGACTAGTGATGAATTGAAGAATTATCTCAGAGTGGTAGATTTTGATTATACAGATGAAGATAATGACATGAAGATGAACAGATCAAAGATTAGTGTTTTCAAAGTTGAGAAATCTAAGAATGGAGATTACATGGTTTTTCACAAAGAAGATGAAAGTTTCAAAGTTTTCAAAAAGCTATGGGATTTGCTGCATATTATAGATAGAGTAGATCTATTCTACTTATATTATGTTGTGAAGACTTATTTTGAAGATAATCCATTAGAAGGGATTGGTTTGGTTTTACATGGTGATCTTATAACCATGTGGGAAACTAATGAAGAGAAATCGATGATATTTGGAAGGATAAAGAAAGCCGGAAATAGTTTCTTTGGAGATTCTTTGAAGAACTGGAGTTCATGTTTTGGAGCTAGAAAATGGAACAATGATACACATGTTTGCGAAAGAAGATACCCTCTTACAGTTGAGCTCATGAGAAGAATGCTAGAGCATGGATTGGAAGTAGAAGAGGATAATGAAACCGCTTGCATGGTTGTCAATTTGTTTATAGACCGGACTACCATTCTTGAGAATGATCTATAAGCGGTATGACTTTTAATTGAATAAATACTTTTTGATATATCCGTACTTTTATTCAAAGTCTTGCTTATCGACAAGACTTTCATCAAAATCTTGTTCTTGTATTAAACCGCTTAAGTAAATTTTAGAAGAAACCTTTTGTTAAGTAATAAATATTTTGAAATAAAGGTTGAAATAAATGGTTTTGTGATGATAACATCAATAGGTTATTAATCCACCATGGTTACAAAAGGATTGACTAATCCATGAGAAAACGGCTCGGTAAAGATATATCAAATCCATTTTAGTTGACAACTTGCTAATAAGTTGGATGGTCATCAACTCACCATATCGATAATGTGAAGAGTTGGCTAGCCCACAAGAAAATGGCTTATGGTAAAGGTCGTGGAAAAACCATTATTGGTAATTAGTTCACCATTAGATAAAAGAACTAACTAGTCCGTAGGGTACAACTTTTGGTAAAGACAAAACAAATCATTGATAGGCGGTGGTTTGCTAAAATCATATGGTTATCAATGTACCATGGTCTTACACACCAAAACATTTGGCTACTCCGAGATAATGGCTTTGGTAAAGAGTTCTAAATCCATTGAATTTTCAATGATTCACTTAGATGTGATGAGAATAGTATGCAACTTAAACTGAATTCTTGTACAAACCGTCATATGTTCTTTGTGTTCTTTGAAAAGATGGAGATTGTTGGATCTTCTTGTGAAGAAAACAATTCTAAGAGATACTTTGACAAAGCACGGATATTACAGAGATACAATTTAGAGACTAAGAAACAATCCATTTTAAAGATAAAGTCATTAAAGATATATTACAAAGGAACTTGAAGTCAAGCAAGTAGAATTCAAGTTAGGGAGGATTGTTGGGATATGAAAGTCTTGAAGATATCAAAGTCTCAAGATATCAAAATACTTAGTCGCAGCAATCTTGGAAGAAGTCAAAGAGTCAAAATCTTGCTAAAGACAAAGTCAAATCTTGCTAAAGACAAAGTCAAAGTCTTGCATGAGGAAGTCAAAGTCTTGCTAGAACAAAAGAATCTGTTATATTCATTTATGGAAAGAATTGTATTCCATGTTTAGATTACTTGTCGTATAAGGTTATCAATTGTAAACCGACTAGGATATCCTTGAGCCTATAAAAGGACTCCTAGATTGGCATTAGAGGTGCGATTTCGGAAAAGAGTTTTAGAGTTTACGAATTAGTGTTTTAGAGAAAAGTTCGATTATCTTAGAGTTGTATTAGAGTATCCGCATAATAAGCGATTTAGAGTTTATAATAAAGTTATTCTTCTTAGCTTTGTTAAGTAAATTCCGCGTGCTTAATAAAGATTGCTCGGTGTTTCTTTGTTAATAACTTAGGATTTATCCGAGGTTATTAAACCTTAACAAGCTAGTTAAGTTAGTTTGATTAAAGTATATCGATCCAACAAATTTTTTTGGAATAAAGATATGGATAAGCAAAAAGCTAAAGAACTTGTTGATACAAACACTCCCATTAGGAAAAGGCCAGCAGCTATTGTGTATCATCCGAATACACCAATGCATTTAGTTCCTAGAACTATTTCCACTAATAGTAAGACCTTAATCAGCCTGTATGTTGTTTATCAACTATTTGTTGATTTTGAGAAGACATGTAAGAAGAGAATCACACCTCTGTGGATAATCAAGGGAAAGGGTTTTGAGCAAACTAAAGAATGTTATTTAACTGAGGTCATGCCTTTCTTTAAACAATTAAAAGGTCAATTTGAGAGTCTTCAAAAAGGAATAAACTCAGATAGTAAAGAAACGGAAAAGGAATTTGATGCAATGATAGTTGAGGTCAATGATTATGAACAAGAACTCAAATATAATGAAGTTGAAAGGAAGAACTTGCATATCTTAAATGAGAAATTGATTTCGAGTTGTGTTGCTCAAGATGTGTTTTATCTTGTGACTAAGTAATCTATTATCGCATCTCAATTTCATGAATTATCTGTTGCTTTGAAAGTTTCCATGATCGTGTCATTGAGCTTGAAAACAAAACTCGAAACTAAATGAGAAAATTGATCGGGATGATCACGATAATTTGGTAAAACATCTTTCTAAGCTAGAAGTTAAACATTTTGATCTGCAACTAAAATATCAACATCTCAAAGAAAATGTCAAAACCTCAAACATCAAGACATCCTCAAATGTTCCAAAGTTTGATATAGTTTTTCAAATAAACAAACGTGACGAATGATTCAAACTCATTGTAACACGATCGAAAGTTGAAAGCCCAAATTTCACAATTAAAGGGTGAAAAGAACAATGTGATGGCTCCAAAATGCCTCCTCCTTTAGATTCTCGGTGTCCTCAAACTTTTCATCTTCAAAACTTGGTTAATGTTTTACAAAAGGAAAATGAGAGTTTTCTAGAAGAAAATGAAAAAGTTAAACGACACTTTAAAGAGTTATATGATTCAATGAAAGTCACTCGTGACAAGAATAACGAAAAATAACGTCTTTACAAAAGGAAATTGAGAATCGAGAGTCGGGAAAAAGGAAAATGCCACTTGTCTTCAATGAGAATGTTGCATCAAAGTCATCTGCAGACTCTAAATATACTATGACTGTTAAATACATTCCTCCTCATCTTAGGAATAACGAACTTGTATTTCATAATTATCTTGCTCGCCTTAAGGATATTCTTGAATGTCTCCATGAGATTGTAGAAGAGGACTTCATAAATAAGCCACTTGATAGTGAAATTAGGTTTGCTTGTATTCAGGCCAAACGATCTCAAGAGATGTTAGAATGTTTAATAGCAACATGTCCTAAATCCTTAGGTGCGAAAGATAAAGCTGTGATGCCTTGTTCCATGCCTAGTGCTAAGTATACAAACCATTCTATGCCCAACATTAAGAAAATGAATTTTAATGTGCCTTCAAGTAGTTCAGATCCCTGCACTTCTAGTTCAGGAATGCAAAAGGTAGCCTAACCAACTAATGTTCCTATAATTCCCTCTGAGAGTAATCGGTGACATTAAAGCAAGCGGGTCAAAGCCTCCGGGCAATACAAAGCAAGATAGGACCTCATAAGCTAAGAATGTGCATTGGAAGAGAGTAGAAGACCACCATAGGAACACTAAGTTTGAGTTGAATAAAGCGAATCGTGTTGATTCTAGTATTAGCTATAAGCGTCTTCGTAATTAATTCGAATTACGCTAATTTTGGCAAAACATGTAATGATGATTGCTTGCTTTATGTTACTAATCATGAATGTGGTGTGAATAATTTGATTAATCTTTGTTAAATGCCCTGTTAAGATTGTTAATGCCAAAATACATGTTAAGAAGGCTAGAAAGCGGTGGAGAAAGAAGGTTAGAAAACATTGGAAACCCACAGAAGGAAATTTAGTAACATAGGTTATCGGTGGATACCCTTCGCCGCAAGTTTAATCTTAATGAGTCTGTGCCCTAAATTTTCTAAGTCAATTCCCATTAGAAAATGGATGCCTCTTGGTAGAACTATTCCTTTAAGAAGTGAACATACTTTGAATAGGTCAAATACTGGACACTAGCACCGCATCTATCACGATGATTCCATTGTTTCCACTTCGATGTGGGTGTTCCAATCATCATTACTAACCAAATGGAACCCATTCTTGCATGGGGATCCCAATTATCCGCTTATCCATTCTTGTCGTGTTCAACTTCGGATCGTTCAAATCGCTTACGTGGTACCGGACTCAGTTGTTCCAAACATATGACTGGAGATCGCTTGCGGCTCATGAACTTCGTGAGTAAATTAATCGGGACTATTAGATTCAGGAATGACCATTTTGGTGCAATTATGGGTTATGGAGACTATGTAGTTGGTGAAAGTGTAATCTCCAGGGTATATTATGTTGAAGGTCTTGGTCATAACTTGTTCTCTGTTGGTCAATTCTGTGATTCCGATCTAGAAGTAGCTTTTAGAAAACATACTTCCTTCGTTAGAGAACGTGATGGTGTGGAACTGTTAAGAGGAACTCGTGGTTCAAATCTTTACACCATCTCTATCGAAGACATGATGAAGTCTTCTCCAATCTGCTTGTTGTAAAAGGCATCGAAAACAAAATCATGGTTATGGCATCGTCATCTCAATCACTTGAACTTCGGAACCGTTAATAATCTTTCCAGAAAGGATCTTGTAAGAGGCTTACCCAAATTAAAGTATGAAAAAGACCGTGTTTGTTCAGCATGCCAATTGGGAAAAAGCAAGAAATATGCCCACAAACCCAAACCCACAAACTCAGTAATGGAAGTTCTTCATACCCTTCATATGGATTTGTGCGGACCAATGAGAGTGCAAACGATAAATGGGAAGAAATATATTTTAGTCGTAGTTGATGACTACTCTCGATTTACTTGGGTAAAGTTTTTGAGGACAAAGGATGAAACTCGAGATGTCATCATCAAACTTATCAAGCAACTTCAGGTTCGACTCAACAATACTGTTAGAATTGTTCGAACAGACAATGACACAAAGTTTGTTAACAAAGACTTAAGTCAATTCTATGAAAGTATTGGAATCAGTCATCAAAGAAGTGTTCCTAGAACTCCTCAACAGAACGGTGTAGTTGAAAGACGAAATCGAACTCTTGTGGAAGCCGTAAGAACAATGTTAATTTATTCAAAGGTTCCAATGTTTCTTTGGGCTGAAGCCATTGCCACTGCTTGCTACACCCAAAATCGTTCCCTTATACACACCTCTCATGAACTTGTCCATAAACGAAAACCTGATCTATCCTACCTTCATGTGTTCGGTGCTTTGTGCTATCCAACGAATGATGGTCAAGATTTAGGTAAATTAAGAGCTAAGGCGGAAATTGGAGTTTTTGTAGGTTATGCATCAAACAAGAAGGGTTACCGAATCTACAACAATAGAACTCGAGATATCATGGAAACTATTCACGTCATGTTCGATGAGCTGTCCGGGCAAATGGCTCCAGGACAATCCAGTTCTGGACCCGCATCTCAACCGTCATCAAGTAGTCCCATCAGTTCTACTCTTGTACTAAATCCCTCACCAGCAACTCCTTATGTACCTCCTTCGGAAGATGATTTAAATAAATTGTTTGATCCAATGTTTGATGAACACTATGAGCCAATCGCTAATGATCTGTCAATTCCAACAATAGAGGCTGATCCTATCCCTGTCAATGAAGTTAACCTTTCAGTTTCTATGTCATTAAGTCAAGAAGCGCCTGCTGCTGATCACTCTGTCTCATCAACTGTAGGATCGATATATTATTGTGTTTGATGATTCGGGTGGTCTTGGATGATCAAAATACATGTTTGCCATTAGAGAGAGAAAGTAGAGAGTTGGGTGTTTTCTTGCTAGAGACTTGGTATACAAAAGTATGGAATGTTAGATTGAAAAGCACCACCCCTTCATGGATGGAAGGGGTATTTATAGTTACAATAAAACCGTCCTCCTATCGGACTGTGGATCAGGGATACAGTGGGTAAAGACCCGTCCTTCCTCCACGGTGTTGCTATAAACTAAACTACGCTACAAACTAACTAATAAACTATTAAACAACATAAATAACGACAAGTCTACGAGCTAACTTATGCTAGATAATATTTGGGGTGACCGACACTTTAATATGGAATTTCCAATTCCTAACAATCTCCCCCTAAGGGAGGTCACCCCATGAAATACATTTTGTATCCTAGCATTCTATCTTTGTCTTTAGTTCTTGAGCTCGTAGACTTCAATTCTTCAAATTCCGCATTCTTTGTGCTTGTGTAGCGATTCTTTAAAGTCCGCATAGTTTTGTACTTTAAGTGGATGTCTTTGAACTGATCCACATCTTTGATGATCTTTGAGCTTTCTTTGAGATCATCAGCCACAATAAATCTTTAGATCACCCTTTATTGTGTTGCCATCATGTGTTGTTGTGACTTTCGGACCGACATGCTCACACTTTCAGGATCATGACATCTTTCCATCAGAGTAGCAGAAGCTTTACTGGTTCATGATATTTGCGGCGTAGCGAAAGCATAGTATAAAAATATCGTAACCGTGTTATGTAGATATGCACCGGTCATGATTTCTTCAATTAAGTGTGGATCTTTGTGAGCATGCGGCTTTTGATTGACTCCTCAATTACGATCGGCTACAACCATCCAAATGTACCGCAAACAACGGTTAGCAATAGAACATACGAAAGTGTCTTTGATCACTTTCGTTGAATTGAGGTACACGCCCACGGTTCCCGTTGATCGATACAAGTCTCGCTCGTGATCGGTAGGATTCCTAAGAATCTCCTTGACATGGTTCCGCAATGTTCTAGTTGTTCTCAAACCGAACATCTCAAAGAAGACAACACGGAGTGAGTGAACCAATGATTGAGATTCAGCGATTGATGAAGAATTGATTTGAAAACAATCGCGTATTGCTTAGAAGAAAGAGTTTTGCAATACGACGAAGGTTTTATAAGAAAGATCAATTTTCAATCAAAAATACTTTTTGTATTTGAAAAGAGTACACATTCGATGTGCTAGATAAAAGAAGAGATTCACACATCGAACGGTTTTCCCAAAAGTATTTTTTCAATCAGAGATACTTTTAGAATATGAAATATGAATACACATTCGACATGCTAGAGAAAAGAAGATTTGCACATTGAACGGTTTTTCCAAAAGCATTCGTCAATTCTATTCCTGGACCAAGGTTGATTCAAGAGTGAATCGCCCCATCATTTCTGTCCAGTTTTCACAAGCTTGATCTTTAGAAAAGATCTCACATGTCACCCACCAAGAGCTTGTTTGATGTTGGCTCTAGAAGGATTTCCATCTTCATCGTGAATATTTTCATATCACTCGGATGTTCTGGCAATACCACAACGATAATGCATAGGACTCTTAATATATACTTACTTTCCACATTGTGTGAAACAGACAAGTCTTCAAGAATTTAGTGTCCTAATGAGATATTGTGGGCGATCTCTTGGCTCTAGACTCAATAGTGCACATTTGGTTCCTATGCGGAGACTAGGAGAGGTCTCCTTCTTCAATATCAACAATCTCTAAGAGAAAGTCGATAGATAATGTCGGTTCCCCGTGAGAATGAAACAAGCCCTTTTAAGAGGAACTTGAGTAGCTTGGGAAGTTTAGTGCAGTGCGTCACTGGGTCCATGACGTCTTGTCTTCAATACCAGTGTTACCTTAGTAAACACTAGTAGCATATGTATTGAACCCGGTTTCTGCCATAAGGTTGAATTATTGGAGGGTTATTTCTTTTCACCCTTGTCATATTCAATTCTTTTTCATTCTTCAACCTCTTCAGTGCTTACCGAGATTTCATAACTAGAACCTTGTTGGGTTTATTCCAGTTCTAGCTCTATCTCAGTCCGCACTCTTCCCATATCTCACTTTTCTCCTTTTTTCAATATTCCTAAGGACTCTACATTATCTAGTGGATTGTCCCTGGGAAGATCCCTCCGGTTCTGGCGGATCATGGGAACGAATACCCAACCTAACCATCCTTATAACACCATGCATAAAGTAAATTGGTCGGTCTTTTGGTATTGTTCTTTCCTTCATGAAACCAATTGAAAAATCATTTGGAAAAACAATCAAGGTACTTGTGATACGAGATCAAAGCATTTTGTACCTTAATAGTTTTGATCATTTAGAAAACCTCCCCCTCAGCATGTGATACATGGAGGCAAGAGTACTTTGAAATATTTTCTTTGATCACAATTTTTATACGAAAAAGCCATTTGATTTTCTTGGTAAAATTCTCCCCCTCAATATGTGCGTAAGATATTTGAAATCATTTTATCACATAGAGGCAAGAGTTCTTTGAAGTACTTTCACGATCACACTGCCATTTAGAAACCATTTAGAAAATCAATCAAGGTACGTATGTTGAAACATAGAAATCTTTGTACCTTGAAAGTTTATTTTCTTTTGAAATGCTCCCCCTCAATATATGCTTCAAGATTCGAAAGTGTTTAGCACATATGAGAGAGCAGCCTGCACTTTTGAATCAAATCGATCATCATTTATCAAATTTCATTATTAAATCACACATTCTCCCCTGATCAAAAATATCAAACCCTTTGAGATTTTGGATCCCAAGTGATTTAATAAGGTTTAGAAAAAATGGGAGAATATGTGGCCAGGTTTAAATACTCATCTAGTTTTTGGATAAATCCTCCTCCTCAATCATGTGCATCATATATTGAAATCGTTTGGCACATGGAGGCAGGAGTGCCTTTAAAGGACTAAAACAGATTTGAGATTTAAATTACGATCTCTCCCCCGATCAAAAATATCAAACCATTTGAGATTTGTGATCCCAACTGATTTAAATCATTTAGAAAAGTTTGGGGAAAGACGTGGCAAGATTTAATTTTGAAAAATGATAGATAAGGAACAAATTTAGACATTAAAGATTGTTAGTGTCAGGTATGATAGTTTTTAAGAGATCTTTAAGAAAAATAAAACAATTTCACAATCAAACAAGAACAGAAAAAATTTCATTTTGTAAGATCTTGATTCTAAAGAAAAAATTATCATACCATGACATAACATTAAATCTTTAGATCACCACTTATTTTCGTACAAAACGGACTTTTTGATGAAATATCGTTTGAAAATATTTTAATTTGAAATCACTTAAGATTTGACAAAATAAAGTCCGGTTGATTTCAAAACTTTGAATCGATTTATTTTCAAAACAATATTTTCCATTTTCAAAACAATATTTTCAAGGTTTTAGAAAATGGTATCATCCACTACTTTTTCCTGCACAAGAAACGTTAGGTGGTTGAGAAGCTTCTATTGTTGTTGTAGGGCTGGAAGAAAACCGTCTGCAGATGCAGTGAGACTTCTTTACGTTGCATTTTTTATGCCAACTGAGGTTAAATTAAGCTCCGTTTCTTCATTTGATGATGAAGAAAAACCATCTGCTGATGCAGTGAGACCTCTTACGTTGTATTTCATGCCAACTCTCCATAGAAGTCCAATTAAGCTCCGTTTCTTCATTTTTCAACCCAAGATATCGTTACCCTTTCCTTTCGGCATCCAATCATCTTCAATTGTGGGATCCGGATCGGGAACATTCTTATATACCAATATACCTGCATTCGTTAGTGAACATAAACAGATATATGGTGGTCGACATCACCCAAACAGCAATCGACTAATAACAGTCAATTCAACATATCAATCAGATCATATAAAGTATGGGGTTTATGTGTTAATCAAACTCTAATCATCTAATCCTAACAATCACATCCTAGAAACCTAGTCCTTCAACATAGGCAATTATATTTTACGGATAAGCACGTAGGATGATTAAGAAAGTCCGTTAGATGATGTAAATTTGAAAACATTCTCCCCCTCAGTCAATGACTCATTTTCTGAAAAGTTTAAAAGCGCAGAAGTCATTGATTGAGTTTTCAATGTTTACAAAAACTCTGAATCTGATAGATTTTTAAGCAACTCATTTACCACCATTTTTGAAATCAACAAATATTTTTCTGAATAATTTTAGACGGAAAAACATTTGTGTAGGAACAGCAGTCCTTCGACATACTTTCCTTAAATGGTTTTAGGATAAGTGTACGAAATATTTTGAAAATATGTTTAGCGCAGCACTTTCCTTTCTTTAAAGAGCGGGTTGCTATCGGAAATAATAGCAAGCCATATTTTATAGACATGTTTTGAAAAAGAATATTTACACCTCCTGCTTGAACTTCATCTATGGTCCCGTGCCATTATTGAATGAAATTTCTGAGACCGCAGATGTTATCGATACCAGAAGACATGTCTTGAGAAAACATATTTTTGGTATTTTTCAAAATTTTTTGATTTTTATGGGTTTTTGAAGATTTTATATTTTTCTATTTTGTTTTGTTGGTTTTCTATTTTTGTATTTGGTTTTTGATAAATATATACACAGATAGATAAGATGATATAGTTAAAGAAGATGATGATACGAGTACCGAGATAAGGATATCGAACAGCCCCGTTGTAGAAGATAGAAGTCATCATCTCTTAAACATTCACCACCAAAGCTTCCAAGACTCTTGAATCGAAGAGAGAAATTGAGCCACTTGAAAGTGAGGCTTTGGTAGCTTCCCCCCAAACCGTAAATCTTCTTATTGAGCAGATTCTAAGCTTTCTTTCAAGCTTGCCTTAGCCAGATGCACAAGGACGCACACCATATCATCGATCTTGCTGCTCCATATAAGAAGGATCATTGTAAGTCTCCGTTCGGGGTTATATCATCAAGTAGAACAGCAAAGAATCATCCCACCCTTAAACAATCTTCTCAAGTTTCATAACCACTGAAGTCTAAAGCGAGCCAAACCAAAAAGTTGTCAAAAGACCACTTCCCCTAAGTAGATGAATTGATGCAGTCAGTCTCTTAGACTAGAGCTCACGAACCCGAATACACATACCCGAAGACAAAGAAACTTATACCATCGAAGTAGCAGATTAAGTCCAATAGCCAAAGAATAACCCCGATGTATACTTTTCTCTCCCCTTGAAGAAAGTGTATGAAGCTCAAGAACCCGAAGTACCCGAATGCCCAAAGAGAGAATAACCGATAACATTGAAGAAGCGGGCGAATCACTGATTATCTCTGGGTGACAATCTCTGGATGTCAACACCGAATAAGTGATTATATCTACGAATCACAGATTAAGCCCTCGAGTAAAACAGCTGAGCATCCCTAATGTACACAATCTCTCTCCCATGATGATTGTGATAACATCAAAATCATCACACACTTGTGTACCTCTTTCATCTTCAGAAACTAACTCTTCCATCTCTTCCCCCACATAGTTGGAAAAAGAACACTAAACGCCTTGAGTCAAACATTGAGTTTCTATGCGGTAATGACATTAGTCTTCCCGGGATATCTTCAATCACTTAGAAGTATTAAGCTCATCAAGTTTACTCGCAACACTTTGTAAGCCCAGATACTTGAAATCTTTTGAGAAGAATACTTGAAGTCTTTGTGAGAATCAACTTGCTGAAGAATGTGAGCAAGTCTAATTGGGGATTAAATTGACATATCACTCTCCCCAATTAGTGCTCTCCCTAAACCGACAACTGTTTGATAAATGCCCGAGTTAAGAAGAAGTCTTTGGATAATCAAATGCAACTCGTCTTTAGTCTTCTAACATGCAGAAAATGTAGAACCGATTGTAGACTCGACCTTCTTCAAGATTGTCCAATTGGGGAATAGAAAGTCAACATCTTCAACTCACCAAATGCATTCCCGTTAACTTACAAATAGCAAATCCCCTTAAATCAAATCCCTCCCAATCAAACAAGAACAGAAAGATGTTCATCAAGGAAATCAACCCGCAACTGGAAGTACTTTGTCATTTAATCGTATCAGCCCGTGTGAAGATGTTAACCAATGGCTCTTTAGAAGAAAACTCCATGTGAAGATGACCCGATAAGAAGAAGCTCGGTTCTTACATGAGTTTGGAGCCGTTTGACCATTTATTCTCATATAATATCAACCATGTAGTAAATTCACACTTCTTCTCCCCCTCAAGAATTGCATACGAAGATGCCATTCTTGATTAAACAATTGAATATCTTTAAAATGTATTCTATTCACACTTCTCCCCCGCAAAATTAGCACAGGATGTCGCCATCGTCATTATAGTTGAGCAAGTGGAATAAGAAAACAATCAACGGCAGCCCGGTTCACTTGATCATTAAAAGCGCATGGAAAAAGCATGAAGCATGTTGATGAGAATGGTCATAAAATGAGAAGATTTCTCTTCTTCAGAAGATAAAGCGCACTGAAGCGTACACTTTTCTTTTCTTTAGGGAACGAGGCATGAACTGCTGTGTTCATACGTCATAAGAAGATTTCTCTTCTTTCGAAGATAATGTGCACTGAAACGTACACATTTCTTTTCTTTAGAGTACAAGGCATGAACTGATGTGTTCATACGTCATAAGAAGATTTCTCTTCTTCGGAAGATAATGCGCACTGAAACGTACACATTTATTTTCTATAGAGTACGAGGCCTGAACTGATGTGAACAGACGTCATAATCTCTCTCTTTTCAATCTCTTTTGGCAAAACATGTAATCAACCCCATTATCAGTAAATCTCATTCAGTAGGCTCTTTGTCATGACAACTGATGGAGAAAAACCAATATGATGAATTTGACCCTGAAGTAAACTATCCCGAACTCGTGACTTAAACTTGCACATGTGAAACAAAGAGCGGTGCCGATTTCCATTAGCATCTCTAAGTACTCTCTATGTACTCTATACTCTTCAACCAACCAACCATCAAGTATAAGACGTACATTACCTCTTGAAAATCCACAATTGAATGTGACACTGAGCACTACAACGTAACTCCTTTAAGTGATAGTTATTTTGTGGTGGTAAGAGCCCAATTCCCCCAAGTGGTAAAAGAAAAGGTAAAAGACACCCAACAATAACTAGATTTCCAAGTCTTCATTTTTGATTAAGCTCGAACAAGGATCTTGAAGAATCATCATCCAACCATCCCCGATACCTTCAGATACTAAGTACACTCGCCCGTGATATTTCACTTCAACCTCAAATAAATAATATTGAATTAACGCCGTTGTCACATCTTCTGGTTAACTGCTCAAAAAACTAGCCTTCTTTGACATTTAAATGAACTTTGATAATGGTTTTATCCCGACCATGGTTACATGCACATAACCTCGTAAAACCTTGTAATAACCAAACTGCCATGACGAAAATTCAAACACACATCTAATTCATGAAGTACACCCTTTTATCTCTTCTTCAAAACAGAAGCCGTAGCACCAACATCAAATAAGATTCCGAAATACATTTTCCTCTCTCCAAGATGGTTCCATCATTACGGGGATTTTACAATTCCATGGTTTAAACCGAGAAATAGTTTCTTTCGCGGGATTTTACAAAACCAAGAATAAACCGTAAGATAGATCCGGAAATGCACTTTACAATTACCATGATGTTTTACATAGCACGGGATTTTACAAGTCTATGATTTAAACCGAGAAATAGATTCTTTCGCGGGATTTTACAAAATCAAGACAAAACCGTAAACAATGTCAGGTTGAATGTGTTATGACGACATTGGTTTAAGTGAATATCTGTTTTTAGGGGAACATGTAGCGGTTCATCAACAGTGCATTATCCAACATCAACAACATCGACAACCATCCAACAAACACTTTGGTAAACATATCTTCCACATAATCTGACGGCTATTGCTGTGACTGCATGGAGAAGTAAATCGGATATACCAAACTTGATCATTATGTAGAATTCCCCAGATTTGTTACTTAAGCTTGTACTAATCCTCATGAAAAAGAAATGGTGTACCCAATGTACAAAACCTCTTGACATTCTCAACTGAGTGAGACACCGAAGTGATAGCTACGTTGTGGGTTAAGCCAAGTCTTTATCGCCCTCTATAAATGCCCAAACAAGTCATCTTCGCGGAAGGGTAGAAAGAAAGAAGACGAAATAAGTAAACGTGCCCGGAAAACCTCATTTCAAATTCAAATAAGAAATACCGTCCAAACAACCCTGTAGTCAACATTTTCAATATCAATCAAAGCCGAGACATAATATTCTCTGTGAAGATATATACACCAAAGTACCATGCAACATAACCCAACAAATCTCATCGTCAAAATCCACAATCAACTCTCATGAAAGTCCAGTAGCATATACTCCAAAGCCCATATAATCAACACAAGAACCCCGTAAGTAAAACTCATCCAAAACCCCGTAGCCATCTTTTTCTCAAATTTAAGCTCAATCCGTGAATACGTAGTATCCTTCGTGAGAATTAATGGACTACAATACCACTCATAACCAAAATATCAAAAATTCTATATCCATTATTTTCTATGAAAATGCACGGATAAAAGATTGAATGAGTTTACGTATTAACTTCATTCGTTTGATATTTTGTCCAATATAAGCGCTCAGTTATCAGGCCCAAAACAAGTTATAAGCCCAATCCCATCCAAGCAATCAGGGTCCAATCCACAAAATAATATACGGTCCATGTGTCCAACAAATCGGTGCTAAACTTTCGTGGTATATAAAACCCACTAATCCCCTCAAACCCTAAAATAACTCACCTCATAACCCTAATTACTCTCTCAGAAAAATAACACCCCCATCTCACTTCATACACACAAACCCTAATAAATCTCTCAAATGCATATGCCTCCCAACTAGTCAGTAAACCATCAAACCCTAATCTTGATTCATTTCGCCTATTTTCCACAAATCAGCTTCAAAACAAATTAACCCCTCGCCACACTAATTGACAGCACCGAGTAGTTGATAATCAATATGACCTAGCCACAGGGATGGCTTAAGGTTTTTTTTTTTTTTTTTTTTTTTGTGATTCAAGGTTTATGATTTGCCATAGGGATGAAGAGATGGCACACGAGCACAGGTAGGTAACGGTTTGTGTCTTAACACTTTGAGTAATTGAATCGAAACTAAGGTACGAGTGTAACATGATTGTTATAACTCGTACTTTAATTATTCGAATAAAAAAACTGAGGCTCCGCTTCAAAAGTATTAGATCGATGAAGATATTAGTTGTTTAATCTTATTCGTGTTCATGACCTTAATTGAGTCTTGATGTTGCATTGAAAACCACGAAGAAAGAAAGAAAAAACAACATCTGAGATCATTTGTACTATCATTTATGTTATGAGTCTTGGTTGAGTTGAATTTGTTTTTGGATATGAGATGATATTAACGGATGATATTAACGGATGAGATGATATTTGTTGATAACGATTAGTAGTAGACATGGTTTAGATGTTGGGGTAATTGATGTGAATATGGTTGTGGTCGTATAACAGTATGTGGTTGTGTATAATGGTATTGGTATTAGGTAGTTTGTTGGTCTTGGTCAAGTAGATGAATCTTTCAGTCAAGTTGCTATTTCTTTGACATAAGTCGCTAGATCTTGTACTTTTTCAAAGCAAATCGCTACTTCAATTTCTGTCACAAGTCGCTAGTTGGTCATGAGCCAAGTCGCTAGGTCAAGTGTCAAGTTGCTATTGACTTTAAAGAAAGTCAACGAATCACCTAGTCGCTACAGATTTCTTTAAGCAATTCGCTAGCATAACTCGCTACACTTATGCAATGAATTTAGACGACTTGTAAAGACAAGTCGCCATGAGTACATGTAACAAGTCTCTAGGAAGAGAAACATGACGAACAAGTCGCCAACATGATTATGTGACAAGTCGCTATAAAGAACAATAATGACCATTTTTCCGACCCAGAAACACTTATGCAGAAAAACTTTACAGTTAACCCGTTTTGACCATAAAATAGCCTAAGAAAGGCTTTTTGGATTACCCGTTTTGACCAAGTTTGATTAATCAGATTTGACCAAGTGACCACATAATATTTCACTGATAAAATTTGTAATCAAAAGACATGTAAACATGATGAAACCAAAAAAAATATTGTTTGGACAAGTATGACACAAAACTGTTTATGACCAGATGACACAAAGACACTTCACAAATTTGACCAGAACCAAAAGATGATACAAACACAGTTAACACGGGAATCAAACACCACAATAAATCATCAAAACACAACAACCTTGGCTCTGGTACCATTTGTAGGATCGATATATTATTGTGTTTGATGATTCGGGTGGTCTTGAATGATCAAAATACATGTTTGCCATTAGAGAGAGAAAGTAGAGAGTTGGGTGTTTTCTTGCTAGAGACTTGGTATACAAAAGTATGGAATGTTAGATTGAAAAGCACCACCCCTTCCATGGATGGAAGGGGTATTTATAGTTACAATAAAACCGTCCTCCTATCGGACTGTGGATCAGGGATACAGTGGGTAAAGACCCGTCCTTCCTCCACGGTGTTGCTCTGTAGGACCTTAGTTTTATCAACCTTATCACTTTACCAAGCAAACCCAACACGTATACATGTATAACCACGTGAAACAAACACAAACAAAGCTTAGAAATAAGATGAGAAAGATGGTGACTTGAAGATATAAATTCGTGTATGATGTGATGATAAGATATGCAAACAATAAGTTGTATATTCCTTGAGAGAGAAAATACACACACACACACACTTTCAAGCACACCCCTCAAATGACATACTTGAGGGGTATTTATAGTAAGAGAGGATGATGCCCTAAGGCTTGGCCATGGGCCTTGAGATGGACTTGGATTGGGCTTGGGTTTCACGAACTAGACAAGGCTAGCTTAACTTAACTAATGCCCAATTAGCTTAGCCCAATCCACGAGCCCGTAGACTATTCTATCACGATATCTAACACACATTACAAAGTTCCTAATTGTGAATGACCATCACTTCTAATAAAAATAATCAAGGCTAACAATCTCCCCCTAAGGGGTGGTCATTCAAAAGATGCTCCACTTGAATAGGTCTTTAATCTTTTTGAGCTTGAACTTTGTGAGTAGATATAGAATAGTCTTAATTCTTTGTTCCTTCATCATTTGTGATCAGTTAATGTGGTTGTCTGCCGTTGTCAACTTCGTTGGTTAGGTGTCTCCACGCGTTTCTCCACCATGCTCACACTTCTATTTGACTTTGATTTACCAATGATCTAGTTCTCTAGTCTTTATACTTTGAGGATTCTTTGACATTGACGAAGAGTCATCTTTAACTTTGTTGCCTTTGATTTTGATGAGAACTTTTCATGTGTTGTTGGTATGAGCATGTGGCGAGTCTGCACGATCCATCCGCTCCGGAGCTTCCATATGAAGAAAACATAAAGCAGGTTAGAAATAAGCGGATTCCAAGCACTTACAAGTTTGAATTTCGAGGGTGTTAACACAGATAGTGTGAAACACATCTCTAATTCTTACAAAGGCCGTTCTGAACTGAGTCCCACAAGTGAGATAACGCGATATACAAGTACATCTACATTCGGATGAGTGGGTGAGGTACACCAAGCATCACCCCACGATCAGAGACCGTTTGAGACACACTAAGCATAATCCACGGAGAATTATCGAGTGACTGCTGCTCGGTACATTTGATGTTGACCGGCAGAATTTCCATTCAATCATTGAAGATTACGGTTGTGAAACTTCTCATAAATGTTCGGCAGATTGCTAAGACTGCGTGGGACTCTAGAATATATCACTTGTGCCCTTATTGATGAACAACAAGCGATGTCATGTCATGTGTTCCTATGAGATCTTTTAATGAATCTCGTGGCTCTAGACTCAATAGTGCATTTTGGTTTTCTGAGCGGAGACTAGGGAGAGGTCTCCTTCTTCAATACCAACGATCTCTAAGAGAAAGTCAATAGATTATGTAGGGTTCCCAAGTGAGAATGAAACAAATCCTTTTAAGAGGAATTGAGTGGCTAGAAGGTTTAGTGCGGTGCGTCACCGGGTCCATGATGTCTTTGTCTTCAATACCGGTGTCATCTAGTGACAACCAAGAGCATATGTATTGAACCCGGTTTACGCCTAAGGTTGAATATGGAGGGTCGCTTTCTTTTCACCCTTTTCATTACATTTCTTTTTAATTCTTCAACCCCTTCTTTCTCCTTTCTCACATAAATCCTTTTTTCAATCATTCCTAAGGACTTCTAATACAAACTATTTGTGATGTCCTTGGGTAGATCCCTCCGGCTCTGGCGGATCATAGGACGGATTTACCTATCCTTAGTCACCTTATAACTCCATGACTGTCCTATTGTTGCCATAAAACCATTTTCTTTGAAAATCTCTCAGAGTGTTTATGATAGAAAACATGTTTGAAACATTCCGTGAGTTTTGTATTTTCAGAAACACTCCCCCTTCACATGTGCTTATAAGTTTTGATGAAATTTGCACATAGAGGGTAGAGTTCGCACTTTTGAATTGATCGACTTTAAATGAACAAGACCGATTCGAGACACGTTTACATCACTAGAGAACTAGCTTGAAATTATTACCCGTCTGGTCAACTCCATAGAAAGTTTCTCGAGATGGTACATGATTCTCGTCAATTCATTGGTTCCGTCTCGAGTCGAGCTCATTATGAGATTCAAACCACGATCATTAAACATTTTAATCACGTCTCCTCCCCTCAAAAATAGCATATATGTGATATTTTGATATCAACGATTAAAAACATTTTAGAATCTTTTGGGAGACAAACGGTTTGATTTAAGCATGAATTTGGAACATTTTGTTTTATACTCCCCTTTAATAAAGCATAATCAATTAAAGGGTTTTAGAGGAGTTATCTTGAGCACAAAATATTTTGAAAGATTTTGAAAATCTTTTGCACAATCTTGAAAGGGTACTCAAGATGATGATGATTTCTCACCATTTTAAATGTAGTGCCTTTGAGCGTACACCTCATTTTTCGATCAAAGCACGAGTTTTGATTTGAAAATAATCAAAAGTCATCATTTCGGTCCGGGTTTCGTACTGATGTATACGAAAGCCATTTTTGAAGAAATTTTGAGAAACGACATGTTTTGGAAAACAATTAAAGAACTCTCGCTCAAGCATCTGTACATGCCCGTATCATTGTTGAATGACATTTCTAGAAATGTACAGAATATCGATTATACAAGAGACATGTCGTAGAAGAATATTTTTGGATTTTATATTTTCTATTGTTTTTGTATTTTTGAAAGTTTTATATTTTTATATTTTGTTTTTGTTGGTTTTTCAAATTTTGTATTTTGTTTTATCAATTGTAGGACCTTAGTTTTATCAACCTTATCACTTTACCAAGCAAACCCAACACGTATACAAGTATAACCACGTGAAACAAACACAAACAAAGCTTAGAAATAAGATGAGAAAGATGGTGACTTGAAGATATAAATTCGTGTATGATGTGATGATAAGATATGCAAACAATAAGTTGTATATTCCTTGAGAGAGAAAATACACACACACACACACACTTTCAAGCACACCCCTCAAATAACATACTTGAGGGGTATTTATAGTAAGAGAGGATGATGCCCTAAGGCTTGGCCATGGGCCTTGAGATGGACTTGGATTGGGCTTGGGTTTCACGAACTAGACAAGGCTAGCTTAACTTAACTAATGCCCAATTAGCTTAGCCCAATCCACGAGCCCGTAGACTATTCTATCACGATATCTAACACACATTACAAAGTTCCTATTTGTGAATGACCATCACTTCTAATAAAAATAATCAAGGCTAACATGCTCTAATTTAAACTACGCTACAAACTAACTAATAAACTATTAAACAACGTAAATAACGACAAGTCTACGAGCTAACTTATGCTAGATAATATTTGGGGTGACCGACACTTTAATATGGAATTTCCAATTCCTAACATCAACAAATCATCAATCATCGAGTGTACATCATGGAATTGTGTCTGGCACCTATGATGGAGATAATCCCTTTGCTACTCCTGAAGATGCCCCCTTTGAAAACATATTTGCTCTGAATCATCATCGAACCATTTTCATCGGAGAATTCGTCTCGCTACTTCGGTTCCTCAACAACAATCACATGAACACCTTAGAAATTGGACACATGATCATCCATTGGACAACATCATTGGAAATCCTCTCGTCCAAATCCACTCGTAAACAACTTGCGGTGATGCCTTATGGTGCTTCTTTAATTCGTACTATCTAAGGTCGAACCAAAAGACGTTAAAACCGCCATGAATGAAGAAAGTGGTTCAATGCTATGCAAGAAGAAATTCATGAGTTAGATTGACTAGATGTATGGGAATTAGTACCGCTCCCGACGTACTATGATCATTGCTCTAAAGTGGATCTTCAAAGTAAAACTTGATGAGCATGGTGATGTGTTAAAGAACAAGGCTCGATTAGTTGCAAAAGGATATCGTCAAGAGGAGGGTATTGACTTTGAAGAATCATTTGCTCGATTGCGTGACGAGGCAATCGTAATCTTCACAGCTAATCTGCAAGTAAGAACATGGTTGTCTATCATATGGATGTAAAGACGGCTTTTCTTAATGGAGATCTTAAAGAAGTCATATACGTCAGCCAACCGGAAGGTTTTGTGAATCCAGAGCATCCTACTCATGTCTATCGCTTGAAGAAGGCCCTTTACGGTTTGAAGCAAGCTCCAAAGGCATGGTATGATACGTTATCAAAGTTTATTCTATCTACCGGATTCAGCAAAGGAGCAGTTGATCCAACATTGTTCACCAGAATGTCAGGCAAACATTTAATTCACGTTCAAATTTATGTTGATGATATTATTTTTGCCTTGACTGACCCCAATGAATGTGACCGTTTTCTAAGGAGATGTGTTCCAAATTTCTAATGTCTATGATGGGACAAATGTCATTTTCTTGGGATTACAAATTTCACAAAGTCCGGAGGCATTTTTATAAATCAATCTAAATATGCAAATGAGATTTTAAAGAAATTTGGATTTGATTCTTGTGACCACTTGACACTCCCATGATAGAGCGTACTAAACCGGATGAGGACCACTCGGGGATCATAGTAGATCAAACGAAATATCGTAGTATGATTGGATCCTCGATGTACCTCACAACCGATGAACCGATATTCGTTATTGTTTGCATGTATGCTAGATACCGTGCTAAGCCTACCAAAAGCACCTTGAAGCGGTTAAACGGGTCTTTCGGTATCTCCAAGGAACCATCAATATGGGTCTTTGGTACCAAGGACACCGGTATGTCACTAACGACCTATGGAGATGCCGATCATGCAGATGTCAAGATACACGTCGAAGCACGCCCGGAGGTGCTTTGTTTTGGGTGATAAGCTTGTGAGTGGTCTTCTAAGAAACAAATGAGTACTTCTATATCCTCTACAGAGGTGAATACATATCCATGTCATCTTGTTGTGCTCAAATCCTATGGATGAGATCCCAATTATCTGACTATGGCTTTGAATTCAACAAAATCCCTCTGTATTGTGATAACAAAAGTGCCATTGCTCTCTCATGCAACAAAGTACAACACTCAAGAGCAAAGCACATCGACATTCGACATCATTTCATCAGGGAGCAAGTGGAAAACGGTGTGGTGGAACTTTATTTTGAGAAGTCTGAATACCAACTAGCAGACGTCTTCACCAAAGCTCTTCCTAGAGAACGTTTTGAGTTTATCCTCCCACGACTAGGGCTGCAATCAAGTCAAGCTTTTATCAAGCAACTCGAGCTCAAGCTCGAGCTTGACTCGATCAAGCCAAGCTTTTATCAAGCTCAAGCCCAAGCTCAATCCCAATAAATTGGCTCGAAACTTATAACAAGCCAAGCTCAAGCTTTTGATAGGTTGGCTCGAGCTTTATCAAGCCTTAGTGTATATATATATATATATATATATATATATATATATATATATATATATATATATATATATATATATATATATATATATATATATATATATATATATATATATATATATATATATATTTTATATTAAATTCATATAAGTAACTAAGGGCTAATTTGAATATTATTCTAATTATAAGGATTTTTCTAAAGAATTATTTAATATACTCTTGAAGGAATTTTATATGGTAAATAAAGTTGTAATTATTTGTAACGCGATATCTTTAACCAGTGATGTTGCTTACTTGCTTTATATCTAGAAGCGAATATAAGTTTCTAGTTATGAATCGTGAATATTAATAGACCAAAATATATACTACTGTTAGATAATTTTAGCTTTTGTTTATACTTAGTATATTGATGACAACATTAATTAGTACTTTGGCTTATGTTTCATTCTAATGTTGGACTTAGTACAAAAATGTTATTATTGGTTTTATTACTGTTAAATTAATTTAGTTTGGTTTTCAAATGTGGTTTTAGTTTATATTACTTTATAAATATATATATTTTGATGACTTTGTCTATCAAATACAATATTTTTGTATACATTCAAGCTTTTCAAGCCAAGCTCAAGCTTTGCTCGAACCTATTCAAGCCAAGCTCAAGCCTGGATGATTAAAGCTTGACAAGCTATCAAGCCAAGCTCAAGCCTACTATTTTTGTTTCAAGCCAAGCTCAAGCCTTGTCGAGCTCGAGCTCGGCTTGACTCGATTACACCCCTACCCACGACTTGGTCTAAAGAGTCTACAACCGGAAACACTTAAACCTCTTCAAGAGGAAGAAGAGGAGTAAAAGGTTTTTCTTCATCCATCTCTTGTAAATATTTTTTCAAAAAGCAAAATACAAAATTTCAAAACCAACTAAAAGCAAATAGAAAAATATAAAACTTTCAAAACTCCATAAAAATTTGAAAAACTCAAAAAATTTCAAAAAATATTGTCATTTTGTCATGATTTTCTTGATTCGATGATATCTACGGTCTGTGTGCTGTCATTCAAAGAATGACACGGGTCTTTAGATGTTGTTCGAATGTACATAAATCTAAAAAAAAAAAAAAAAAAATTGAGAGAAAATGAAACAAAGGCTTATAGTCATTTCAGTCTATAACCCGTTTTTAAAGAAAGAATAGAGCCATGCTTTATCTTATCTTTCAAATCTCATGCTGTGATTCTAAAAACAAATATTTGTTATCTTATTGAAAACTATTAAAATAACTCGATCTCAATTTTTGAAAATCATCTGGACTTGACATATGTCAAAATCTCTATCTCTCAATCAACAACTTATGTCATTGATTGAGGGGTAGAATGATTTCATTTTAAATCAAAAGGTTATTTGTCATACAATTGGTTCAGACCAAGGTTTATGTCATGTTTTCAAAAAGATACTCAAGCATGTTTTTGGAGTTTAAAGTATCAGCTTTGATCCTTATCGGTTAGATGTTTTCATAATCAAGTCACAATTCTCCTCAAAAAGCTTTCAAAATCAATTTAAATCTACAGAGATCACAAATCTCAAATGATTTGAAAATTGTGATCGGGGGAGAATTTGTGATTTAAATTGGATTTAAACTAATAATTCGATAAATGGTGTTATAGTGATCTACAAGCCCTCCTCCCCACATGTGTCAAACGATTTCATATTTTCCATGCACATGTTGAGGGGGAGCATCTATTTCAAACCAAAAAGGATTGAAATGTGATTGATTTGTTTCAATGTACAGGTTTTCCCTAATATGTGCAAAACTATTTCAAATATTTATGCACATATTGAGGGGGAGCAACTTTTTGAAAACCACATCCTTTCCAAAATTATCCTTAACAAAGTATGAAAAATACTAATTTGATCAGGAAAGTGATGTTGATATCTTTTAGAAAAATGGTAATCAAAGAAGTGAATCCTTCCTCTTGCCTCCGTGTGCCAAAATTATTTCAAATACATGATGCACATGTTGAGGGGGAGCTTTTTTTCTAAAAATATCAAAAACAATTCAGGTACAAAATGCTTTGATAATATATCACAAGTATTTGGATTGACTTTCAAATGGTTCCAATAGGAGATGAACAATACCAAATAGACCAACCAAATTTACTTTATGTATGGTGATATAAGGATGGTTAGGATTAGGTATTCGTTCCCACGATCCCGCCAGAGCCGGAGGGATCTACCCAGGGACAATCCACTAGAGAGTATAGAGTCCTTAGGTATGATGAAAAAAAGGAGAAAAGTAAGATATGGGAAGAGTGCGGATCGAGAAAGAGCTAGAACCGAATATACCCAACAAGGTTCTAGTTATGAAGTCTCGGTAAGCAATCAAGGGTTGAAGAATGAAAAAGAATTGAATGAGAAAAGGGTGAAAATAAATAGCCCTCCAATTATTCAACCTTAGGGCAGAAACCAGGTTCAATACATATGCTACTGGTTGTTACAAAGGTAACACCGGTATTGAAGACAAGACGTCATGGACCCAGTGACGCACTGCACTTCAACTTCTCAAAACACTCAAGTTCCTCTTAAAAGGACTTGTTTCATTCTCACTGGGAACCTAAATAATCTATCGACTTTCTATTAGAGTTTGTCGATATTGAAGAAGGAAACCCTCTCCCTAGTCTCCGGCATAGGAACCAAATGTGCACAATTGAGTCTAGAGCCACGAGATCATCAAATAAATCTCATTAGGACACTGTCAATGAAGACTCTCTGTTTCACACTATGTGGAAAGAGAGATTATATCTTAAGAGTCCTACGCATTATCCTTGTGGTATTGCCAGAACATCTGAGTGATATGCAAACATATTCACAATGCAGATGGAAAGCCTTCTAGAGCCAACATCAAACAAGCTCTTGGTAGGTGGCATGTGAGATCTATCCAATAGATCAAACATGTGACAACTGAACAGAAACAATGGGGCGATTCAAACTTATGAATCAATCCTGGTTCAAGATATGGATTGACGGATATCTTTGAAAACCTGTTCATTGTGCTAAAAATTCTTTTCTCTAACACATTGACTGTGTATTAATATTTCAAAATTAAAAGGTGTTTATGATTGATAATTGATTTTCCTTAAAACCTTCGTTATATTGCAAAAACACTTTATTTTGAGCAGTACACGATTTTTTTTCAAATCTCTTTTCATCAATCAGTGAATCTCAAGTTCGCTGGTTCACTCACTCCGTGTTGTCTTCTTTGAGACATTTCGGTCTGAGAACGGCTAGAGCAATTGTGAAACCTCGTCAAGGAGATTCTTCGAATTATACCCGATCACAAGCGATTTGTTGTCTTGATCAACGGGGAACCATGGGCCGTGTACCTCAATTCAACGAAGTGATCAAAGACACTTTTGTGTGCTTTATTGCTAATCATTGTATGCGCTATGCCCGACGTGTGCAAAATGATCGTAATCGAAAGGTCAATCCATAGCCGCATGCTCACACATCACATTCATCTCTAAAGAAATCATGATAAGTGCTTCGACAACTCGATATTTTACTCCATGCTTCGCTACTCACGCAAATATCATGAATAATCTAAAGCTTCCGCTACTCTGATAAGAAGAAATCATGATCCAGAATGTGAGCATGTTGGTCCAAATGTCACAACATCACATAATATCTACACCACAAAGGAAGAGTCAGAGATTTATGGTAACTGATGATCTCAAAGCTGGCTCAAAACTCATAATCACGTGGATCAGTTAAAGACCTCCACTTGGATTATCCAAACATGCAAAAATGAAGAATCAAAGACTACGAGCTACAGAGCAAAGAAAATTAACAAAAATCCAAGAACAATCTTAATGTAATATTTGTTTTGTATTCAATGTAATTTGAGGTGACCTCCCTTAGGGGGAGATTGTTAGGATTTAGTAAATCCAGTTATTAAAGTGTCGGTCACCTCAAGTATATGTAATCGTTAGAAAGCTCGTAGTCGTAGTTATTTAATGTTAGGAAGTATTTAGTTAAGTAACACCGCGAGAGACGGACGGTCTTTACCCACCGTATGCCCGATTCACACCGTAGGTGGCGCTTATATAAGAAACTATAAATACCCTCTACCTCACAAGGTAGAGGGTGGAGCTCATAATAATACTTTCACTTTCTCTCACTAAGTTCCCAAACCTCTAACTCTTTCTCTCTCTAAAAACCTTATTGTATACGCCTACTTTGATCATGGTTTGATGTGTTTGTGAAATCCAATATGTTAAAAGAACTATTATCTAGAAGAAGCTAGGAAAAAGGCACAGATTCGAAAAGACGAAATTTTAGGTGCAAGACCTAGGGTGATGCATTCCACGAGATTTCAAGGCACTGCTAGTAGTGGTAAACCATTACCTAGGAACACTCAAAAGACTAGGGGTTGGCTTACATCTAAGAGTAGTTATATGAAGAAGAATGCTAAGCATGTAGAAAATGAAACTAGAAATTCTGAGTCTTTTCCGAATAAGAAACATTTTCCTAACTCACATGCTGATGCAGGTTTTACTGATCAGGTCTTAATATTTATAGTGTCTCGCTATACCTATGGTCTACCCTAATGCACTAACGGCAAAGGTACCCGGTCGTGTGAAGTGTAGTAAATGGTAAAGCCGAGGTCGTCCCAAGAGCTATGTGTGTTGGATTATTACTAAGTCTAATTGTCACGAAATAATAATGGTTTCGATAGGATTTAATTAATTAAACTACTAATGCGTAATAAAATAAAAGCGGATAAATGGTAAAGGGAAATCAATAGAGGAATAGTGGTGCTAACCTAGTCAATCCTCCTAGCTAGTTTTGTCTATGTCTACCTACTTCCAATTACTTGTGTGGGTCAAATTCGAGAGGAAAGCATTTGGTCAATTCGCCTAACCTATCAAAGAAAGATGCCACCACAGAGAAATCAAAGCACCGTCATAAGTCCTGTTGTTCCCGGTCCCCTGCCAAGTCATTAAGTATCGCTACATGCTAGATTCTAAATAGTGAGTGCCCGGCCGTTAGGAACTTAGACACTACACCCCCAATGCTTAAGTTCATCCAAACGATAGTGATCGCTTGGTCAAATCGCATAAGTAGAAAGGGTCGCGGTTGGTCATATCTTACCCTTCCCGTCTCAGTCCGCTCACCTAGGGTCAGTTGGTCATATCTCCTAGGCAATTGGCCTCTACCGCCATTCAAAACTACCGAACCAAAGGTGACTACCAAAGAACTATGCATGCATACACTTAGATATAATTGTACAGAAATAAAGGTAAACACAAACAAAACAATTAAGGAATCATAACTAGGCTAGCACCAAATGGTGGTTAGCCGCTCATATTAATCATGCAAATCAATTCAATATTCAATGGTACGAAATACATGAATTGAAAGTAAAAGAAATATAAAATGCTAAAGCTTATCGTAATGGAGTGACTTCTCCCTTGGAAACAGCTCCGTATGCTCCCCTAGACCTGCCTTGAGATTTTTCCCACGTTCTCAGAGTGTTGTGTGTGGAATGGGATGATTAGAAATGCTTGAATTCGTGGGGTATTTATAGGCCAAGTATGGGTTACGGCGTAACCAATATAGGAGTTACGCCGTAACCTTCTATTCCGTCGTAAATGCACTAGATCTGCTAGTTACGGCGTAACCTAATAAGTGGTTACGCCATAGTCTTCAAAAAACAAGGTTACGTCATAAGTGATGCAATAGTTATGGCGTAAGTATCGGCGGCGTGGATCCATATTTGACCTAATGTAGTTACGTCGTAACCTTTGGGAAGAGTTACGCCATAACCTCTTGATAAGTTGGTATTCTGGGTCACGCAATAGTTACGGCGTAATGTGAGAGAGGAGTTACGCCAGAACTTCTTCAAAATAGGCATACTTGTGATAAATCTTTAGTAATGTTTCCATTTCCGCCTCTTTAGCTCCAATGCTCGTAATTTACCTGAAAGTGGAAAACAATGGAAAACAAGCGTAAATCCATATAAATGATATAAATAACGAGCATTATCGGGGGAAATTGACACTTAATATTCAGGACTATTTGATGTTATCACATGCTAAGGTACAATCCACTAAGACTACTAACATGGCTAAGGTTCAACATGTTATGAAGCAAAACAAACCTAAAACTTCACCTAGATGGATCCCAAGTGCTAAATCTTTGGAGTCTAGGAATAACGATAAGTCTACCACTGTGCATAAGAATCTCACCAATCCTAGAACTTTCCATAAGTGGATCCCGTCTGGTAAAATGTTTAAGGATGTTGGACTTAGGTGGATACCTACCGGAAAGCTATTTACTGATGACATAATCAAGGTTGACTGTGAAACTCCAAAGGGTTTGGATACTAATGTCACTAACCAAAATATATGCAATCAAGTTTGTAATATTAGTGCGGTAGTCCTTACTCGACTGCAGATACTTGATCCTTCACTACATGGATCGGCTTAAAGTATGGATTACAAATGGATTGATATCTCATAACTCATGGGTTCAAGTAACTCAATATTGATATTCATTCGTCAATGACGTCTGTTTACATCAGTTCAGGCCTCGTTCTTCAACACTATGGCGTCTGTAGATAACACTTCAGGCCCCGTTCCTCAAAAAGAAAAGAAAGGTGTATGCTTCAGTGCGCTTTATCTTCAAAAGAAGAGAAATCTTCATGTTTATGACCATTCTCATCTAGATTCTCCATCAACAAGCTTCATGTTTTTCACATGCTTATTCAATCATCAAGTGGGTCTACGTTCATTGGTGCATATTCTTATCCACTTGCTCAATCAAAAATGGCAAACTTCATTTGCAATTTTTGAGGGGGAGAAGAGTGCATATTCTACATATTGATGGATGCTTGAATAATGGTCATACAACTCTCCTCAAAGGCCTAATGCTTCACTTACTAGGGATAACTGGGATTCATTGTTTGGGATTCATTGTTTCAAGATATGTTTGATGAGTACTTCCAAACTATAACGAATGTTGATCATCAAGTTCTTGATGCTCCTGCTCAGGTTCCTTCTGACTCAACTAGTTCACCTTCTTCAATCTACATTGATCAAGATGCACCATCTAAGAAGTACAACTCAAACTACTCAAGAAACCCATTCTCTAGTTAGTCCTTAAGGCGTTGATAATGACTATCATAATATTGCAGTTGCACTCATGAATAATGATACGCTCTTTGGTATTCCTTTGCCAAATCTTCACGGATTATTGTTCCTTCCAATGTGCACTCTGTAAATCAACCACATGACCATTATGGAAAATGTATTCCTCATCCGCTTTAAGACATTAGTGATGAATCTTCCAGATCAGTCTCTACATAAGCTACTTTAAGCACTTGTGCGACTTATCTAATAAGCTATAGTGAAAACCAGATTCATGGACCTCAAGACCACCAACCAAAGATCGCTTGTACCAAATTTGAGCCCGAGAGAAGCTAAATGAACTTTCTACAAGCTCTACAATAAGCTTAAAAAGCTCAACAGATCTTTGAAAATCTCAAAGATATCTTGAGTGAATGTATGTTTGGACAACTTATTTAGAGCTTATAGAGGTCTTCTAAAATTCCACAAAAATCACTTTCCAACTCTTGACCAACTGAAGTTAATTGTCCCGAATTTCACTTAATTTGGATCGAAATGAATCCATGATAAATCCACAAAGTTTGGTGAAAACGGATTTTCCAACTTTTGACTTTTACACGAAATGAGATTTTGACCAAAACGAAATTTGAGCTTAACTTTGAACTGATTATGATGTTATAAGCTAAAGTGAGACTAAAATAAGCTAATATATCAAAGTCTAAACCTAGATAAAGCTTATGGACTTAAAACTTTAATCTAATGTCTTGATAAGAGCAAGTTTAAAGTGATTTTGACTTTCGAATACTAGAACCCAAGTTAATGAACTAAATGACTATTACTCTACTATCTCGATTAATCCTTACAAATCCAACAACTTATAACCACTAGAACTCAAATTGAAAGCTTCTTCCAAACACTACTTTAAGTACTAATTAACCGATTTCTTAATTCAACTATAATTCCAAGCTTGACTAGACTACAAATCGTAATCAACAACTCGATTTCACTTATATGGACCCATTAGAATATTGAATTATCATAGAATGCCAACAAACTATTTTATGCGCTTAATTCCTAAAGTAATGTAGATAATGACTTAAGCTATAACTAGACTAATCAAACAAACTAGATTACAACTCACTATACTAGATTAAACCGAATAAGCAATATGAACTAATCTATAATGTAATCAAAAGTGAAGTGGTATATGCACTTACAGAGTCCAACCACGATGGCTTGCTAACTATAACCAAATCTAAACTGATAACAACCCAAATCCATAACCAAATCCATATGAAGCACTTTAGTTGACTTTTGTTGACTTTTGTGACTTCTTTGCATAAAGGATGAAACTCTTCTAAAACACTTGCAATAGCTTGAATAAGCTTGAAGAAGCTTATTTGAACCATTGTAATGATTAAAACGTAAAATTGACAATGAACAAATTTGGCGGGAAAATGAATTAAAGTACGCAAACTTGGAATTTCTTAACAAAACACTTGAATTATAATCGAATTAACTTGTACAATCGTAAATTACAAAACCCAAAGAACTTTTACATTAAACTTGAAAACGATTTTAAAGTTACTCTAAGAAATGGTCTAAAACCGGGACCATCTTTTCTTACATCTTCGGTCTTTATATAGATATCCAAAAGCTTTTCTCTTCACTCCTAGCCCTTGGATTGGTTGAAATGATCCTAGCCCTTGAAATGCAATTTGGCGCCAACTTTTGTTGCAACCGGCTCGATAACGTGTGGGTTTTCGGGGCATTTAATGCCCTTGGTTTGTTGTGGAGGTGGAGGGATGAGTGGTGAGGCAGTGGAAGGAGCAAAGGTGGTGGGGAAGAAACCAGGTGGTATGTGGTTTTGGAGGGTATGAGTAGGAGAAAATGAAGGGTGGGTTTGATGGTTTTGTTGACCAAGGGCCGGGCTTTTGTTTTGGTGGTTTAATAATACAAGAGGGTCCTTTTGGTTTGTAGCTTATAATTCACAAGGACCATATTTGTAATTTTCTCAAAATGAAGGGTTAAACTCGCAATTTTTCCAAAGTTAACACAAGGACCTATATTGCCAAGTATGAATAATACAAGGGTTATATTTATTAATTTTCCATTTTAAATAACCTGTGGACCATTTTTGACACTTTTCAAAGTTGACGGACCAAAGTTGTAAATATGCAATTTTAACTTCAAAGGACTATTTCTAACAACTTGTGAATCCCTAAGGACCTTTAATGATATTTTACAAGTTTTGAATTACCAGGGACTAGATTTGACAACTTTTGTAAATTGGGGGACTAAAACTGCCAATTATGCAACTTTGATACGTTTTTCATCTGATTTTGATATTTTTGCATTTAAAACACATAAAACACTAATTTGTGATATTTTCATCATTTTGATGCATTTCGAGTGTTTTCGGATGTTTTTGCGATCTAGATGGTATAAAAATGATGAGTATTTAGACACTCATCAATCCCCCACACTCAAGAAACCACATGACCATTATGGAAAATGTATTCCTCATCCGCTTTAAGACATTAGTGATGAATCTTCCAGATCAGTCTCTACATAAATACCTTTAGGAAGAAGGCATTGATGTTGAGGAATCATTTGTTCCGGTTCATTCAGTGGATCAATATACATCCGATTGTATGTTTATTCACATGTTAGGCATTTGACACAAGTTGATTACTTCGTAGTTAACCATTTATTACTTAGTTGAGATTGAAGTTGACTTTCACAAAGGCGTGTTCTTACTTGATAACTTGCTCGGGCTTAAGAATTTGAGTTGAAGACTTAGTTTATCTAGTTACCAGCAGTCGGGATGTATGGTTGAAGACCTGGTTAACTATCACTTTAAGGAGTTACGTTGTTTTACTCAGTGACACACGCAGATGTCGTTGTGGATAATCGCAAGAGGTGTTAATGTATTATACTTAGGTTGAGTATCGAGCACTTAGAGATTTGCTTGGTGCATAAATTCTCAACACCGTTCTTCCATCATTAACTGCAAGCTTAAGATACAAATGTGGGGAATTCGACTTCAGTTTCAAGTTTGGTATATCGGGTTTTCTTCTTTAGTGGTCACTTCAAGTTGTCTACATTTGGGTTGATAAAGATAGTCAGAGAGAGTTTCTGTAGTAGTTGATTCTCGCAGGATTCAGTTGAGCTAATTGTTTGTTCTTCTCTATTTCAAGAGTATTTGGCATGTATAATGTGTTACTGATTCTGAGGTATCAAAACCAGCAAGGAGGAAGGAGATATACATCTAAACACACAACAAGTACACGTGATGAAGTTAATACTTCTTCTCTATTGAAGTAATCCCGGGAAAGACAAATGTCATAACCGCAGAGAAACTCAGTGTTTAACTCGTAGCCATTGGTGTGTTATTCCAACCATTTGAGGGGAAGTGGTCTCTGGATACTTTTGGTATGCGTTATCTCAGCCTTCAGTGGGTCGAAATATGAGAAGAATACTTGGAACGTGAGATGATACTGCTTATCGACATCTTCTATATGATTTATGATAAAGTACTTCCGGTTAGTGCTTCATGTACACAATGTAATGATGATTCCGATGAGATCGCAACCATCAGGGGAGAGATATGTGTACATCAGGGACGCACAACATGTTCACATGAGCGAGCTTAATCAGTTATTCTAGAGTCGACATCCGCAGAGAAGATCAAGTGATTTAACCAGTTATCGTGATGTCGTTGTTTCTTCTCTTGTTGGGTACTTGTGTACATTATGGGATGAATGGTTATATGGAAGATAACTGGAATGCACTTAGTTAAATGAAGATGTTGATATGTTGTTCCCCTGAATTGACAACTGCTTGCTCAATCTCGAAGAGTAATGTGTACTTCGGGGATGCACAACAGGTTCATGTGATCTGGCTCAATCATTTATTCCGGGTTTAATAACCGTAGAAATGATCCGTGTTAACTTGTTACTTCGTTGATATCGTCTTCTTCGGGTTCTTGAGCTTCATACAATTAGACTTTTGCTTCACTTCATCTTCTGAGGGGAAATGGTCTTAATTCGAAGTTTGTCGGTTTGGGGGGAAGCTACCAAAGATTCACATTTAAAAGGCTCATGTTCAGACGATTTTCTTAGAAGCCTCTAATGCTTTGGTGGTGAAAGTTTGAGAGATGTTGATTTCTTTCTTCTACAACATGCTGAACGATATCCTTATCTCGGTACTCATTTCATCATTCTCTTAAACTAAATTATCTTCTTTGTATATATTTATCAAAAAACAAAATACAAAATTATAAAAGCAACAAAAAGAAAATAGAAAACTATAAAACCTTCAAAAAATCCATAAAAATTAGAAAATTTGGAAAAAAAAATGAAAAATTTGTTTTTCAAAGACATGTCTTCTAGTATCGATAACATCTACGGTCTTAGAAATGTCATTCAATAATGGCACGGGACTTTAGATGAAGTTCGAGCAGAAGGTGTAAATATTTATTTTCTAAACATGTCTCTTAAAATGGCTTGCAGTTACTTCAGACTGCAACCCGTGCTTAAAACCATGTTTTGCTATTATTTCTGATAGCAACCCGCTCTTTTAAAGAAAGGAAAGTGCTGCGCTAAACCAATTTTCTAAAATTTCATGCACTTATACTAAAGCAAATTAAGGAAAGTATGTCGAAGGACTGATGTTCCTACTCAAATATTTTTCCTTCTAAAATTCTTCAGAAAAATATTTGTTTTAACTGAATTGGTGGAAAATGAGTTGCTTGAAAAACAATTAGTATCAGAATGTTCATCAATTTTCAAACTCAATCAATGACTTCAGCGCTTTTAAAACTTTTCAGAAAATGAGTCATTGATTGTGGGGGAGAATGTTTTTCAAATTTATATCATCTAATGGAATTATCTAATTATCCTATATACTTAAATGTAAAACATGTTAACCTAAGTTGAAGGACTAGGTGCCTAGGATATAATTGTTAGGATTAGATGATTAGAGTTTGATAAACACATTATTCCCATGCTTTACATGATCTGATTGAAATGTTGTATTGACTTTTATTAGTCTATTGTTGTTTGGGTGTTGTCGACCATCAAATATTTTTTTGTATGTTTACTAACGCATGCAGATAAGATGGTTTATAAGAATGTTCCCGATCCGGATCCCACTAATGAAGATGATTGGATGCCGAAAGGAAAGGGTAACTATTTCTTGGGTCGACAAATGAAGAAACAGAGCTTAATTAGATCTCTCTATGGACATTTGGCACGATAGATGCAACTTCAGAGGTCTCACTGCATCAGCAGACGGTTTTCTTTCATCCTCTCAGCAACAACAAAAGCAGCTTATGATTCTCTCCACCTAACGTATCTTGTGCAGGAAAAATAGTGAATTATACCAATGTTTTAAAACAATTTTGAAAATGTTGTTTTGAAAATGAAAAAATATTGTTTTGAAAATAAATTGGTCTTAATTTTAGAAATCACCGGACTTCATTTTATCAAAACTTAAGTCACTCAATCATCGACTACGGTCATCGATTGAGGGGGAGAGTGATTTCAAATAAAATATTTTTAAACGATATTTCTTCATAAAAGTCCGTTTTGTACAACATAAAGTGGTGATCTAAAGATTTAGTGTTATGTCATGGTATGATTTTCTTTAAAACTCAAAGATCTTACAAAATGAAATCTTTTCTATTCTTGTTTGATTGTGAAATTATTTTATTTTACTTAAAGATCTCTTAAAAACTATCATACCTGACACTAACAATCTTTAATGTCTATAATTGGTCCTATTTCAGTCAATTTCAAAAAATTAAATCAAGCCACGTCTTTCCCCAAAATTTTCCAAATGATTTAAATCAATCGGGATCTAAAATCTCAATTGGCTTGAAACTTTTGATCGGGGGAGAGATTGTGATTTAAATCTCAAATCGGTTTTTAAAAGGGTGATTGTTTCAAAAGCTCTCCTTCCTTCATGTGCCAAACGATTTCAAATACAATGCACATCATTGAGGAGGAGCATTTAACCAAAAACCTGAAGAGTATTTAAACAAGGCCACATATTCTCCCATGTTTTCCAAACCTTATTAAATCACTTGGGATCCAAAATCTTAAAGGGTTTGATATTTTTGATCGGGTGAGAATTTGTGATTTAATATGAAATTTGATAAAAGATGATCGTTTTGATTCAAATGTGCATACTGCTCTCCCATATGTGCTAAACGCTTTCGACTCTCGAAGCACATATTGAGGGGGAGCATGTCAAAAAGAAAATAAACTTTCAAGGTACAAAGATCTCTATGTTTCTACATAATGTACCTTGATTGGTTTTCTAATGGTTTCTTAGTGGCTTTTGTAATCGTGGATGTACTTCAAAAGAACTCTTTCCTCTATGTGATAAAATGATTTCAAAATATCCTACGCACATATTGAGGGGGAGAATTTACCAAAGAAAATCAAATGGCTTTTTCCATGGAAATTGTGATCAAGAATATATTTCAAAGAACTCTTGCCTCCATGTGCAAAACAATTTCAAAATCATAAGAGCACATGTTGAGGGGGAGCATTTTTAAATGATCAAAAACAGTTAAGGTACGAAATGCTTTGATTTTATATCACAAGTACCTTGATTGATTTTCCAAATAATTTTTCAATTGGTTTTAAGGAAGAAAGAACTATACCAAAAGACCGACCAATTTACTTTATGCATGGTGATATAAGGATGGTTAGGTTAGGTATTCATTCCCATGACCGCTGTAAGCCGGAGGGATCTACCGAGGACAATCCACTAGATAGTGTAGAAGTCCTTAGGTATGATGAAAAAGGAGAAAATGAGAATATGGGAAGAGTGCGGATCGAGACAGAGCTAGTCTTGGAATAAACCCAACAAGGTTCTAGTTATGAAGTCTCGGTAAGCACTGAAGGGGTTGAAGAATGAAAAAGAATTGAATGTGAAAAGGGTGAAAAGTAATAGCCCTCCAATAATTCAACCTTAGGGTAGTAACCGGGTTCAATACATATGCTACTGGTGGTTACCAAGGTAATGCCAATATTGAAGACAAGACATCATGGACCCAGTGACGCACTGCACTAAACTTCCCAAGCTACTCAAGTTCCTCTTAAAAGGGCTTGTTTCATTCTCACGGGGAACCTACATAATCTATCGACTTTCTCTTAAAGATTATTGATATTGAAGAAAGAGAACCTCTCCCTAGTCTCTGGCATAGGAACCAAATGTGCACTATTGAGTCTAGAGCCAAGTGATCGTCCACAATATCTCATTAGGACACTAAATTAATGAAGACTTGCTGTTTCACACAATGTGGAAAGTAAGAATATATTAAGAGTCCTACGCATTATCCTTGTGGTATTGCCAGAACATCCGAGTGATATGTGAAATATTCACGATGAGGATGGAAATCATTCTAGAGCCAACATCAAACAAGCTCTTGGTGGGTGACATGTGAGAACTTTTCCAAAAGATCAAGCTTGTGATAACTGGATTGAAACGATGGGGCGATTCACTCTTGAATCAACCTTGGTCCAGGAAATGAATTGACAAATACTTTTGGAAAAACCGTTCGATGTGCAAATCTTCTTTCTCTAGCACATCGAATGTGTATTCATTTTCAAATTCAAAAAGTATCTCGATTGAAAAAATACTTTTGGAAAACCGTTCGATGTCGAATCTCTTCTTTTCTAGCACATCGAATGTGTATTCTTTTCAAATACAAAAGTATTTTTGATTAAAATTGATCTTTCTCATAAAACCTTCGTCGTATTGCAAAACTTTTCTTCAAGCAATACGCGATTTTTCAAATCAATTTTTCATCAATCGGTGAATCTCAATTATTGGTTCACTCACTCCGTGTTGTCTTCTTTGAGACGTTCGGTTTGAGAACGGCTAGAACAGTGCGAAACCTGTCAAGGAGATTCTTCGAATTATACCGATCACAGGCGGACTTGTCTTCGATCAACGCGGACCGTGGGCGTGTACCTCAATTTAACGAAAGTGATCAAAGACACTTTCGTGTGTTTTATGCTAACTATTGTTTGCGGTACATTTGACGGGTTGCGCTTGATCGTAATTGAGAAGTCAATCCAAAGCCGCATGCTCACAGCATCCACACTTAATTGAAGAAATCATGACTAGTGCATATCTACATAACCTGGCTCTGATATATTTATACTATGCTTCTGCTACGCTGCTGCAAATATCATGAACCAGTAAAAGCTTCCGCTACTCTGTTGAAAAGATGTCATGATCCAGAAAGTGTGCGCATGTTGGTCCGAAAGTCACAACATCACATGAAGGCAACACTACAAAGGGTGATCCAGAGATTTACTGTGACTGATGATCTCAATGAAAGCTAAAAGATCATCAAGATGTGGATCAGTTCAAAGACCTCCACTGAAAGTACAAAGCACTCGGACTATGAAGAGTCACTGGTAAATCACAAAGAATGCGGACATTGAAGAATTGAAGTCTACGAGCTCAGAACAGAAGATAAAATAGAATGCTAGGATTCGAAATGTAAAACATGGGGTGACCTCCCTTAGGGGGAGATTGTTAGGAATTGGAAATTCTATAGTGAAGTGTCGGTCACCCCAACCATAGACTAGCACAAGTTAGCTCGTAAGACATATCGTTATTTACTTGTTTATTAGTTAGTTATTAGCATAGTTTAGATTAGAGTAACACCGTGGAGGAAGGACGGGTCATTACCCACTGTATGCTTGATCCACAGTCCGAAGGAGGACGTTTCGTATGTAACTATAAATACCCTCTACCTCCCAAGGTAGAGGGTTGGACCTTTCATTTAATCTAACCTTCTTTCTTTTGTTTACTTTCTCTCTCTAGAAAGGCTCCCATCTTCTACTTTCTCTCTCTAAACTCTTGTATAATTCGACTCTATATGTGATTGATAGTGTGTTTATGAAATCCAATATCTAACAGGCCTTTTTTCTTTTTGGAACAAAATTCAGGGAAGTTCTCGCTCTAATTATACTTTTCTCTTCACCTTTATTTAATGCTTAGTACAAAAGGGACTTTGTACAATTCGAGTGGGGGGACGGGAGTAGAATTATCTCTTGAACTTAATTTTGCCCTCGTTTTTCTAGTTTATGTTGAAAAATTATGCCATTTTTAAAATTTTGACATGTTTTTCTTAACCTAACTAGATTAGACCTTAGCCGTGCACATACAACCCTTGATATTATATGGTGAGATTAGCCTTATCCGTTTCCTATATTTTACCCCAAATCCACCAAATTATGAGTGTGCCGGTAGCTTGTAAACTTTAGAACTTGGCCTTTGCATCATTTCGAGACCATAGACGAGGTATGTTGAGTTAGCTCAATGTATTTGTACTTTTCAAATTAAGAAGGCAATATTATAGGATTATCACCCAACTAGCCTACCATTGTGTGTCTATCGATTAGTCACCTCGACTTCTCGACCCCCATGTGAAACCCTTTTGTTGCACTCACCTTTAGTGCAAGATACCCCTAGATACACCCTTCTAAGCCATTCCTTTCACTTTGTTAACCCAATATATTGTCTCGATCACCTATACACCTTAGCCTACCCTGTAGTCTTTATTTGTGATTGGGAAGTCATCATTTTCCTAAATTTAAGGTTCAAGTGGAAAGGTTCGGAAATCACACTTTCATCGACGACATATTCTTGAAGATCATTGAAGACCCCCCCGAATTCCCGTTGTTCATCTTAAGTAGGGGAATATTATGTTTAGTTGTTATTATTATGTTGAAAAAAAATGATTCAAAAAAAAGTTGTTGTGTTATTTAGTTATTGTAAAAGTGCATTGTTATAAGCACTATGTTATGAGCTTTATAGATTTAGTATCGAGGAGGCCACCTCGTCACATTCGAAGATTGGAGTTGGTAATTATGCCAACAGTTGGAGAAAAGGTAGTGTGCCCACCATGACGTCCTCTAATGACACATCTACCTAGTATTTCATGATCCAGTTTCTTGACTTCAAAGGTTGAACTTTGGGCGGACGGTAAGTGGTGATGAATTGGTTATAGATTTAGACTACCTGCTTGCTTTTTTATTTTACACCATTTATATATCCCATGTCTTATCCTACCCTTTAGACATGAAGCATGTCTAGGTGATGCAACGAGCAATCTTTGGTGTCTTGGCCATGGATTTGGTCATGTATCATTGATTTTGTCCACTTCGCCGTGACATGTTAGTAATGACGAGTCACCCTTAACCTTTGTCGTGTCTACCCATATTGCCTTGAAAATTGTTTAGCCCTTAAATCTAGTGGTGGAGATTTGTGTAACCGCCAAGCTTATGATAGAATACATGCTATGATCATGCGATTGAGTGATCACCCAAAATTGACACTTAGAATAGTTGAGAGATTTGAGTGTTTCGCCCCATTTCGTGAGGTGTTCGGCTTTGTTTTATTCTAGCATAAGGGATTTGTAAACTTTTATTTTCCAGGTTTTGGGAGATATCTTTTTAGAAATCTTTCTAATAAGGTCTGCTTGAGGGCAAGTAGCGTTCAAGTGGGGGGATATTTGATAACATCAAATAGTCCTTAATATTAAGTACCAATTTTCCCCGATAATGCTTGTAATTTATATCATTTATATGGATTTATGCTTGTTTCCCATTGTTTTCCACTTTCAGGTAAATTACGAGCATTGGAGCTAAAGAGACGCAGAATTGGAGAAATATCAAAGATTTATCTTAGTATGCTGACTTTGAAGAAGTTACCGCGTAACTCATCTCTCACATTACGCCGTAACTAAAGCGTGAATCGGAAAACCAACTCATTAGAAGATTACGGCGTAACTCCCCCTAAAGACTACGACGTAACTTATTAGGTCAAATGAGGTTCCACGCCGCTGATAACTACGCCGTAACTATTTCACCAACTACGGTGTAACCAATTAATATTGAAGATACGGCGTAACCACTCATAAGGTTACGCCGTAACCAGCAGATATAGTGCAAATAACGAAGGAATTGAAGATTACGACATAACTCATATATTAGTTACGCCGTAACCCAGATCTGGCCTATAAATTCCCCATGATTTCCAGCATTTCAAAGTATCCCATTCCACACACCATGTTAGGAATTAGAAATTCCAGGTAGTAAAGAGTCGGTCACCTCAAGTATATGTAATCATTAGAAAGCTCGTAGTCGTAGATCCTTTTAAGTTAAGTAGTATTTAGTTAAGTAACACCGTGGAGGACGGACGGTCTTTACCCATCTGTATGCCTCGATCCACACCCGATGTGTGGCGATTTATGTAAGACTATAAATACTCTCTACCTTCCAAGGTAGAGTTGGAGCTCATAATAATATCTTTCACTTTCTCTCACTAAGTTCCCTAAACCTCTAACTTTCTCTCTAGAACTTCATTCATATGCCACTTTGTGTTATGGTTTGATGTGTATGTGAAAACTAATATCCTACAATTGGTATCAAGAGCCATGGTTAGATCATATCTCGCACATCTTTGGATTTTAGTGGTTTTAGGTGGTTTTGAGTTTGAAAAGTTTAGTGGTTTTGCATCATTTGGTTGATTTCTTGTGTTAAAGATTGGATTTTGTTAGTACTTTTATGTTTAGAATTATAACAAGTGTTTAGGTTTTCATTTGGTAAGCTTGAATCATCTTGGTTGGGTTGTTTTGGATTGAAAAGTGATGTTTATGAGCTTTTTCTTGCTAGCGACTTAACACACGGAATTCTTTCTTCGTAGCGACTTGCTTTACAAATTTGTAGCGAGTTACGCTTTTGGACCTAGCGACTTAGAACTAGCGACTTACAAATAAAAGTAGTGGACTTTCCACCACAGTAGCGACTTGGAGGTAGCGACTTGGTCCAGAGTGAGTTGCTATTTAGCGACTTGTATCTTTAGCGACTTGAGTAGCGAATTGCTGCCAAAATTTTGCTAGCGACTTGAGGCTTAGCGAGTTACTACTTAGTGACTTGCATTTGTCTAGCGACTTGGGACTTTAGCGACTTGGAAGTGTAGCAAATTAGGTGTTAGCGACTTGGTGCATTTTCTTCTAGCGACTTGGGTGATTGTTTACGGTTTTCTCTTGATTTAGTAAAATCCCGTGAAAGAATCTATTTCCCGGTTTAATCATAGAGTTATAAAATCCCGAATAATCATTAACATGTCTACCAACGCTCCTACTATCATCTCCACTGCTGTCGAGGACTTTCAAGCGGTGGCTCGGATACTCGCCCACCCATGCTTGACAGAATCGACTACGATTCTTGGGCTCAACGAATCGATTGTCTTGCCTTGGAAAGGAAAATGGTGTCAACATTCTCAAATCCATTGATGAAGGACCGTATCAAGTTGAGACGACTAGAGATATACTTGATACTAATGAAGATGGAACTCCTATTTACGGAATGGATGGACCTAAAATGTATGATGAGCTTGATGATAAGGAGAAAAGAGATACGATGCGTATATCGTGGCTTCTAACATTGTTCTTCAAGGTCTTCCTAAAGACATCTACAAGTCGATCAATCACAACACCGATGCAAAGGCGGTATGGGATAATGTCAAGATGCTTCTCTTAGGTTCGTAATTAACTATGGAAGATGAGAATCACAACTCTATGACTAATTTGAACACTTCAAGATGAAACCGGATGAGAGTGTCTATGAGTACTATGTGAGATTTCATAAGTTGGTGAATGACATGAGGAACATCGAATGACTATGCCTAACATTCACCGAACTCAAAATTTGTGAACAACATGAATCCCGAATGGCACAAGTTTGTCACCTCGTGAAGCTCACTAAAGGATTGAAGAATACAAACTATGAGCAACTCTATGCCTTCCTCCTTCGTAATGAGAGACATGCTATGTTTGAAAATTTGGTTCTCAATCGGTTCAAAACCAACCGAGGAGAGACAAGCTCGTCTAATGACTCAACCGCCTTCTACTCAAACATTGGAATCACAACCAAAGCCTCACAAGTCATACCCTTGGGTAATGGTAATCACAAACTCATTCCGATCCTATGTTCAAACAAGTCGACATCGATGCACACGTGGGTAACTTCATTAATCAACTAGCTCTTCCGATTAGTCAAAACATGAATTCTCTCCACAAACCAACAACAACCTCGTAATAAAGATCTAACCCACACAATCAAGCTACCGTGAAAGATGGAAGGATCGTGGTGCAACCAGATTCAGAAAGACAGATGATCGGGGAAGAGGTGGAGTGGTAGAGGTTATGTTGGTAACGTAATCGAGGAAGGAATGGTAACCAAGGTCAAGCTAAGCCGATCAAATGTTATAACGTGGTGGTGAGGACACATTGCAAGAAACGCACATCTCCAAAGCGTCCACACGAATCTTGATTACTTCGAGATAAGATGTTTGCTTGTACAAGCTCGGGACAATGGTGTTGCTTTGGATGAAGAGGAATTGTTGTTTCTAGCCGAGGGCAATGCCAAGACCTATGATGCGAGATGTGGATGAGCACCTATTCAGAGATAGGTCACAATCATCGAATGCCTTTCAAGTCGCCGATTGTGATGCATACGACTGATGTGGATGATGGACCTCTGGCACACACAATTTTTATGGCTAGCATTTCTCCAATGGTTTCTCCCAAGGTCTCTTCTTCACCACAAGTGGCCCATCCAAAGACAAACTCATCTCGAGGTATTAAAACTATACGATGATGCCGATGTGCAACAGATGCATGACAAAGTACAATCAATCAAACTATTGAATCAAATGTTGAAAATATGGGTAATATCGATATTGTCCCATATGATCAATACGTGAAACAAAGTGAAAGTGAAGTTGTACCAAGTGATGCATCTTCTGCGGTCATCAATGACTATGTTTTGATGAATACACCGCATGCCCCTCGATGATTCTCGTAATTTCGAACTAAATGCCTATAAAGAACGTGTTGCTATTTATGAACAACGTGCAAAATTTGAGTTGACCACTCGTGAGCGGGAAATGGATGACCAAGTGCGTACAGGTCATTAGAAAAGTAATTTTAGAGAAGAAGTATTGAAACAAGAATTAAATTCCTTACAAGAAAAGCTTTCTAAAACCGCTAAGCAAAAACAAGAACTTCAAGAAAATGTGAAAATGCTTAAGCAAGAATTTTATGCAAAGGAATCAAAACTCTTGAAAGATTTTTCTAATCAAAACTTTGAAAACAAACTTGAAAACAAGTTGTACATACAAGGAACACCATTCGGACTACTCACATGATCACTAAGCATAGGGTCTTAAGCGATAAGCATAGCATTCCCTTGTTAAGGAACCAAATCCAGAGGTCATTAAAAGGGCTAGAAATGCTCATAAGGTTCTTTATGATGGCAATGAAACCTTAAACCTAGACAGAAACCTAGTTGCGTTGAGTGCACCGAGGAAGATAAGAAATCGATGAAGTCACTAGGGAAAAGATGAACAAAAATTAGATGATCCTAAATGCAAAGAGAAAAAGTAATTATCACTCCCATGACTACAAGAAGGAAAACTGGATTTCCTTGAACATGTTTAAGCCTCGACATTGTTGACTCCAACAAGTTTTCGGAAAATGGATTTAGATAAGCGAAAAGTGAAAATATTGTTGAAACAAACCCTCCCTATGGAAAATGCCTAGAGCATTGTGTATCCTCCTAATACACCAATGCATCTTGTTCCTAGAACAATTGCCACTAAAAGCAAGACCTTAATTAGCCAATATGTTATATTTCAACTATTTGTTGATTTTGAGAAAACTTGCAAGAAAAGGATCACACTGTTGGATCGATATACTTTAATCAAACTAACTTAACTAGCTTGTTAAGGTTTAATAACCTCGGATAAATCCTAAGTTATTAACAAAGAAACACCGAGCAATCTTTATTAAGTCACGGAATTTACTTAACAAAGCTAAGAAGAATAACTTTATTATAAACTCTAAATCGCTTATTATGCGATACTCTAATACAACTCTAAGATAATCGAACTTTTCTCTAAAACACTAATTCGTAAACTCTAAAACTCTTTTTCCGAAATCGTAATACCAATCTATGAGTCCTTTTATAGGCTCAAGGATATCCTAGTCGGTTTACAATTGATAACCTTGTACGACAAGTAATCTAAACATGGAATACAATTCTTTCCATAAACGAATATAACAGCTTCTTTTGTTCTAGCAAGATTTGACTTTATCAAGCAAGATTTTGACTCGTCTTTAGCAAGATTTTTGACTCTTTGACTTCTTCCAAAGATTTTGCGACTTACAAGATTTTGATATCTTCAGCACTTTCATATCCCAACACACACCCACTGGTATAACGGAAGGAGAAAGGGGTTTTGAGCAAATGAAAGAATGTTATTTAACTAAGGTCATGCCTTTCTTTAAATTTCTAAAAGATCACTTTGATAGTCTTAAAAAGGGGATAGAAACTGATATCAAGGGAATGGAAAAGGAATTTGATGCAATGATAGTTGAAGTTAGTGACTATGAACGTGCACTAAAATATAATGAGATTGAGAGGAAGAACTTGCATACATTAAATGAGACTCTTATCACTGAATGTATTGCTCAAGATGTGTTTTTCACTGCTTCAAATTGCTCTATTAATGCTTCCCAATTTCATGAACTATCATTGCCACGAAAGTCTCTCATGATCGTGTCATTGAGCTTGAAAAACTAATTCTAAACTAAACGAGAAAATTGAATCGATGATCACGACAATTTGGTTAAACATTTTCTAAACTAGAGGTTGAGCATTTTAATTTACAACTAAAATATCAACATCTTAAAGAAAATGTCAAAACTTCAAATATCAAGACATCCTCGATGCTCCGAGTTTGATGCGCTTTTCAAATTAACAAACGTGATGAATGATTCAAGCTCATTGCAACACGATCGTAAAGTTGAAAGCCCAAATCTCTCAATTAAAGGGTCAAGCGAACAATATGACAGGCTCCCAAATGCCTCCTCCTTTAGATTCTCGAATTCTCAAACGTTTCATCTTCAAAACCTAGTAAATGCATTACAAAAGGAAAACGAAAGTTTTCTAGAAGAAAATGAAAGGGTTAAACGTCATTTCAATGAGTTATTTGAATCAATAAAGGTCACTCGTAACAAAAATAACGAACAAATAGCTTCATTGCAAAGGAAATTGAGAATCAAGAGTCGTAAAAGGAAAATGCCAATGACCAATGGGGAGAATGGTGTATCGAGGTTCACTCTTGTAATAAATATGCTTTGTCTGTGAAATATGTCCTCCTCATCTCAAGAACAACAAACTTGTTTGCTCAAACATACTTCTCATCCCTTAAGGATTGCCTAGAATGTCTGCGTGAGATTGTTGAAGAGGATAAGTTAGAGAAACCTCATGATAATGCAATTGGACATGCATGCTTATATGCCAAACGATCTCAAGAAATCTTAGAATGCTTGATCACAATATGCCCAAAGTCATTAGGTGAGAGAGTTAATCCTTTGATACCATGTTCGATGCCTATTGCCAAGTCTGATATTCATTCGATGCCCAATGTCTTGAATATGAACCCTAGTGTGCCTGTAAGTAGTTCGATTTCAGATCCGCCAATGCTATGAAAGAGAACTCAAGTGTGCCTTCTAGGAGTACAAATCCCAAAGACTTCTAGTTTTAAGAAAGTGAACCTTAGTGTGCTGCATGTAGTTCGGATCCCAAAGACATCTAAACAGTGATGCAAAGAGTTGTAAAACCCACTAATGTTCCCATTCCTCTACAGAGTAATCGGTGACATTAAAGGGAGCGGTCAAAGTCTCAAGACAATACAAGGAATGATAAGACCTCATGAGCTAAGAATGTGCCTTTGGAAAAGAGTAGAAGAACAATCTAGGAACTTTAAGCTTGAATCGAATAAAGCGAATCGTGTTGATTCTAGTATTAGCCATAGGCGTCATCGTAATTAATTCAATTCGATACTATTTGCAAACCTTGTCTTGATGTCTTGCTTGAATTCGCTTTCTAATCATGAATGTGGTGTTAATGTTTTGCCTAATGATGATAATGGTCCGATTAATGTTGCTTATGTTCATGCTAAAAAGGCAAAAAGGCAAAAGCGAATGAGAGTTAGAAAACAATGGAAACCCAGGAAGAACATTTAGTAAGATAGGCTATTATTGGATACATTGGTCATAAGAATAATCGACAATGCCCACTAGAAAATGGATGCCTCTTGGTAGAACTATTCCCATAAGAAGTGAGCACACTGTGAATGTGTCTATCTGAGACACTAGTACCGCATCTATTCACAATGAATCCGATGCCTTTGTCAAACCCCAAAATATCGCGGCCGGAACTTATGCGTCTAGGTTTCTTATCTAATGAGACTCACTAAATCGAATAATACGGTGGATCACTTAATGGTCTAGGAAAACGTACGCGATTCGCATTATTATGGGCTGCCTCGGTCCCTATATAGAATGCTCGACCTCGGGGTGGACCGATATTGAATCTGGGGTTTGGGTTATTTCCTTCAATTGCCACGCTAGAGGAGCTTGCATCGGTGGCTTATTCAACCGAGGACAATTATTTTGATAGTGATTCGGGCTATTGCACTCGTAGCAAGTCCTTTGGTTATTCCTCATGTTGCCCGTGTTAACCGTTGTTATTGGTCTTGCACGCTCTCTACATCGGCTTGAAAATGACTCGATCGATTGCATATTGTACATAAGCGGCGGGGCTTGGACTTGGTGATGATAAGCACATTTAGCACATTTGGGATGTGTACCGCATACTCTCTTTGTTCAAGCATGCAGTTGCCACAAAACTCTTGCCCTTTTGTTGTCTCGCTACCACGCCTATCTCGCTTATTCGACCCACTTGCTTCCTTCCTCTTATCAACGCTCTTCAACGTACCATTTCTAACCATCTCGTGCATCGTGGTTCCCGCCTCGAGATTGCACTTTGTATTGTAGACGGCTTAGTTGTTTTCACAGTTCCACGGATTTGGGGACAAGACCATATATGTACCTCGAGATTCTCTTGGACTCGGGGGTGACTAGATGAGGAACTAGTCCGCTAACTCATGAAATTGGTGCATGTAGGTGCGTGACCACCCCTATCATGGAGTGGTGATAAAATTCATCCTCCGGTTTACGCATTTCATTGTCCGGCGGTACTCCTCTTTCAATAACGCCTTAAATTAGTCCCATGTCATACCTATAGCCGCCTCCTCTGCCTCTAGCTCAGTAATGTGTGTTCCACCATGTCAATGCCTTTCACGATAGCAAGCAAGCAAGATACTTCACCCTCGATGTGTGGCACAATTGTCGATGTCGATCATCGACTGCCTTCTCTACCCATCGAGTATACGCCAAAGCACCTCCTATACCATCAAACTCCACATGTTTGCATGCCGAAAATTCCTTATATGTGCATCCAATTACATTGTTGTTGTTGTTGGTGTTGTTGTTGTTGTTATTCGCCAACTACATTGTTGGTGTCGCCATGACGTTCCCTGTTCCGTGGTTTCCCGAGTTATTCATATGATTTCCAACTTGTGTGACAATAGTGGGAAGTAAGATTTGAAGTTGTTGAGCGATGATGGCGGCAAAATCGGGGTTTCCTTGATGTTGTTGTCATTGTTACCCACGTCGCTACCACCTCCTCTACCTCCACGCCCACCGTCATTCCACCCGCGTGCCGCACCACCGCGGCGATCTTGCGTGTTACTCTCTTTGGTGCCATTATCTCGCAAGGAAAGAACCGTTGAATTCCCAATGTCTATACTTAACGTTCTCAAACATAATACCACGCCACAATTGGTTCCTAAGGTGTACCCACATCGATCTCACGTATCGTGGTCGCATATGTCCATGCTGGTTGTGACGCATTTATAATTATGTTGGCCACCATAATTATAATTGCTTCATTTCACATGTACATACCACCAAGCATACATGTTTCACGATTGTTGTTCTTGAAATAGATAGCCATTCTATCATCCGATTCTAAGCAAAGGAGGAGGAATTTAGGGTAGGTATCTAGGAGAGTCGCACTTGGTGTGTAGGAAATTCCGTTAGGTGCTAAAGTCACTACGAGGTTTGGTCGCCACGGTTCCCAAAGTATCCTCAAGAGAACTCCCATCCTCGGTGAAATCATCAAATCTATCCACTTTATAGTAACACTTATTTAGCTCGATCTCGCATCTCATCAAACAAGAACTCACACGATCAAGTTAGATAAGTGCTCATTCTTGAGCTCCATATCTTTGATGACCCAACTAGATTTTGGGACTCCCTATTGGTACAAGGAAACTATGTTATCCAATGAGGTGGTTCTAGAAGAAATACTTAAGAAAACATATCATACGAAAAGTGAGTAAGGCGATAGGAAATGAAAGGATCGATGTGAAAGCGGTTATAGTCTAGGAACTAAAATGCAACCTAGTTCTCTATAACCAAGGCTCGATACCAATCTGTCACACCCCAAAATATCGCGGTGAACGATAGTGTCATTGGGGTATGACGTCATAGCACAAAGTATGGATACGTGAAACGACCTCTATAATGAGGCGTTTTGAAAAGTTTACCATTCGATTACTTATGTTAAAGTTTACACAACAAGAAATCACAAGGTTTGATAATACATAATGAGTTTACAAAACATGTCGAATGGTAATTGTTAAAAGCACAAGACTCAATGTATGCCATGTGACCCAAAAGCTCCATGAAATGCTATCACCTTAAGACACGAGATAAACATGCTAAAAGTGTCAACACAAAGGTTGGTGAGTTCATAAATTTGTAATAAAATGATCTAAAATACTTTGAGAATGTTCACACAGAAAAGGCATTGTAAATCCACCCGTTCAAGTTCCGCCCATACAAAACTTGCAACATGTGTGTTCACAACCCATTGCCTAAAATAGAATGACAATCATGAATATGCGCATTAAGGTAGTTAAAAGTATAAATATCACCACAAGGGTCTTCCAACAACTCGTGTTGGGATGTTCCTCAACGACTCACGTTGGGTGTATCCATAAAATGGCCTTCCAACATATAAATATTGGGATGTTCCTCCAACGACTCACGTTGGGTTGTATCCAAATAAATGGCCTTCCAACATATAAATATTGGGATGTTTGTTTAAGTCTAGTCACTACACGCACCGAGTCTAAGGTATAAGTAATGTTGTTTGACAGTAGAGTTTAAATGTTTTGATAAATAAGCATGTATCTCGCCCCAAATAGTTTATAGGAATTTAAACAAGTAAAAACGGGGTATGAACTCACCTGGTGTGATTGATATGCTAACAAAATAAAGTGCACGAAAGTGAGGCTCGGAAACTATCCGCGACCTAAAATGAATGTTATGACTTGAGTTATGATATGTTGTCGTGAATGCATGATTTGAAAACGTATCACCCAATATGCTACTCGAAAACTAGTTATATAAAATATTGTTACTTGAATGTGTGACAGTTCCATGTAAAAAAATAATTACTTTTGAGATAATGGTAAAAATGTAGTTAAAACTATGTAACGGTTTTAGTAATTGAAAAATCAGTTTACATCGGACTTGACGTAATGTATACATAGGAAAACTAACTCGTTTTTAAGGTCCGTTTCCCCCGAAACGTCCGTTTAAGCCCTTATAACCTTGATTAAAATCGACAGCATACCAATGCTGGGAATAGTGTTTTCAAGACGTTTTGACTCAAAGTTCGGTTAACCATAACTCACTCGTTTTAAGTCCGTTTTCAAGTTCTTTATATCCACGCGAAGGTAATTAAGTGTACTAATATATTTTTAAACTTGGAGACTTCACGGAAATTTTAAGGCCACTGTTTGGTCAGTTAAAATCTGGACTGCATGTACATTTTCCGGAAAATGGTAGTTTTAAATCGTAACTTGAAAACCACGTATCTTTTCGTTATAACTCCGCTTTAGTCCGTTCAAAAGGCCACGTTCATGGATAAAATCTATTTTCTAAAACTTTAATAATACTTATAAAATGACTAACTTTTCGGAAAAATCATAAATTTAACAGCTTCGCTTATTTTAAACTTTACCATTTTTATCTACTTGTTTAACCACAAACTTCACCACAAAAATCCCTTAAACTACACTTCGCCAATCCCACTAAAAATTTATATACTAGTCGAACCAATATAAATAAAATGACCATTTTTGAGGTTTATATGACTACTTATAACATGTAATTAAGCATAAACTACATCAAACCTTCACTAGTAAAAGATCAAAACTTACTTTGATAAATCATTTTTCAAACTACTCATTTTTATAAACTTTTAACTAGCACATGATTGTTATAAATATTTATATAGTACATATGGGTGATAATCTTGGATGATAATGAATAAAATCACAACAAATCAAATATGACCATGAGGACTTCAAGAAAATGTATGAAAAATATATATGAAAAGGTAAAAGATAAAGTTTCATGCTTACAAGTTACTTGATGAGGTTTATGATCAAGGATTTTCCTAATCACCCAAGGTTTTTATTTCAAAACCTTAACCAAGAGTGTTACTAGATTGTTAAAAACTTGACTTGAAGATTTTTGATGAACTCCTTCTTGATATAACAATGGTGGCCGGTTTTGGTGTGGAAGAGAGGAAGAGAGAAAACTTGACTTTCACTTTGAATGATTGAGTTGAATGTGTATGAGTTGGAGTGTAGGACTTATAAATGAAGATCTTGCAATCTTGGTGAATAATGTAATTAATAGTACATAGACATATATTTATTATTATTATTATGTAAATGTATAAGTGTAAGTTATGTAAAGTTACTTGAAAGTAAATAGATGTAAAGTTATTTGAGGATAGTAGTAACTTGTACACACATTTGAGCATTTAGGGTAGCGTTAGCTAAAAATAAATTTTAACGAGTCAAAGTAAAATATATTGAGGTCATAAAAGTTATAAAAATACATTTCTTGTAAAATTTGAGTGAAATAATAATTATCGTGTAGTTTTTAAGAAAACCGTCATAATAATATAAATTTAACAATTTATATACAAAATAAATTTAAAACACTGGGTAAACTCATAATATTATTTTTAAAATCTTAATATGAGTATTAAAATATATTGGAAAATTTTTTGGAAGTATTGAATCAATTGTTCAATATAATTAATTACGCGATAGCGTTTATTTAATAAGAAAATAAACGTTTAATGAAAAATGCAAAACCATGCACGAACCGTTATGAAATGATGAATATGAAGTATGATAAATGACCGGAAATTGAGAATTGTGACAGCCTTAATTTCTGATATGAATGCTCCTTTCTCTGATGTGGGTGTTCCAACCATTTTTACTAACCAAATGGAACCCATTCTTGCATGGGGATCCCAATTATCCGATTATCCATTCTTGTCGTGTTCAACTGCAGATCGTTCAAATCGTTACGTGGTACATGAACTCGAGCTATTCCAAGCATATGACTGGAGACCGGTCGCGCTCATGAACCGTGAGCAAATTCATCGGGGCTGTTAGATTCGGTAATGATCATTTCGGTGCAATCATGGGTTATGGAGATTACGTTGTTGGTGATAGTGTCATCTCTAGAGTATACTATGTGGAAGGTGCGGGTCATAATTTGTTCTCTGTTGGTCAATTCGTGATTACGATCTAGAAGTAGCCTTGAAAAACATACCTGCTTTGTTAGAGATCTTAATGGTATGGAACTGTTAAAAGGAACTCGTGGCTCAAATCTTTACACCATCTCCATCGATGACATGATGAGGTCATATCCAATCTGCTTGTTATCAAAGGCTTCTAAAACAAAGTCATGGTTATGGCATCGTCGTCTCAATCACCTGAACTTCGACACCATCAATGATCTCACAAGAAAGGACTTAGTTGTAGGTTTACCTAGACTTAAGTACGAAAAGGATCATCTTTGTTCAGCATGTCAATTGGGAAAAAGCAAGAAGTATGCCCATAAACCCAAACCTACTAACTCATCACGAAGTTCTTCATATGATTCATATGGATTTATGTGGACCAATGAGGGTGCGAATATCTTTGGAAAGAAATATGTGTTAGTTGTGGTTGATGATTACTCTAGATTCACAGGGTCAAGTTCTTAAGGACAAAGGATGAAACTCACGATATCATCATCAAACTCATCAAGCAGTGCGAGTTCGACTTAACAAAACCGTCGTAATTATCGAGCAGACAATGGAACCGAGTTTGTCAACAAACAACTTAGTGAATTCTATGAAAGCGTTGGAATCGACCATCAAAGAAGTGTTCCACGAACTCCTCAACGAGCGGTGTAGTTGAAAGACGAAATCGAACTCTTGTTGAAGCCGCTAGAACAATCTTGATTTACTCAAAGGTTCCAATGTTTCTCGGGTGAAGCAATTGCCATCGCATGCTACACACAAAATCGTTCTCGATTCACACTGTTCATGGAAAACTCCATATGAACTTGTCCACAATGAAAAACCTAATCTCTCTTCCTTCGTGTGTTTGGTGCATTGTGTTATCCAACTAATGAGGTCAAGACTTAGGCAAACTTAGGGCTAAAGCTGACATTGGAGTATTTGTAGGATATGCACCAAACAAAAATGGATACCGAATCTACAACAAAAGAACCCGAAATATCATGGAAACAATTCACGTTACGTTTGATGAGCTGACAGGTCAAATGGCTCCTGGACACTCTAGTTCAGGACCCGCACTTCAAAACAGTCCCATTGGTTCATCCCTTGTTCCACACTCCTTTCAAGAAACTCCATATGTACCTCCATCTGAAGATGATTTAAAGAAATTGTTTGATCCTATGTTTGATGAACTTTATGATCCATGTACTAATGAGGTGTTGATCCCTACAACGAGAGGATGCTCATATTCACGTGAATGATGTCAATCCTCGGTCTCAATATCGTTAAGTCAAGAAGCGCCTCTGCTGATCCTTCATCTCATCAACAAATCATCATTCTTCAAATGTACATCATGGAACTGCTACGCATCAATGATGAAGTTAATCCCTTTGCTACTCACGAAGATGCTCCATTCGAAACGTATTTGCTCTCGAATCTTCTTGAACCATCTTCTTCGAGAGACATCGACTCTGCTACTTGGTCCCCAACAACTTCCACATGAACACCTCGGAAAATGGACTCACGATCACCCACTAGACAACATCATTGGAAATCCTCTCGTCCCGTATCAACACGGAAACAACTTGCAACCGATGCCTTATGGTGCTTCTTCAACTTCGTACTATCTAAGATCGAACCAAAAGATGTTAAAACCGCCATGAATGAAGATAGTGGTTCAATGCCATGCAAGATGAAATTCATGAGTTTGATCGACTTGATGTATGGGAGTTAGTACCGCTCCAGTTGTGCTATGATTATTGCTCTCAAATGGATCTTCAAAGTGAAACTTGATGTGCATGGTGATGTGTTGAAGAACAAGGCTCGATTAGTTGCTAAAGGATACCGTCAAGAGGAGGTATTGACTTTGAAGAATCTTTTGCTCCAGTTGCTCGAATCGAGGCAATCGAAATCTTTTAGCTAATCTTGCTAGTAAGAACATGATTGTCTATCGATGGATGTGAAGACGGCATTTAAGCGGAGACCTTAAAGAAGTCGTGTCGTCGGCCAACTGAAGGATTTGTAAATCAAGAGCATCCTACTCACGCTTATCGTTTGAAGAAGGCCCTTTACGGTTTAAAGCAAGCTCCAAGGGCATGGTAGTCGAGCAAAGTTTCTTCTATCTACCGGATTTATCAAAGGAGTAGTTGATCCTACATTGTTCACCGTGAAGTCGAGCAAACATTTAATTCATGTTCAAATTTATGTTGATGATATTATTTTCGCCGATCCACCCAATGGATCGTGATCGTTTTCTAATGAAATGAGTTCAAAATTTCAAATGTCAATGATGGGACAAATGTCATTTTCTTGGGATTACAAATTTCACAAAGTCCGGAGGCATTTTCATAAATCAATCTAAATATGCAACCGAAATCTTAAATAAATTTGGATTTGATTCAAGTGACCTGTTGACACCCCATGATTGATCGAACCAAACTAGATGAGGACCACTCAAGGATCATGATTGACCAAACGAAATATCGTAGTATGATTGGATCCCGATGTACCTCAACGCTAGTAGACCGAGACATCTTGTTCATTGTTTGCATGTGTGCTAGATACCGTGCTAAGCCTACTAAAAGCACCTTGAAGCGGTTAAAGGGTCTTCGGTATCTCCAAGAAACCATCAATATGGGTCTTTGGTACCGAAGGACACCGGTATGTCACTAACGACCTATGCGAGATGTTGATCATGCGGGATGTCAAGATACTCGTCAAGTACATCCGGAGGTGCTCGGTTTACGGGTGATAAGCTTGTGAGTGGTCTTCAAAGAAGCAAATGAGTACTTCTATTTCCTCTACAGAGGTGAATACATAGCCATGTCATCTGTTGTGCTCAAATCTTATGGATGAGATCTCAATTATCGACTATGGCTTTGAATTCAACAAAATCCTTTGTCTTGTGATAATAAAAGTGCTATTGCTCTCTCATGCAACAACGTTCAACACTCAAGAGCAAAGCATATCGACATTCGACATCATTTCATCGAGAACAAGTGGAAAAAGGTGTGGTGGAACTCTATTTTGTGAGGTCCGAATATCGCTTAGCGAGACATCTTCACCAAAGCTCTTCCAAGAGAACGTTTTGAGTTTATTCTTCCACGTCTTGGCTTAAAAAGCCTTCAACCGAAACACTCAAACGTCTTCGGGAGGAAGACGAGGAGTAAAGGTCTATCTTCATCATCTCTTGTATATATCTATTCGAAAACAAAATACAAAATTATAAAACCTTCAAAAATCAAATAGAAAAATATAAAACTTTCAAAATCTATAAAATTTGAAAAATTCAAAAATCTTAAAAAAAATAATAATATTGTCATTTTGTCATGTTTCTCTCGATTCGATTATATCTACGGTCTTGTTGTTGTCATTCAAAGAATGACACGGGACTTTAGATATTGTTCGAACGTTTATTATTTAAAAAAAAAAAAAATAATAAAATAAAAAAAATAATTGGGAGAAAGAGAAACAATGGTTTATTGTCATTTTCAGGCAATAACCCGGTTTTAAAAGAAAGAATAGAGCCATGTTTTACCATGTTTTCAAATTCCATGCTCTGATTCTATATACATTTATCTGCTGAAAACTAAATTCTTTGAAAAATAACTCGGTCTCTATTTTTGATAATCATCAGGACTTATTTGTCAAAATCTCTATCTCTCAATCAACAACCTATGTCATTGATTGAGGGGGAGAATGATTTCAATTAAATTAAAAAGTTATTTGGCATTAAATTGTTTTCAAAAGATGTACATGCATGTTTTATCAATGGGTTTAAAGTCTTAAAATCCGATCCTTATCGATTAAAACGCTTACATAATCAAGTCACAATTCCCTTAAAGCTTTCTAAATCAATTTAAATCAATAAGAGATCACAAATCTCAAATGATTTGATAATTGTGATCGGGGAGAATGTGTGATTTAAATTGGATTTAAACCGATAATTGGTAAATGGTTTCATAAGGATGTACATGCTATCCTTCACACATGTGACAAACGATTTCAATTTTTCCATGCACATGTTGAGGGGAGCATCTATCTTAAAACCTATGATTTAAAACGTGATCAACTTATCTCAATGTGCGGGTTCCTCTAGTATGTGCAAAACTCTTTTCAAATCTCGAGGCACATATTGAGGGGAGCAAACTTATGAAAACCTCATCCTTCCGGAAATGCTTTATCTTCTTGATTTGATCAGGGAAGTGATGTTGATATCTTTTAGAAAATGGTAATCAAAGTAGTAAATTCTTCCTCTTGCCTCCGTGTGCAAAACGATTTCAAACATTTGATGCACATGTTGAGGGGGAGCACATATTCTCAAAATATCAAAAACAATTCAGGCACAAAATGTTTTGATAATATATCACAAGTATCTGGATTGATTTTCAAATGGTTTTCAATTGGTTCCAATGGCAGATGAACAATACTAAATTGACCGACCAACTTTACTTTATGTACGGTGATATAAAGATGATAAGGTTAGGTATGTGTTCCCATGATCCGCCAGAACCGGAGGGATCTACCCATGGACAATCCACTAGTTAGTATAGAAGTCCTTAGGTATGATGATAAAAGGAGAAAAGTGAGATATGGGAAGAGTGCGGACTGAGATAGAGCAAGTACTGGAACAAACCCAACAGGGTTCTTGCTATGAAGACTCGGTAAGCAAGGGTTGAAGAATTAAAAGAATTGAATGAGAAAGGGTGAAAACAAATAGCCCTCCATATATTCAACCTTAGGCGAAACCGGGTTCAATTCATATACTACCGATGGTAACATCGGTATTGAAGACAAGACGTCATGGACCCGGTGGCGCATTGCACTTCAACTTTCCAAACCACTCAAGTTCCTCTTAAAAGGACTTGTTTCATTCTCACGGGAACCGACATTATCTATCGACTTTCTCTTAGAGATTGTTGATATTGAAGAAGGAGACCTCTCCCTAGTCTCCCAAGACAGGATCCAAATATGCACAAATTGAGTCTAGAGCCACGAGATCATCAATAAATCTCATTAGGACACTTTCAATGAAGACTCTCTGCTTCACACAATGTGGAAAAGATATTATATCTTGAGTCCCACGCATTATCCTTGTGGTATTGCGTAACATCCGAGTGATGTGTATACATATTCACAATGAAGATGGAAAGATTTGGAGCCAACATCATACAAGCTCTGGTAGGTGGCATGTGAGATCTATTATATAGATCAACCATGTGACAACCGAACAAACAATGGGGCGATTCAATCTCTTGAATCAATCCTGGTTCGAGTTATGGATTGACGGATACCTTTGAAAAACCGGTCTTTGTGCGTAATAACTCTTTTCTTTAGCACATCGACCGTGTACTAATTTTCAAACCAAAAGGTGTTTTATGATTGATAATTGATTTTCAATACAACCTTCGTTGTATTGCAAAAAATTTTCTATTGAGCAATACACGATTGTTTTTCAAATCTCTTTTCATCAATCGGTGAACTTAAAATTATTTGGTTCACTCACTCCGTGTTGTCTTCTTTGAGATGTTCGGTTTGAGAACAGCTAGAGCAACCGCGAAACCTGTCAAGGAAATTCTTGGAATTATACCGATCACAGGCGGTACATGTCTTGATCAGCGGGAACCGTGGGCGTGTACCTCAATTCAACGAAAGTGATCAAAGACACTTTTGTGCGATTTATTGCTAATCGTTGTATGCAGTGTGCCCGACGCTTGCAGCAGATCGTAATGAAGCGGTCAATCCATAGCCGCATGCTCATTTAACACATTCAACTCAAAAGAAATCATGATTAGTGCATCAATGACTCGATATTTTCACTCCATGCTTCGCTACTGTCACGCCAATATCTTGAATCAACGAAAGCTTCCGCTACTCGATAAGTAGATATCATGATCCGAATGTGAGCATGTCGGTCCTAATGTCACAACATCACATAATACCAACACCACAAAGGATGTCTCGGAGATTTTTGATAGTGATGATCTCAAATCTTGGCACAAATTTATTATCACGTGGATCGATAAAGACCTCCACTTGAAGTAACCAAACATGCAATGTGAAGTATTAATGACTACGAGCTTAGGAGCAAAGACTACATCAAGAATGCAAGATCAATTGTTACTTGTAATATCTATATGTATTCAATGTAATTTTGGTACATGATTGAGGTGACCTCCCTTAGGGGGAGATTGATAGGAATTAGAAATTCCAGGTATTAAAGAGTCGGTCACCTCAAGTATATGTAATCATTAGAAAGCTCGTAGCCGTAGTTCCTTTTAAGTTAAGTAGTATTTAGTTAAGTAACACCGTGGAGGACGGACGGGTCTTTACCCACTGTATGCCTGATCCACAGCCCGATGTGTGGCGATTTATGTAAGACTATAAATACTCTCTACCTTCCAAGGTAGAGAGTTGGAGCTCATAATAATATCTTTCACTTTCTCTCACTAAGTTCCCTAAACCTCTAACTTTCTCTCTCTAGAACTTCATTCATATGCCACTTTGTGTTATGGTTTGATGTGTATGTGAAAACTAATATCCTACACACCACAACCAAAGAACGTGGGAAGAAGCCAAAGGCAGGTCTAGAGGAGCATACAGAGCTGTCTCCAAGGGAGAAATCACTCCCCTACGATAAGCATTAGCATTTTATCTTTTCTTTACTTTCGATTCATGTATTTCGTAAATTTGAATATTGAATTGATTTGTTTGGTTAATATGAGCGGCTAAGCACCTCTTGGTGCTGGCCTAGTTATGATTCCTTAATTATTTTGTTTGCGTTTACATTACTTCCGTATAATTATTTCTAAGTGTATGCATGCATAGTTGATTGGTAGCTACCCTTGTTTCGGTAGTTTTGAATGGCGGTAGAGGCTAGTTGCTTAGGAGATATGACCAACTGACCCTAAGTGAGTAGTCTGAGACGAGAAGGGTAAGATATGACCAACTGACAACCCTTTCTACTTGTGCTATTTGACCAACTGATCACCTACCGTTTGTATGAACTTAAGAATTAGGGGGTGAGTGTTTAAGTTGCTAACGCCCGTGCACTCACTATTATAAATCTAGCATGTAGCGGTACTTAATGACTTGTGATGCAGGTTTTACTGACCAGGTTTTAATATTTATATAGTCTCGTTATACCTATGGTCTACCCTAATGCACTAACGGGCAGTGTACATGGTCGTGTGTAGTGTAGTATTTGGTAAAATCGAAGTCGTCCAAAGAGCTATGTGTGTTGGATTATTACTAAGTCTAGGTTTCACAATTTTTAATATGATAATGATAAGGAAATAATTAATTAACTACTAAAGAAGATAAAAGGCAAAGGATAAGTCAATAGAGGAGAGTAGTGCTAACCTAGTTATTCCTCCTAACTAGTAATGTCTACGTCTACTTACTTCCAATTACTTCAGGTGGGGTCAAAGTCGAGAGGACAACATTTTGTCAATTCGCCCTAACCTATCAGCAAAGTTGCCACCACAGGAGAAGTCAGGTGTCCCCTCATAAGTCCTGTTGTTCCTGGTCCCCTAAGCCAAGTCATTATGTACCGCTAGGCGTTAGCAACTTAAACACTCACCCCCTAATTCTTAAGTTCATCCAAACGGTAGGTGATCACTTGGTCAAATCGCACAAGTAGAAAGGGTCGTCAGCTGGTCATATCTTACCCTTCCCGTCTCAGTCCACTTACCTAGGGTCAGTTGGTCATATCTCCTAGGCAATTGGCCTCTACCGCCATTCAAAACTACCGAAACAAGGGTAGCTACCAATAAACCATGCATGCATACACTTAGAAATAATTATACGGAAGTAATATAAATGCTAACAAAACAATTAAGGAATCATAACTAGGCTAGCACCAAGAGGTGCTTAGCCGCTCATATTAACCATAAAAATCAATTCAATATTCAAAGTTACGAAATACATGAATCGAAAGTAAAGAAAAGATAAAATGCTAATGCTTATCGTAGGGGAATGATTTCTCCCTTGGAGACAGCTCCGTATGCTCCTCTAGACCTGACTTTGGCTTCTTCCCACGGTGGAATGGGATGCTTTCAAATGCTGGAAAGCGTGGGGTATTTATTGGCCAGATTTTGGTTACGGGTTAACTAAAATAAGAGTTACGCCGTAATCTTCAATTCCTTTGTAATTTTCTCTAGATCTGCTGGTTACGGCGTAACCTTATGACTGGTTACGTCGTATTCTTCAATATTACTTGGTTACGCCGTAGTTGGTGGAATAGTTACGGCGTAGTTATCAGCGGCGTGGAAACTCATTTGACCTAATAAGTTACGTCGTAGTCCTTGGGGAGAGTTACGCCGTAACCTTCTGATGAGTTGCTTTTCTGAGTCACACTTTAGTTACGGCGTAATGTGAGAGATGAGTTACGCCGTAACTTCTTCAAAGTCAGCATACTATGATAAATCTTTGATATTTCTCCAATTCCGCGTCTTTTTAGCTCCAATGCTCGTAATTTACCTGAAAGTGGAAAATAAGCATAAGTCCATATAAATGATATAAATTACAAGCATTATCGGGGGAAATTGACACTTAATATTCAGGACTATTTGAAGTTATCAAATATCCCCCTACTTGAACTCTACTTGCCCTCAAGTAGACCTTATTAGAAAGATTCCTAAAAAGATATATCCCAAAACCTGGAAAATATAAGTTTACAAATCCCTTATGCTAGAATAAAACAAAGCCAAACACCTCACGAAATGGGAACAAAACACTCAAATCTCTCAACTATTCTAAGTGTCAATTTCGGGGTGATCACTCAATCGCACAGTCATAACATGTATTCTATCATAAACTTGGCGGTTAAACAAATCTCCACCCCTAGAGTTAAGGGCTAAACAATTCTCGAAGGCAATATGGGTAGACACGACAAAGGTTAAGAGGTGACTCGTTGATCTGTGCTAAACCGTCAAGTCTAACAGACTTAAAACAGCTTAAGCACAAATACAATGAAGTCCTGGAGAATATAGTGAATTCCCGGGTCGTTTAGTCCCACGGAGACTCAATGGTGTGTAAAACTGATTCAGATGATGGAATGATCACTAAGGATAGTGATCCGTAAAGGTTTTGATTAGAAATTACACTCTTGATTGATTTGGAATAGAATTGGACACGAATTGGAAAGCACAACAATCGGAAGAAAGAAACGTGGCGTAAGTTTTAAAACTACGCAGACGTACAAAATAAAAAGTGAAAACTAAGAAATAAAAGACCTAAAAATATAAAAATGACATTTTGGAATCCTAAAATAAAAGAAAATTATTAGAAAAATAAAATTATTTTAACACTATTTAATTAATTATAATTAATTAAAACTATTTTAACTATTTAATAAATACTCTAAAATGCAAGAAAATACAAAATAAGGCTAGAAAAATAAACTTATGATTCTGAAAATCTAAAATACTAGAAAACTAATTTTAAAACTAAAATATATTTTTCACACTTTTTATTTAATTATTACTAATTAATAACTATTTAAAATACACTTAATTACTAGAAAATATAAAATAAACTTGGAAAAATAAAATTTTAACTTGGAAAAATCTAAAATATGATAAAACTAATTTTAAAACAGAAAAGATATTTTTTTATACTTTTTAATTATTTATTACTAATTATTTATTATTTATTAACTATTTATAATTATAATAAATACTAAACAGAAAAGGAAAAATATGAAACTTTTTCTAAAAATCCTATATGATGACAGAAACCTGAGAAAAATAGAAAAACAAGATTTGCTTATTAAAAAGTTGAAAAGAAAAATCAAAAAGCTAAAAAATATTAAATAAACGCTATCACTATTTTTATATTGATGTTTTTCTGGATTTTCTTTTTGAAAACTACTTAAATACTAATAATATGAAACTTTAATAAAGACAAAAAATTTACAAATCACAAATAAGCAGTTTTGATGGCTTATTGATCCAACAGTGGACTTAAGAGCTTGTTTGGTGAAAATAAGCTTAAACAAGCTTGACAGATGAAACAAAAGCTCAAAACAGATTCAAACAAGCTAGAAAGCGAAATGAGGCTAAAATATGCAAAGAAGCACACCGATAAGCTATGATTAAGCGAGATAAGCACTATTGATAATGACAGAAATGGGACAAGCTTGAGGCTTGTTGCAGCCCTAGCAAACAAGTTCCAAAGTGAAATCTTAGACTTGACAATCCAAGAGGACCAGGTTGGCTTTCCAAAGAACCAGAGAACACAAGATTTGAAGCACTAATAAGCTCAATGCAAGCTTATTAACATGGAACCATTAACTGTGCACAGGACAGTTATTCAAACAGGTACCCCACAACAAGCTAACTAAAAAGCACTTTAAAAGCTGATTCAAGGAGATCTAGTATTTTTGTATTTTAGTTAAGCAACTAGACTCTAATACCCCAAGAGCTTATAAACTGAAACTCACTATTGAACACACAATGAAATTCCAAAGTTTATTCAAAAACGACCCATTGAAAATTTTGACTTTTTAATTACTCTACTAAGTTGACCAAAATGAACTTTGAGTTGATCTAAATCACTGAATATGTTGTTTTAAGTTATACTAAGACTGATTTGAACAATTTTAACAACTTTCTAACACCAAATCATGACCATGGAACTTAAATTTCCAACAGTAAGCCAAAGAAATGAGATTATATGGTATTTTGACTTTTGAGCTAACAAGGACTTGATTTCTTGGCTGAAATGAGTTATAAGGCACTAAAGAGACACAGAGCAAGCATGAACAACAACTTGAGTACTCTTGAGCACGGTTAAACTAAATAAACCAAACAACACTTATGATGATTGTTATGGAACTTTTCAAAACAAAACACAATTTTAAACCATGAAACGATTTACAACCTTGTATAATCTCTTTATAGGACTAATGAATCCTTAAACAACACCCATTACAACTTCAAACTAAGAATTGACCAAGATGCGTTTATCTTTGTTAAAACTAGAGTTTTGCTAATTACTAATTTAAAAGAACAAGAGATCGATTTTAATGATTAATAACACTTAACCAAGATTAAATAACATAAAGAAATGAATTTAAAGCTTATGAACAAGTACAACAAGAAGATGCCAAGATGATCAAAAGAGCTTACAAAAGCTTCCAAGCTTAAAAGCGAGAACCGGGACCAATGAACACCCTATTAGCTTACCACTAAGCTACTAAACCAAGGCCATCCATGATTTACCACTGCTCCATTTGTGTACACCATCTCCAGTGATTTTTGATTTTTGATCTATTTATTTGTTATTTTGATGATTTTCGATTTTTCTTCTAAAGCTGAATTTTAGAGTTTCTAAAAGCTTGAAATAGCTTTCTAGGAGCTTATGTGGCTTACTCAGGTCCATTATAACCTCTACAAACAACATTTCCATAATATGAGATTTTTTTTAAATGAAACTGCATAAACTGAAATTGATAATGAAAACTTGAAATTGATTATTAAGAAAGATTCAGATACACTTTAGAAACTTAAACAAAGTACTTAGAAATGAAAACATACATTGAAAAGCTTAAGTTAAGGAAAACGACTAAGGAAAAATAAAATTACACTAGATAGTGTGATACAATGCATCTTCTCTCCACTTTATAGACTTTTAGCAATCCTCTTTGACCTCTGAATATTTCCCACCAAACCTAAGCCCTTGGATCACTCAAAATAATCAGAACCGTCCACATGTGATTTTTGGCGCCAAATAATTCTTCAAAGCAGGTTTAAGCTTTAATGAGGTTTGGTTGAGTCAATTAAGGTTTTTGTTGTTTAGAGGAGGTGGAGGGGACATAGCATGGAGGGGGGTTGAAAATGGGGAGAAAACCATCTCTGGTTTTGGTGTTTCAGCTGGGGAAGAGGGAGTGCTACTGATGCATCCGGTTTCTTGCGGTTTTCTCATTTTGACTTTCTTTGACCAAGTATTAATAACACGGGGTCACAATTGGTTTGGCTGGGGTTCATAATGGGAAATGAACTGGGGCTCAAGGTGCAAGGGTCAAAGGTCAAGTGGGATTGGGCTAAGGGTTTGGGCCAGCTGCTGTTTGGACTTGGATTGGGCTTTTGATATTATAAAGTGTCCGTTTGGTATAAGTAGCACAAGGACTAAAAATGTAATTTGACCAAACTTCAAGGACTGAAAGTGCCATTTTTCCAAACTTATAACAAGGACCAATTTTGACAAACTTTGATAGAACAAGGGCCCTTTTTGCATAAAATCCATTTTAAAAGGTCCAAGGACTAATTTTGCCATTTTCCAAAGTTTAGGGACCTTTCTTGCCAATTGACCAAAGAATCATTCAAGGATCATTTTAAACAACTTAGAATACTTCAGGGACCTTGAATGAGAAATTTCCACATTTTGATATTTCAGGGACTAGATTTGACAACTTTTAAAACTTGGGGGACTAAAACTGCCAATTTTGCAAACTTGATACATTTTCATCGATTTTGATATTTTGCATTTAAAACACATAAAACACTGATTTGTGATAATTTGATCATTTTGATGTGTTTCGAGTGTTTTCGAGATGATTTTGCGGTTTAGATTACACAAAATGATGAGTATTTAGACACTCATCAATCCCCACATCGAGATATTGCTAGTCCCTAGCAATGATTTGAAAAACGATGGATTTTATCTCTTTACCAAAAGCCATCACTTACGGAGTAGCCAATTGTTTCGATTCAAGTAAGAACCTTGGTACAACGATAACCAAATGATTTATTGGCAAATCATAAACCATATAACTGATTTGATGTGTCTTTACCGAAGCCGTACCATACGGACTAGCCAACTCTTAGAAAATTATCGGGATTATCTTTGGTGAGTCAATACCAATTATGGATTTTCCATTGCCTTTACCACAAGCCATAACCTTGCGGGCTAGCCAACTCTTCACTTTTTAGGATATGGTGAGTTGAAAACCATACAATTTTGGGCAAATTGCAAGCCATATAAACGGATTTGATATATCTTTACCAAGAGCCGTTTGCTCTGGATTAGCCAATCCTTTTGTCTTCTGAGACATGGCGGATGATAACCAAATGAGAAAGTGTAGAACACTTACTCCAAAAAAATTTTGCCAAACACGGGAATTGGGTAGATAATATATGAAATTCGTGAGAATTCCCCCACTTTAGAAATGAATATTGCCCTCAATATTCAAAGTCCGTGATTATGCGAAACAAAGAACGTAAAAGAGAAATACTACGGCCATTTATTTAGAAAGAAGATTTTTTTTTTTTTTTTGGAATAGATGAGAATATACAACATGTGGGAGACTCCCCACACTAGGGTGGTAGAAAGGGGTAAGAAGGCGAATTATGGGTGAAAACCCATATGGTGCGTGCTAATGTTTTTGATTACCGAGTCACTAGCTTGACTCGATCCCGCATTCATTGGTTCATGGGAATGTTTGTAAATCCGGACAACCACGGGGAATGTCCTCTCCAAAGTAATGCTTAACTCGATGACCATTCACTTTAAAATTAGGACCATCGGGTTGAGATAACTCAACGGTACCATAAGGATAAACCTTAGTGATAGTGAATGGACCGGACCAGCGGGACTTAAGCTTTCAGAGAAAATCTTCAATCTTGAATTGAAAAGAAGGACTCGATCACCAATGTTGAAAACGGTTTTGATCTTGGAGTCATGAATCTTCTTTGTCTTTTGCTTGTAGATCAAAGAGTTCTCGTAAGCTTGATCACGAAGTTCATTTAGTTCATTCATTTGAACTTTTCGTGATCACCGGTACCGTCGTATATCGAAGTTTGCATGCTTTAAGGCCCGGATGCCTTGTGCTCTAGCTCAATCGGAAGATGACATGCCTTTCCGTACACTAGCTTGTATGGAGTACACCGATGGGTGTTTTGTAGTATCGGAAAGCCAGTCGTCATCAAGCTTATCCAACCAGGATGCACGATTTTCGCCTCTTCCTTTCAAGAATCCTTTTAATACCCCGGTTTGAAACTTCCACCGCCCACTTGTTTGGGGTGGTATGCGATAGAGGCGATGGGTAACACCATATTTTGCATGACTCTTTCAAATTGGTCATTGCAAAAATGTGTACCGCGATCATCGATTATCGCTCTCGGAGTTCCAAACACAGCGACAGAGATTTCAAAACTTCACAACAACTCGGGCATCATTGGTGGGTAAAGCTTTTGCTTCAACCCATTTTGACAGATAGTCAACAGCCACGAGTATGTACTTGTTACCACGAGAAGATGGAAATGGCCCCATAAAATCAATACCCCATATGTCAAATATCTCACAAACTTGAATGGCATTTTGTGGCATTTCATTCCTTTGAGAGATATTACCATGACGTTGGCAAGCGTCACAGGTTTTGACATAATCGTGGGCATCCTTATAGATTGTGGGCCAATAGAATCCGGAATCAAACACCTTTTTGGCGGTGTAGTTTGGACTATGATGGCCCCCGGTGGGTCCAAAGCATGGCAAGTCGTGAGAATGTCAATAGCTTCCTCGTCCATAAACACACCGTCGGATGACTTGATCTGCAGATTTTGAACAAGAAAGGGTCGTCCCAAAAATAATGTTTAACATCCTTGAAGAATTTATTCTTCGTTGGGTCGACATCCCTTTCACAATGAAGTTACCCGCATGGTAATTTGCGGTCGACAAACCATGGGGTAGAAGAATTTCCACGAAAAGAAACCGCATTGAGTGTTTCGAGAGGAAATGTTTCATTTATTTCCTTTTCTCGAAGACTTCTTGGTGAGGGTTTTCTAATGCAGACGAGATGATCGTGACTAGATTCTCGGCTCCTTTTTATCACGTATAATGATATCAAATTCTTGGAGGAGGAGATCCAACGAAGTAATCTCGGCTTTGCATCTTGTTTTGCAAAGAGATATTTAAGAGCCGAGTGATCCGTATACACTACGCATTTGGTCAAGATAAGATACGGCGAAACTTCTCAAAAGCATACACCACGGCTAATAGCTCTTTTACGTGGTGGTGTAATGAGTCCGAGCTTGATCATAGTCTTACTTGCGTAGTGAATAGGTGAAAATGCTTATTTCTTCGTTGCCCTAGGACCGCACCGATAGCAAAATCACTTGCATCGCACATGAGCTCAAAAGGCAAGTCGATCGGGAGCAACGAGAATGGGTGCTTGATGGCTTTTTCTTCAATGTTTCAAAAGCTATGATGCACTCGGGTGAGAAGATAAAAGGAGCATCCTTTTCAAGAAGATGGGTCATAGGCCAGGCGATTTTAGAAAATCTTGAATGAATCTCGATAGAAACCGGCATGACCTAAAAGCTCCTAATACCTTTGACGGTAGTAGGATGAGGCAGCTTAGCAATAACATCAACTTTTGCTCTATCTACCTCAATCCCGTTCTTTGAAATCTTATGGCCAAGGACAATGCCTTCTTTGACCATAAAGTGACTTTTCTCCCAATTTAGACAAAGATTGGTGTCTTCACACCTTTGAAGCATTTTATCTAAATGGGAGAGACATGATTGAAAAGAATCCCCAATGACCGAGAAGTCATCCATAAACACTTCCATTGTTTCCCCGATCATGTCGTGGAAAATGGCCATCATACATCGTTGGAGCGTGCGGGAGCATTACATAAGCCAAAAGGCATACGTTTGTAGGCAAAAGTTCCGTATGGGCAAGTGAATGTGGTCTTCTCTTGATCACGTGGATCAATAGGGATCTGAAAGTAACCCGAGAAACCATCAAGGAAGCAATAGTACTCATTCCCCGCTAATCTCTCAAGCATCCGGTCCATGAAGGGTGAGGAAAATGGTCTTTACGGTGGCATCATTCAACTTACGATAGTCGATGCAAACACGCCATCCGTCACCAATCGAGTTGGAATTAACTCGTTATCTTCATTTGTGATAACATAATGCCACCCTTTTCGAACACAATGAATTGGGCTGACCCAAGGACCGCTCGAGATCGGGTAAATCAATCCTGCATCAAGAAGTTTGATAACCTCTTGTTTGATAACATCATGGATTTTTGGATTCACTGTCTCGATGTTGAGCTGCTTGGTTTAAAGTCATCCTCCATCAAGATTTTATGAGTACAAAACTCGGGGTTTATACCTTTGATGTCGGAGAGTTTCCAAGCAATTGCTTGCTTGTGTGACTTCAAGATGTTAATGAGGCGACTTTTTCATCTTTACTTAAATCTCGAGCAATAATGATGGGTAATTTATCATCACCCTCAAGGAATGCATACTCGAGATGAGGAGGTAAGTCCTTAAGCTCAACCTCGGAAATTCATCGGTTTTCTCAACCGAATTGACTTCCTCGTTATGAAGTTTGATGGGAGGGAGAGGAAGAGAAGTGTCCAGTTGACAATTTCTCAAGAAGAATATCTCCTCAGTTAATCTCATTTTGATTAATCTCAACGGGATTGAATCACTAGGATGAGGGTTGATGATGGATCATCATTGAGCAACTTCTCAATAAGAATTATATCCCCTCAATATCAATTGGGCGTGATCAATTTCCCAAGGAATGTAATCACTAGCCAAATATGCTTCAATCTCATCTAAGATGAAGTCGCTTCCCAAACGGAGTGAGAGAAGGAGTAGAATTGGCTATGATAGGTGAGAAGATGTGGTGGAATCCCCACTCATAGAATTATGAGAATAACCAAGAACTTCTTGAGAGTACTCGTCGAAGCAACATCAATGATATCTATTCGGTTGACCGATTCGAATCATAGTTTGCGGAGTACCTCGAAGTTTGGTCAAGGTTGAAGGTGACGACTTCATTACCAACACGCAATGTGATTTCTGCTCAAATACATCAATGAGAGCACGGCCGTTCTCGTGAATCCTCGACCAACAATGAGAGGAACCCGATGATCGGCATCAAAATCAACAACCACGAAGTCGGTGGGAAATGGAACTTTCCTACTTTCAAAATCGTCCTCGGCAATGCCAAGAGGACGGGATATGGAACGATCGGCAAGATCGAGAGTCATGCATGTAGGAGTAAGTTCCTAAGAGAAAGTTTCTTCCACATCGAATATGGCATAAGATTAATGCTTGCACCAAGATCTGCTAGGGCAAAGCATTCAACCATTCTGAGGAATACACAAGGTAAGAGAAATTTCCGGGATCTCCAAGTTTTCTGAAGCTTCTTGAATAATCGCTGAGAGCGATTCTCGTTAAGAGGAGTCTTAGCCATTTCAAACGACTTTTCCTTATTGCTTAACATGTGTTTGAGAGTTGATGCAAACTTGGGCATCGACATGATAGCATCCATAAAGCTTATGTCAAAATGTAACTCTTGGAAAATTTGGAAAAATTTATCCATTTGATGACTAGCTTTCTCATGAGCTTTGCTCATTCAAACGTGATGGGTAAGGAATAGAAGATTTGGATTGCTTTCTCAATAGGAGCTATAGGAGGTTCAAAAACAACTCCTAGATTAGACCTGGGGTTTCGGACCACTTGAGGTTGGACTACAGAAGGTTGGACGTGTCTTGATGCCATGGGCTAGAATAATGCACTTTGTCCGTTGTATCCTTGGTAACTTGATTCATAGGCACCGTGGAGGAGGCATTGGAGTCGTGGGTCCATTGTGTGTAGGAGGTTCACCGTCCACTACCTTTGGAAGAGAAGAAGAAGAAGAGGTAGTAGGAACAGCGGTCCAGTGTATGAAACACCACTTGGGTTGTGATCGCCTTGGCATCGCCCCTCGGGTTAGCGATCGTGTTGCTCGGTAAAGTACACGAGCCCGAGGGTCGATCATTTAAAGACTTCTTCAGATCGACAATCGACCGACCAACAACTGTTCATTTCATCTTGGGATTTCATGAGCGCTTGATAACTCATCGGATGATGGTCTGGAGGAGTAATGACGGGAGGAGCTGGAGGGACAATTTGAGGCCGTATGTTTTGATTATAGCCAAAATTCCCTTGATTAGGATTCATATTCCCATGAAATTGATTCCCTCGATTGAAATTGTTCGATGAAGGTTCCTTGATGTTGGAAACCTTGATTGGGTCCGGATAGAAATTACCTTGGTTTTGATAACCTTGGTTCATTCTTGGTTGGTTCGATTCCGGTTTGCATGTTATGATTTGGATTGAAACCGGGTGGTGCTGATTAATGTTAGCACGGTAGTGTGGTTCATTTTGAGGACGGTATTGATTACCTCCTTCTTTGTGAACTATCGGCTAGAGCATTTGCTTCAAAAGGACTACCATCGGTGGCGATACAATTGTAGTAACCATGAGGACCACCACAAGTTACACAACTTTCAACTTTCTTCACTTGACATGTGTTGGTGTCTCGAGTGAAGGAGACTTTCTTCAGTTAGCAAGAACCAAAGCTCGAACAATGTCTCGTGAGTTTATCAATCTTAGCATCGGTGCTAGATGTACTCACGGGGATGAAGAAGAGGAAGGTCCAGATTAGGCGATATGTCTTAGCTCGAAAGGACGGACACGAGATTTGTTCTCAATGATCCGCAAGGCCTCTTTGGTGGTCTTGCTCAAGAAATACCTCCAGCGGAGGCATTCAAAGAGTCTTGATTGGTCCGATTGAGACCATTGTAGAAAGTATCCATTTGCATTAACTCGGTAAAACCATGATGCGGACACTCATGGCAACTCTTTGTAACGATCCCATGCCTCCCGAACGATTCATCAAATCTCCGAGAAAATTTCATTATCTCATTCTTAAGACTAGTGGTTCGGGATGGAGGATAGAACTAGTTAACGAACTTGGTGACAAGATCTTCCCATGTCTCTATAGAGCGAGGGGTTGTTTCTCAAGCCAATTCCGTGCTTGTCCCTCTAGAAAATGGGAGCGTAAGAAGCTTGATAGCTTCATGTGGGACATTCTTGTACTTGATGGTAGATGCTATCTTGTTAAACCATCGAATGTGTGCATGAGGATCATCCCGCTCAAAACCATAGAATTGGCTTTGGGTTACTAGATTGAGCAACCCGGTTTTGAGCTCGAAAGTGTCGACCACGATGGTTTGGAACAACAATGGCATCTCCGTAACCCTCGATGGGTGCTTGGAGAAGCTCATTCATGGGTTTGTCTTACGCCATTTCGACGGAGGTGGTGGTGGTAGACATTCCTCGATCACGGTGAAGGAGCCGAACGTCCTCACGCTCACGAGGAATGTTTCCAAGTTCGGAAAGTGGACTTGTAGAATCGGAAGAACGAGTGCGCATGCACTATGTATAAAACCAATTTTCAAAACAAATGAGGCAAAACACAAGTGAACTTAACCAATAATCACAAATGAAATGGCTTCTTTGAAAAAGGTACACCAAATCACAAGTGACACAAAGGCAAGTTTTAAATCGATGTTCGGAACTTATTAATGGTCGCACCCCAGTTAGGTAGTGCCTTTGCCTTGATTTGCGGTGGTTGATTTTTATTGTTGGAATCGCTCCTAACTCGTAAATGGAACGACATTGACGGGATTACATTTCTATCTTTATTACCTCAAACACAAGGGCTTGTTATGTCATTTAGTGATAGATGTAAGTGTTTGGGTATATAAACCCCTCCATACTTCCATGGAGGGGTGAGATCTCTTAGTGTAAACCTTTCACCTTTCAATAATAATCACATAGTTCTCTCCCTTCTCTCTAGTCTCTCTCTCTAACATGAAGATGATGTTCTTTCATCTTCCAAGACCTCCCGATTCACCATATCAACCATAGCAAGAAAATCAAAGTATTGTAATGAAGATGTGATTTGATCTAAATACAAGGGGTCGAAGTTTTTTTTTCGGCGTTTAGGTGTGATAAACAGATGTAGGCGGATGTTTTTATGAGATGAGAGATATTAGGGTTAAAGAATATTAAGTGGAGTGATAAGGGTATGTTTTATACGGGTTGAATTAGGGATAGAAATGGTTGGTGGACCGGACTTCATTGGGCCAGGGTCAATTTCGGATTAGGCCCAGATGCTTCTTTAAACGTAGCTGAAATTTTTTAACATAAAATGTATTTTAATACATTATGAAAATTTTAGCATAATTTTTGGCAAAAGAAAATTGGTATTATAATTTTCACGGGGATACATTTTTGACAAGATCGGGAAACTATTATCAAAGTTCATTTAAACCGAATGAAGGCTAGTTTTGAGCATGTAACCGCAAGATGTGATTATGGCGAGAATTCACTATTATTTATTTGAGGTTGAAGTGGGATATCATGGGTGCGTGTACTTAGTATCTGAAGATATCGGGGTTGGTTGGATGCATGATTCTTCGAGATCCTTGTTCGAGCTTTAACCGTTTCGATTGACAAAGACTTGAGTTATCTAGTTGAACCTGATGTAAGGAGTTACGTTGTTGTGCTCACAGCTTATAACTATCACTTTTAAGGAGTTACGTTGTTGTGCTCAAGTGTCACACTTAGGTGTGGATAATTTGAGAAACTATAAGTTTACCTTTTTCAATCGAGATTCGAAAAGGGTTCTTCGTCGACAATAGTGCAAGTTTAAGTCACAAGTTCGGGTTATTTTACTTGATCTCAAGTTCGTCATATTGGGTTTTTCTCCATCGGTAGTCACTACAAAAAGCCGTCGAATGATAATGGGGTTGGTAAAGAGTTAGGCGAGAAGAGTATACACGTAGAGAAGTTTTTATCGGTGATTCTCACAAGATATTTATGGTACTTCACACTTGTTCGATTAATTGAACATACATGGTTTCGATGTCTCCAATTTCATCATCAACATACGTGGTGTATGATTACGATTCGTTGAAAACATCGGGGAAGAGAGTATAGGTGTTCCTTGCTTCTTTGATGTTTTTGGATTTTTTCGAAAACCCGTTTCCTTTCATGAATTTCTTCAATCGGGGAAGAAATGAGACGATTTGTGCTTCAAACGTCTCACTCGTGTTATCGTCTCACTTTCACGAGTTATCGTGTGTGAAGATTACCTAAATAGGATGTTATGATGCCTCACACACGGTCATTTTATCGGTATTTGCAAATTAACGGTAACTACTATTCGATGAACCGCAACATTCGGGGAAGTCATTTCATTTCGTCTTTAGTGGTCATTTGGTGTGAAGCATCTACATACGTGAGAAGATCTTGTTGATTTCTTGCATGTTACCCCGAACGGATTTTCCGCAACAAGTCGATTTACCTTGTGTGGTTTCTCGCTCATCTACAAATTCCGCTGCGTCTTGAAAACTTCAAAAGTTAGAGGAAATGTTCACTACATCAAAGTTTGAATCTGTGAAGGCAGGTTGTCGGTTTGGGGAAGTCGATTGAAACTTCGCCAAAAAGGAGTGTACGGAGAAGTCTAAAGACATGCAAAGATGAATTGGGGAAGTTAATCCAATTTATGCATATTACATCATTTGCCTACAAGTGAAGAAAGCGGTTCTCAAGTCAAGGTACGAGAAGAAGACAAAAGCGTAACCTTTCATCATCCTCGAAGACTTGAAGAGCTTATGAAGACCTTTCTTTATTTGTTTTCTATATTTGTAGTAAATGTTGTAAGTAATCCCTTATGTCGTCCCATTGGGGGAAGATTGTTGGAATCGGTCCTAACTCGTAAATGGAACGACATTGACGGGATTACATTTCTATCTTTATTACCTCAAACACAAGGGCTTGTTATGTCATTTAGTGATAGATGTAAGTGTTTGGGTATATAAACCCCTCCATACTTCCATGGAGGGGTGAGATCTCTTAGTGTAAACCTTTCACCTTTCAATAATAATCACATAGTTCTCTCCCTTCTCTCTAGTCTCTCTCTCTAACATGAAGATGATGTTCTTTCATCTTCCAAGACCTCCCGATTCACCATATCAACCTTAGAAACGATCCTAACATTTATGTATATTTTAAGTACCACTGAAAAGACGTAGGTAAGATTTGTGCAGATGGGTTCAAAAACTTTTGGACAATATTTTTGTTATCGTCCCGTTTATCCAAATCGTATCTCTTTAAGAATCACCTTAAAAGAGAATACAAAATAGAAAACGTTCCGATTGTTTTGTTGTTTTATATTTTTTTGGAGTTTTTAACACTTTAGGAAAAGTGCTAATGAACTTTTGATTTATACTAACTTTACGAAAACTTTTACAAATGATGGGTATGTGCAACAATGGATCGAAAATGGCTAAACACACGCTAAAGCCTCCCGGCGAAGGCGCTAAAATTTGATCATGCTAAACCGTCAAGTCTAACAGACTTAAAACGACAAGCACAAATACAATGAAGTCTGGAGAATATAGTGAATTCAAGGTCGTTTAGTCCCACGGAGACTCAATGGTGTGTAAAAGCGATTCAGATGATGGAATGATCACTAAGGATAGTGATCGTAAAGGTTTTGATTAGAAATTACACTCTTGATTGATTTGGAATAGAATTGGACACGAATTGGAAAGCACAACAATCGAAGAAAGAAACGTAACGTAAGTTTTAAAAACTACGCAGACGTACAAAATAAAAAGTGAAAACTAAGAAATAAAAGACCTAAAAATATAAAAATGACATTTTTGGAATCCTAAAAATAAAAGAAAATTATTAGAAAAAGAAAATTATTTTTAACACTATTTAATTAATTATAATTAATTAAAAACTATTTTAACTATTTAATAAATACTCTAAAATGCAAGAAAATACAAAATAAGGCTAGAAAAATAAACTTATGATTCTGAAAAATCTAAAATACTAGAAAACTAATTTTAAAACTAAAAATATATTTTTCACACTTTTTATTTAATTATTACTAATTAATAACTATTTAAAATACACTTAATTACTAGAAAATATAAAATAAACTTGGAAAAATAAAATTTTAACTTGGAAAAATCTAAAATATGATAAAACTAATTTTAAAACAGAAAAGATATTTTTTTATACTTTTTAATTATTTATTACTAATTATTTATTATTTATTAACTATTTATAATTATAATAAATACTAAATGAAAAGGAAAAATATGAAACTTTTCTAAAAATCCTATATGATGACGAAACCTGAGAAAAATAGAAAAACAAGATTTGCTTATTAAAAAGTTGAAAAGAAAAATCAAAAGCTAAAAATATTAAATAAACGCTATCACTATTTTTATATTGATGTTTTTCTGATTTTCTTTTGAAAACTACTTAAATACTAATAATATGAAACTTTAATAAAGACAAAAAATTTACAAATCACAAATAAGCAGTTTTGATGGCTTATTGATCCAACAGTGGACTTAAGAGCTTGTTTGGTGAAAATAAGCTTAAACAAGCTTGACAGATGAAACAAAAGCTCAAAACAGATTCAAACAAGCTAGAGAAACTGAAATGAGGCTAAAATATGCAAAGAAGCACACTGATAAGCTATGATTAAGCAGATAAGCACTATTGATAATGACAGAAATGGGACAAGCTTGAGGCTTGTTGCAGCCCTAGCAAACAAGTTCCAAAGTGAAATCTTAGACTTGACAATCCAAGAGGACCAGGTTGGCTTTCTAAAGAACCAGAGAATACAAGATTTGAAGCACTAATAAGCTCAATGCAAGCTTATTAACATGGAACCATTAACTGTGCACAGGACAGTTATTCAAACAGGTACCCCACAACAAGCTAACTAAAAAGCACTTTAAAAGCTGATTCAAGGAGATCTAGTATTTTTATATTTTAGTTAAGCAACTAGACTCTAATACCCCAAGAGCTTATAAACTGAAACTCACTATTGAACACACAATGAAATTCCAAAGTTTATTCAAAAATGACCCATTGAAAATTTTGACTTTTTAATTACTCTACTAAGTTGACCAAAATGAACTTTGAGTTGATCTAAATCACTGAATATGTTGTTTTAAGTTATACTAAGACTGATTTGAACAATTTTAACAACTTTCTAACACCAAATCATGACCATGGAACTTAAATTTCCAACAGTAAGCCAAAGAAATGAGATTATATGGTATTTTGACTTTTGAGCTAACAAGGACTTGATTTCTTGACTGAAATGAGTTATAAGGCACTAAAGAGACACGAGCAAGCATGAACAACAACTTGAGTACTCTTGAGCACGTTAAACTAAATAAACCAAACAACACTTATGATGATTGTTATGGAACTTTTTCAAAACAAAACACAATTTTAAACCATGAAACTGATTTACAACCTTGTATAATCTCTTTATAGGACTAATGAATCCTTAACTAACACCCATTACAACTTCAAACTAAGAATTGACCAAGATGCAGTTTATACTGTTAAAACTAGAGTTTTGCTAATTACTAATTTAAAAGAACAAGAGACTGATTTTAATGATTAATAACACTTAACCAAGATTAAATAACATAAAGAAATGAATTTAAAGCTTATGAACAAGTACAACGAGAAGATGCCAAGATGATCAAAAGAGCTAACAAAAGCTTCCAAGCTTAAAGCGAGAACCGTGACCAATGAACACCCTATTAGCTTACCACTAAGCTACTAAACCAAGGCCATCCATGATTTACCCTGCTCCAGCTGTGTACACCATCTCCAAGTGATTTTTTGATTTTTGATCTATTTATTTGTTATTTTTGATGATTTTCTGATTTTTCTTCTAAACTGAATTTTAGAGTTTCTAAAAGCTTGAAATAGCTTTCTAGGGAGCTTATGTGGCTTACTCAGTCCATTATAACCTCTACAAACAACATTTCCATAATATGAGATTTTTTTTAAATGAAACTGCATAAACTGAAATTGATAATGAAAACTTGAAATTGATTATTAAGAAAGATTCAGATACACTTTAGAAACTTAAACAAAGTACTTAGAAATGAAAACATACATTGAAAAGCTTAAGTTAAGGAAAACGACTAAGGAAAAATAAAATTACACTAGATAGTGTGATACAATGCATCTTCTCTCCACTTTATAGACTTTTAGCAATCCTCTTTGACCTCTGAATCTTTCCCACCAAACCTAAGCCCTTGGATCACTCAAAATAATCAGAACCGTCCACATGTGATTTTTGGCACCAAATAATTCTTCAAAGCAGGTTTAAGCTTTAATGAGGTTTGGTTGAGTCAATTAAGGTTTTTGTTGTTTAGAGGAGGTGGAGGGGACATAGCATGGAGGGGGGTTGAAAATGGGGAGAAAACCATCTCTGGTTTTGGTGTTTCAGCTGGGGAAGAGGGAGTGCTACAGTGCATCTGGTTTTGCGCGGTTTTCTCATTTTTTGACTTTCTTTGACCGAAGTATTAATAACACGGGGGGTCACAATTGGTTTGGCTGGGGTTCATAATGGGAAATGAACTGGGGCTCAAGGTGCAAGGGTCAAAGGTCAAGTGGGATTGGGCTAAGGGTTTGGGCCAGCTGCTGTTTGGACTTGGATTGGGCTTTTGATATTATAAAGTGTCCGTTTGGTATAAGTAGCACAAGGACTAAAAATATAATTTGACCAAACTTCAAGGACTGAAAGTGCCATTTTTCCAAACTTATAACAAGGACCAATTTTGACAAACTTTGATAGAACAAGGGCCCTTTTTGCATAAAATCCATTTTAAAAGGTCCAAGGACTAATTTTGCCATTTTCCAAAGTTTAGGGACCTTTCTTGCCAATTGACCAAAGAATCATTCAAGGATCATTTTAAACAACTTAGAATACTTCAAGGACTAGATTTGACAACTTTTAAAACTTGGGGGACTAAAACTGCCAATTTTGCAAACTTGATACATTTTTCATCTGATTTTGATATTTTTGCATTTAAAACACATAAAACACTGATTTGTGATAATTTGATCATTTTGATGTGTTTCTGAGTGTTTTCAGATGATTTTGCAGTTTAGATTACACAAAAATGATGAGTATTTAGACATTCATCACTCGTCATTACTAACATGTCACGGCGAAGTGGACAACATCAATGATACATGACCAAATCCATGGCCAAGACACCAAAGATTGCTCGCTGCATCACCTCTACATGCTTCATGACTAAAGGGTAGGATAAGACATGGGATATATAAATGGTGTAAAATAAAAATCAAGCGGGTAGTCTAAATCTATAACCAAGTCATCACCACTTACCGTCCGCCCAAAGTTCAAGCTTTGAAGTCAAGAAACCGGATCATGAAATACTAGGTAGATGTGTCATTAGAGGACGTCGTGATGGGCACACTACCTTTTCTCCAACTGTTGGCATAATTACCAACTCCAATCTTCGAATGTGACCGACGTGGCCTCCTCGATACTAAATCTATTAAGCTCATAACATAGTGCTTATAACATCGCACTTTAAAATAATAACATAACTTTTTTTTTCAACATAACAATAATAACTAAACATAATATCCCCCCACTTGAGATGAACAATGGGAATTCGGGGGGTCTTATATGATCTTCAGGAATATGTCGTCGACGAAAGTGTGATCTCCGAACCTTTCCACTTGAACCTTGAACTTAGGCAAACGATGACTTCCCAATCACAAATAAAGACTACAGGGTAGGCTAAGGTGTGTAGGTGTATCGAAACAATATATTGTGTTAACAAAATGAAATGAATGGCTCAGATGGGTGTATCTAGGGGTATCTTGCACTAAAGGTGAGTGCAACAAAAGGGTTTCACATGGAGGTCGAGAAGTCGAGGTGACTAATCGATAGACACACAATGGTAGGCTATTTGGGTGATAATCCTATAATATTGCCTTCTAAAACTGAAAAGTCCAAATACATCGAGCTAACTCAACGTACCTCGTCTATGGTCTCGAAATGATGCAAAGGCCAAGTTCTAAAGTTTACAAGCTACCGACACACTCATAATTTGGTGGATTTGGGGTAAAATATTGGAAACAGATAAGGCTAATCTCATCATATAATATCAAGGGTTGTATGTGCTCGGCTAAGGTCTAATCTAGTTAGGTAAAAATTTTAAAAATGGCATAATTTTTCAAAATAAACTAGAAAAACGAGGGCAAAATAATGTTCAAGAGATAATTCTACTCCCGTCCCCCCACTTGAATTGTACAAAGTCCCTTTTGTACAAAGCGTTTAAATAAAGGTGAAGAGAAAAGTAGAATTAGAGCGAGAACTTCCTAAAATTTGCTCCAAAAGAAAGAAGGCCCACAAAAAGAGACGTGCCAGATAAGCATCATGAACAAACTTCAATCCACGAAATCACACTACCGACAAGCATAATTCTAAAAAGAAAAATAAAAACAAACCTAACTCACTTTCGTAGGAATCACGGTTACATTTGGCATATGCAACAAGCCTTTTAAACCACTTGGTGTCCCAGTGGACGAGTGAAGTCTCGTGAGGGTTTACTGAGAACACACCCACAAAGTTCATTTAAAATCTTGATACAAGGTTATTGTGTTTTAAAATGAAAGAATTAAAGCAGAGGACGGTTACATCGTAACTCTTTTAGGGAGTTACGCCGAATCGGCAAAACGACATAAGTCGCAAAGCGGTGGTTACGGCGTAATCACGAGAGATGGTATTACGTCGTAATTGGTAATGCGTCTAAAATTATCTTTGCAAAAGGTTGGCTACGGCGTAATCACATACATGAGTTACGCCGTAACTATGGTCGATCGAAGAACCTGCGGAAGAATTACTTCCTCGTTTCCTGCAAAAATGGTTAGAAAACACGAAACCCTACAGAAATGGAAATAAAACAAAAGAAAGAGATAATTCGGGTTGTCTCCCAAAAGAAAACTTTTATTTATTTACGAGTCTTTAAGTTAGACTCAGAGCCGCGGGGCTTCATGGGGGCCTTTGGACTTGCCCCACTTCCACCACTCGTTGGCACTCACTCATCCATTTGTTAAATCCCTTTTTTCTTGCAGTATTACTGATGCCACCTGTTCCAAATTTTTGTGAAAGCCATTCATCACATGTTTTTCCCCGGTCATCATCTTCACTAATAAGACTACTTGTTATACTTATGCGTGATCTTTCACCGTTAGTAATTGTGTCAGTAAGATGATTGTACTTGTACTGCTTAACCAATCCCTTATTGATTTTTGAGTTCCCAAATCTTATTTTGTACCAATCTTCGAATGCTAATTCAATATCATGTCTTTCACCCTTGTGAGGGTATATCCATTCATTCGCCTTTCTTTCACATTCTTGAAAAGGACTATACGAGGGCCATGTTGTCACCGATTCGTTATCCTTGGTTAATATTGGGTTGCGGAAATGTTTGTTTGGAATTGGAGCTTCCTCAATGCCCTGGACAATCTTTCCCTGTTTCTGTTTGCAATTATCAACATTCTCTCCACTATTATTAGTACTAGGATTAAAATGTAGAGGAAGGTCTAGTGATTGAACATTAACAACATCAATATTATTTGAAATTTCAACTTTTGGTTTTAAATGCTCATTCATACTAAAAGTTATTCGTTCATTTTCAGTTCCTAAAGAAATTTGTTTTTCAAAAACCTTAATTTGGGCCCTACAAGTGGCCAGAAAAGGTCTTCCAACAATTAAGTTGTAAGCTTCCAGCTTTCCCATGTCAATTACCACAAAATCATTGGGGAAAAAGAAATTTCCAATTTTTAAAAGCACATTATTTACTATTCTCCTTGGTACAACTTTAGAAGAATCAACCATTTCTATCATCATTGTTGTTTCTTTTAAATTGGTAAGTTTTAATTTATCAAACAAAGTGATAGAGATAAGGTTTACCCCGGCCCCCAAATCAGCTAATGCGGGAATCTTAATATTACCAATAGTGCATTGAAGAAGAAAAATTTCCTGGTATTGCTATTTTTCAGGAAGTTGGCTTGTCAAGACCTCGTCGTCTTCCGATTTATCATCTTTTCTTAGGTAGTTAATCCCGAACAGATCATTTGTGATAGAGGATGTGCACTGCTCTTTCTTTGCTTTATCTTGCGCAAATATGGCTTTGCAGGCAATAGCTTTAGCATTACTCGTCTCAAGGTTTTTCGCTAATTGCCCAATTTGTGTTTCGAGGTTTTTAATTGCAGCATCTTGGTTTCGCAGGTTCATATTGGTGTCTTCTTTCACCTTGACCATCCACTCCTTGAGTTTATCTCTCTTTTTTGTAGATTCTTCGATGTGCCTATGCATTATTTCTTCAAGGCTTGGTCTAGGAGGATTGTTGTTGATTCCTTGTGTAGAATCCTGGGGACTTTTCTCAAAATTTGGGCCCGTTATTATTGTAATTGTTGAAAGGGTTTACACTTCCATATTTAACTTCTCCGGTCCTTTTAACTTCCTCGTTGGAGGAACATTCCTTAGTAGGAGGAGTTCCATTTTGCTCTACTTGAATGGAATGCACATTTTCCTTGATCTTCTTCATGTCTCTTCCAAGACTTTCTAATTTGTTGTTTATTGCTGCAAGACCTTCCATATCTTCATTCTTACTTCGGTTGCTCCCTCCATTGTGCCATTTGTGAGAGTGGTCTGCTATCTTTTGAATAGTTTCTAAAGCCAAAGTGGGTGTCATACCAGGAATCGGTCTCAGACCTTTGTAGAAGACATTCACCTTTTGTTGGCTGTTGAGGTCATGAGTAGGGCATTTGTATAATATTTCGTTATACCTTTCCCAAGCTTGGTATAACGTTTCATCCCCCTCTTGCTTGAAGTTACGGATTTCTTCTAATTGCTTAGCAGTCTTTGATGGAGGGCAGTATCTCTGAATAAAATACTTTTTTAGGATAGGCCAGGTGTTGACTATTCCGGTAGGTAATCGATCAACCCATCTTTTAGCAGCTCTCGTAAGAGAAATAGGGAATACTCGTAACATGACAGCATCGTTTGAGACTCTGGGAATTTTGAATAGGCTGACAATGTATTCTACGTTGTCTATATGTTCATGGGCATCATCGGTGATGCTTCCAAAGAAGGAATTTGCACGTCCTTCCCTCATGAAGTGAGGTTTGATTTCAAATTGAGCGTCTTCTACGATAGCCGGCCTAACAATCCCTGATCCTTGTTCTTCCCTTGTCAATGCCAAATATTCCTCAAAAGTGAGGTCATCGATGTTAACAACTTCCATGGTACCTGAAAAATTGAATAATGATCGTGAGAAATTTAAAACAAAATGAAAGACATAATATTAATCCTAATATAACTCCCCGGAAGCGGCGCCAAAAGCTTGATGCAGGTTTTACTGATCAGGTTTTATTATTTATATAGTCTCGTTATACATATGGTCTACCCTAATGCACTAACGGGCAGTGTACCCGGTCGTGTGTAGTGTAGTATTTGGTAAAACCGAGGTCGTCCCAAGAGCTATGTGTGTTGGATTATTACTAAGTCTAGGTGTCACAGTTTTTAATATGATAATGATAAGGAAATAATTAATTAACTACTGAAGCAGATAAAATTAAAGCAGATAAAAGGCAAAGGATAAGTCAATAGAGGAGAGTGGTGCTAACCTAGTTATTCCTCCTAGCTAGTAACGTCTACGTCTACTTACTTCCAATTACTTTAGGTTGGGCCAAAGTCGAGAGGACAACATTTGGTCAATTCGCCTAACCTATCGAAGAAAGATGCCACCACGGAGAAGTCGGTGTCCCTCATAAGTCCCGTTGTTCCCGGTCCCTAAGCCAAGTCATTAAGTACCGCTACATGCTAGATTTATAACAGTGAGTGCCGGGCGTTAGCAACTTAAACACTCACCCCTAATTCTTAAGTTCATCCAAGCGGTAGGTGATCGGTTGGTCAAATCGCACAAGTAGAAAGGGTCGTCGGTTGGTCATATCTTACCCTTCCCGTCTCAGTCCGCTCACCTAGGGTCACTTGGTCATATCTCCTAGGCAATTGGCCTCTACTGCTATTCAAAACTACCGATACAAGGGTAGCTACCAATAAATTATGCATGCATACACTTAGAAATAATTATACGGGAGTAATATAAACGCAAACAAAACAATTAAGGAATCATAACTAGGCCATCACCAAGAGGTGCTTAGCCGCTCATATTAACCAAACAAATCAATTCAATATTCAAAGTTAAGAAATGGATGAATCGAAAGTAAAGAAAAGATAAAATGCTAATGCTTATCGTAGGGGAGTGATTTCTCCCTTTGAGACAGCTCCGTATGCTCCTCTAGACCTAACTTTGGCTTCTTCCCACGTTCTTTGGTTGTGGTGTGTGGAATGGGATGCTTTCAAATGCTGGAAAGTGTGGGGTATTTATTGGCCAGATTTTGGTTACGGCTTAACTAAAATAAGAGTTACGCCGTAATCTTCAATTCCTTCGTAACTTGCACTAGATCTGCTGGTTACGCCGTAACCATATGACTGGTTACGTCGTATTCTTCAATATTACTTGGTTACGCCGTAGTTGGTGGAATAGTTACGGCGTAGTTATCAGAGGCGTGGAAACTCATTTGACCTAATAAGTTACGTCGTAGTCCTTGGGGAGAGTTACGACGTAACCTTCTGATGAGTTGGTTTTCTGAGTCACACTTTAGTTACGGCGTAATGTGAGAGATGAGTTACGCCGTAACTTCTTCAAAGTCAGCATACTATGATAAATGTTTGATATTTCTCCAATTCCGCGTGTCTTTAGCTCCAATGCTCGTAATTTACCTGAAAGTGGAAAACAATGGAAAACAAGCGTAAATCCATATAAATGATATAAATTACAAGCATTATCGGGGGAAATTGACATTTAATATTCAGGACTATTTGATGTTATCAACTTGGCTTAGGGGACCAGGAACAACTGGACTTTTGAAGGGACACCTGACTTCTCCAGTGGTGGCATCTTTGCTGATAGGTTAGGGCGAATTGACCAAATGATGTCCTCTCGAACTTGACCCCACCTGAAGTAATTGGAAGTAAGTAGACGTATACATTACTAGCTAGGAGGATTAACTAGGTTAGCACCACTCTCCTCTATTGATCAAACCTTTACCTTTTATCTGCTTTAGTAGTTAATTAATTAGTTCCTTATCGAAATCATATTAAATCTGTGACACCTAGACTTAGTAATAATCCAACACACATAGCTCTTGGGACGACCTCGGTTTTACTGAATACTACACTACACACGACCTTGTACACTGCCCGTTAGTGCATTAGGGTAGACCATAGATATAACGAGACTATATAAATATTAAAACCTGGTCAGTAAAACCTGCATCAATTAGGCGAGAACAACAGTTGGTGGATGACCATGCGAAAAATCTTTTCGGATTACACGTGTAATATAATGTCAGTTGTGCACTTTTAGTTTTCAATGTATTCCCTCAATTTTCATAATTTATGTTATCATTAATGTTGTCATTACTCCCAACTACTTCTTGATGAACAACCTCATTGTTCCCCCATTACACCATTTTTGACTGTCTTATAGAATACATTACCGGTATTCATTTATTTATCACATCAAAGAAGTTTCAACATGGTTGAAGAAAATGGTTGTCAAATGATATTCATTGACTGTTGGGTGGAAAGAGATAACAAGGGTGGATTGACCTTTAATGCAAGGCGTCCACCTAATAGAGAAATCATGTGGTATTGCTCTCCAATGCATCTTAACGGAAGGGTAAACACTATTGATAATGGTGTTGTTGCAGGTGGTGTTGTGGGTGTAGGTGTTAGAAGGGAAAGCACAACTACAGCTGGTAGAGGTGGTGGTGTAGTGGGCCTACATGTTGTAGCATCTACTAGAGGTGGTGGTTCAGTGAGTATAGAGGGTGGAAATAGTTCTATAACAATACCTGATGAAATTCATGATTATATGTCTCCCCAACCCAGTGACACTAGTGATGAAGAAAGTGAACCACTTGAAATTCAAAGACCAAGTGAAGCACCTGCAAGTTAAAGACCAAGTGAACCACCTCCAAATCAAAGGCCAAGTGAATAACCTGCATATCATACACAAGAGAATCACATGCAAGTCATTGAACAAGTGATCTACCACCTATTCATGCTATGTTCTATTTGATAATATATGTAACTTAACTGGTATATTGTATTTGTTATGTTATGACAATGCAAGCACCTTTTAAGTTAGAAAAATAGGTAAATCCAAACACCCCATAAACAACCTACAAACTATATAATCAAGCTACAAAACTGTCAAGTTCATTTTTTGGTATCTATTGAATTTAAACGTCAAAATTGTTCCACACACAATTGAATTACAAATGCAAAATGCATATCCAAACATAACTTTTCATTCTTAAGATTGTTTGACTTTTTACAGTCAATCTGTAAAACACAAATAATAACCTGCAGTAGATAAGTGGTATTATTTTAGTTGTGGGTGAAAACAAGAGGATATAGGTACCATTCAGGAGGCCAATTCATATTTGAACACATTCTACAATGAAATCTGGATCAAACGACCCATTTCATTCATTAACCATAACCATATTTTTATAATTTTAAGATAGGGTAAACACTAATAAAATAACCCTAAGTCCACCACCCCTACTTAGTACCTACATTCATCATAAACAAAAGAAATCCAACCCAACCTTCATCAACATACCCCCCCCCCCCTCACATAAACCTCTATCGCACAGCAAATTCAATCTTCTTAAGAATCTTGTCGTGAGTTTGACTGACCATCCTCATCAACGCCAACGCCCTACGCAAATAAATAGTCTGGAGTCTCCTAAGCTTCTTCGTATTGTCCCATGCATTTCTCGAATGTGAAAATTTTCGAAGTTGAACAATCAGTTCCCCCTACGATAGACTCTATGAGTAATCATTTGGGCCTTGTTCTCCAAATCGTGTACCTGCTGCATGTCTTGAAGAATCTTTGTTTGGTAATAGCCAAGAATAATTTATGTTAGCACAAAGGAGTTACAGACAACCGTGAGTTCAATCTCACAATGAGACATGTTCATGGTTAAGGAAATGGGGAATTTGAGCTTCTCTTAAGAGTGTGTGTTTGGGGGAGTATGTCTAGTGATAAACTGGAGGTGTGTTTCGGAAGTTAAGCCAATGAAACAAAGGCATGCCTTGGGAATGCAAATTGGATTGGTGAATTAATTATGAATAGTGAATGGATAGGTTTTGGTAAATGTTGACTTTTAAAAGTCAAAGACTATAAATACAAACAACCAATATACTGGGAGAACTAGATCATGTTTTACCTGGTTTTAACGGTAAATACAAACAACCTATATATACTGCATATTCAAATAGAAGAAGAATTAGTAACCATACTGTTATTGTAATGTTTTTGGAATGGATAGAGTGTTCATTCTGTGATCACAACACGTATTTGGTATATGTTGACTTTTAAAAGTCAAAATGTCTTAAAAGATTAACCAAAACAAGTACATAAACATGTACTACATAGCTTAACTAAAAATGTCTTAAAATGTTGTACTACAAACCAAGGACAACACAAAACAAGGGCCATTATCCTGCATTTAGTTTCTCTTTTTGGAATGCAATGAACAACACTTAGAACCTCTTTTGGGAGTTGGTTCTTTCAACTTTGCTCTTAGGCTAAGGACATAACTGGTTACACTCATAGGCCTCGCCTTCCTCTGCTCACTGGTACCCTCATCTGGCCTTGCCTTCCTCTGTTTATCACCAGCTTCCAAATCAGTGCTGAAAGTACAAAATCCAAAATTGCAAAGATTATACAACAAAGTGTAAAACAAACTATAATATTAACTTCTAAGAACAATATTTAAATCAATAACATCTATAATGTTAATACAAATAAGCCGTAAAAACATTTATTTATATTTTACGATCTTCTAATGTTTTGTCGATAACAAATGTAAAATCATTTTAACGAAACAAATAGAATACGTAAATAGTTTGAGTTGATAGTTTCCTAACACACTTACGCTTTCACATAAAACACTAAAACAAGTATAAGTGATTTTATGATTTAAATACATATGTACAACAACTAGTGTTTACATATTGGGTTAGCATATACTTAAACTAAGTATACTAAAATGGGTAAAAACAAGTATATACTAAATGGGTAAAAACTAGCAAATGGTATTGACCCATAACCCATGGTTTTATATATACCACTTAACCAAGTTCATTGTATCTAGAAAGAAAACCATGGATCAACCCATAACCCATGACCCATAACCAAAAATACCCATGGGCAAGAGGATCGTTCCACGGATCCCGGCTTTGTGCTAGCCGGATCCCAGTGGAAGGGATCCGTGGGATCGAGGAACAAGAAAATTTCTCTATAAATAGTGAGCCATTTCTTCCTTTCTATTCATCACTTCACATACATATTTCCCAAGTATTATAACCTTCTAACCTCAGATCCAAGTGATCTATGTAGTTTGTCTTTTGTTTTTGTGTGATCTTCTAGGTTCCTCTTAAAGGTAAGATTACCACCTCTTGAAAACGAGCAAGCTCAAGTCCATGAGTTGCCATGCTTCGTCATCATCAAGATAACTAAGGTTCTCTTGTTGATAGTTCTTCCTTTCTCCATAGATGTTGGGTTGAAGGCATTAGTGAAGAATGTCGATAGTGTCAAGATGAAAGCATTAGTGAAAGGTGCTCATCATCCGTGTCAAAGCATTAGTGAAGAATGCTAAAGGTTTCAAGACGAAGGCACTAGTGAAGGGTGCCAAGCGTTGTGTCAAAGGCATTAGTGAAGGATGCCGATGAATCAAATCAAGTTGCATTTGAAAAGAATGTCTAGGTCGTATAATCGATGAGGTGCATCGTTATACATATAAGTATTTGTTTATTCCCAAGGATGGTGATATCCTTGATGATGTTGTAACAAGGTGGATCTCCTCGAGATTAGGTGTTGTGTCGTGAAGGGTAGTAATTCCTCCATAGTAATGGAACTAGGTACTTAGCCTAGTACCTAATAAAGGGTAGGCGACGTTGTGATAGGATTAGTTCTCCTTGGTGTGAAAGAACTCGGTGGTTAGCCTAGCACCGTATAAATGGTAGGCGACGTTGTGATAGGTGTGGTTCCCCTTGGTGTGAAGGAACTCGGTATTTAACTTTGTACCGAAAAAAGGTTAAGCGATGTTGTGAAGGCTTCTCCGCCATAAGGAGATTGGTGTAGTGTTTACGAACTCTCGAGTAGGTGACTCAGGGAGTGGAGTAGGGCAAGGAAGGTGTCCTTGTAGCCGAACCACTATAAATAACTTGTGTCGTGGTGATGTGCTTCTTACTCTTTATCTTTCATTACACGTTTATATATCTATCTATCAACGTCCAACATAAACAACTAAATAGATTGACATAAGTCGATCTAAATATTTAAAAGGAAGTTTTAAATTGGTAAAACTATTCAACCCCCCTTCTAGTTTTCCACAATTAGCATCAGAAATTTGTTACCAAGTTTCTAAGAGTATGTTGTACTTTAAAAACTTGATACGATCCATGTATGTTTGAAAACTACAAAGAAGGATTATTTTTGTCATATTTCTAAAATCATTATATTGTTTATTGTTGGACAATGATAGAATGCTCAAACATTTTTTTTAAGCATTATCCATACTTGGATTTGGAGTTACCAAGAAGATCATAAAAAATTTATCTAAATATTTCTTTTCGCAAAAAGAATGTTTAGTATTCTTACAACATAAATCTGGAGATTCCAAGAAGATCACAAAACCTCTAAATACTTCTTTTCTTAAAAAGAATATTTAGCAAAGGTATGACCTTTAATTACTTACCTTTATTGTTATTATTAAAATTTTAGTTGCATGATTTATTAAGTAATTGTTCTAGTAGTCATTCATATTATAGTCATCATCTAAATAGTATTCTTCGACTTATTTGTATAAACTACATTACCAACTTGTAATAATGATATCTTGGTTATTCGATAACCTCAATCATTATTCATCACAAAAGAATTATTGACACTTCATCTATGTCAATAAATATCCATGTGAAATTTCTTATATTATGATAAAATGAGATTTTATTATAATGTTTGAAAAGCTTCCTAAGAATTATAACTAATTCTTAAAAAGGGAACCTCGTCTAATAGGAATAGTATTAAATCGTTAAAACCTCGAACCACAAGTTTTAGAACCTTAACACCAAAACACTAGGTGTTTTAGAACTCCCAAACCAAAGTTATCAAGGAATTTTTTAGCTGACTTTTGCTGTCATGCCGGATCCCTAAGTTTATACTAGCCGGATCCCATATGAGAGGGATCCGCGGGATCCGTGCAACAGAAGACAGTATATGCTAAGAATGATCACTGTGGATGTTCCACAATAATACTCACCTCAAAGACTCACGAACAAAAACCCAGGTACTGTTCACACTAGAACAAAAAGTGGATTTGGCTACATCGAAAAAGTGTGACGATATACATATAGTCACACATGATTTTTCGAGTGTGTGTGGCTAAAGGTGCCGCGACCATAGGTACTCTATGGTCACGTGTTTGACTTTTTTTTAGTCTCTATTGCAAAAGAGTAACCAAAACCGTAACATGTGTGACTAATTAGGTACAAATTTTGTTGGATTAATCCGTATTAGTGACCATAAACACTGTATAGTTACACAAAACATTTTTGTTTTGCATATTTAGTCACATACAATTAAGCATAAAGTGGCCAATAGTGTTAATAAGTGTGACCATATGGTATTTAAAGTGAAGAAATGCGTATTTTGTGTGACCATTGTTCATCCAATGGCCACTTGAATTTTATGTTTGTGTGGCCTTTTGTAATATTTAGTCACATAAATCATGTTTCTTTTGGGTATTTGGTCACATACAATTAATCATAACGTTGCTAAAAGTGTTAATAAGTGTGACCATATAGTGTTTAAAGTGAAGAAATGTGTATTTTGTGTGACTATTGATCATCCAATGGCCACATGAATTTCATGTTTGTGTGGCCTTTTCTAACATTTAGTCACACAAAGCATGTTTCTTTTGGGTATTTAGTCACATACAATTAAGCATAAAGTGGCCAAAAGTGTTAATAAGTGTGACCATATGCCATTTAAAGTGAAGAAATGTGTGTTTTGTGTGACTATTGTTCATCCAATGGTCACATGAATTTTATTTTTGTGTGGCCTTTTGTAACATTTAGTCACACAAAGCATTTTTGTTTTGGGTATTTAGTCACATACAATTAAGCATATAGTGGCCAAAAGTGTTAATAAGTGTGACCATATGGTGTTTAAAGTGAAGAAATATGTGTTTTGTGTAACTATTGATCATCCAATGGCCACATGAATTTTATGTTTGTGTGGCCTTTTTTAACATTTAGTCACACAAAGCATGTTTCTTTTGTGTATTTAGTCATATACAATTAAGCATATAGTGGCCAAAAGTGTTAATAAGTGTGACCGTATGTTGTTTAAGGTGAAGAAATGTGTTTTTTGTGTGACTATTGATTATCTAATGGCCACATGAATTTTATGTTTGTGTGGCCTTTTGTAACATTTAGTCACATAAAACATGTTTCTTTTGGGTATTTAGTCACATGCAATTAAGCATAAAGTGGCCAAAAGTGTTAATATGTGTGACCATATGCCGTTTAAAGTGAAGAAATGTGTGTTTTGTGTGACTATTGTTCATCCAATGGTCACATGAATTTTATGTTTGTGTAGCCTTTTGTAACATTTAGTCATACAAAGCATATTTATTTTGAGTATTTAGTCACATACAATTAAGCATAAAGTGGCCAAAAGTGTTAATAAGTGTGACCATATGTCGTTTAAAGTGAAGAAATGTGTATTTTGTGTGACTATTGATCATCAAATGGTCACATGACTTTTGTTTTTGTATGGCCTTTTGTAATATTTAGTCACACAAAGCACGTTTGTTTTTGGTATTTAGTCACATACAATTAATCATAAAGTGGCTAAAAGTATTAATAAGTGTGACCGTATGGTGTTTAAAGTGAAGAAATATATGTTTTGTGTAACTATTGATCATTCAATTGCCACACGAATTTTATGTTTGTGTGGCCTTTTGTAATATTTAGTCACACAACAAATTAAACAAATAGTGACCAAAAGTGTTAAGTGTGACTATATGCATCTTTTAGTCACATTTAAAAATTCAATATATATCAAAACAAATTCAAATATATATCAAAACAAATTCAAATACAATATTTTCCGAAGTATCTATAATCTTTTCCATAAACAACTAATACATATCATATAAGTAGTACTAACTATATGAACCAACAGTACTAACTTATAACTAGCAGTTGTAACTAATATACTAGGAGTATTAACTTCGAGCAGTCTTAATCTCTGAGCAGTCCACAAACTCTCTTCTCCCTCATTAGTCTAAATGCCTGCAACACCTTACAAGTCAGATTCTTGTGAATGAGAAATAGGCAACAAGGAAACTACAATGGCGACACATACATACATGAAAGGCAGATTAATGTATAGAGCCATGTACCTTGATTACTTTATCGGTTTTCATAAGAGGAAGACCAAGACCACACAATTTCTTAGAACCTAAGATTTTGAACCACTGGAGATCGGCACATTCTTCCAACATATGAATTACAGCAAACTGTAATGATGTTGTCTATCTTCTGCTCACATGGATCTACTACAGGGATGATCTTCATTCTGTACTTTGAGAGTAGTAAAAGCATAATCAGAAAGGAGTTTGATGTCTGCAACTCTAGAAATGGAGCCCAACAAAATGATCCCAAGATGTATTTAACTTGAGTTATTAAAACGTATTTGAATGAAACAAAAAAGGGAAAATGAATTTTGATAAATTCTGGACGAGAAGAAACGAATATAAATTATTTAGAAGAAAAACCTTTGTAGTTTTATAGAAATCAGAGGAAGTTAATATCTCAAAAAAATTCCAGCAGTCTTAGGCGACTCAGGTAGTGAGCTTCTATATCTCGAGAAGACACCCCACCTGGTCTGCTGAAAAAAAGTCGGTCTCATAGAGCCCTCTAATGCATCAAGTGCCATTCTTTTACGCTTTGTACATGTAGCGTGAGATTACACCTACTCTGTTTTTTCCCTTGATAGCCCATATTAATAATTTGACAACTTAATTAAACATCTAAAATTCAAGAAAACTAATATGCGAACCTGATCCACACAACAATGCCTGCAAACTCCACCATTCCAAGATATCTATCAATCCAACTAGCGTCCTCTGGCACGTCAACATCCACAACAGGTGCACTAAGAACTTTATTTTGGGACAGTAACAGGACAACTTCACCAAGACTCGCATCCGATTTAATCTCAATTACTGGATAGCAAAAGAGTTGCAGATGTTTGGTCAAATCAATAACCAAGGAAAAATATGAAACATGTGATGAATGAAAAGAAACTATAGCATGCTTGATAACATTATGTGAACATCACTCAAAGACTCAGAGTAGGTTAAAATAAACTTCGGCCAACGTCATCTCACCATAGTCAGAACCTACGGATACTTCGGCCAACGTCATCTCACCAGATCAGATTATCTTTAGAACTTTAATCATTTATTTTGAAACTTGATTGGTTTTTTGGCCAAAACTAATTAAATAGCTAACAAATGAAAGCCATCATGTTACTAGTTGAAGTAAGAAAGAGATTCAAGAGCATGTACCTGCCACGTATGCGATTGAAGCTTGGCTTCGAGTACACGACTTAAAGCTATTGATTGTTGGATCGTTTCTATTAGTTGATTATGTGATTCAGGAGGTCGGGGATGATGATAGTAAATGACATCCATGGTTAGAGAGAGAAAGTAGAGATAGAAGGGATAACTTTGTGTATTATTAATGATAAGATAAATGGAAGATTACACACGAAGCATCACCCTCCTAGTGAAGTCTAGGAGGGCTTATATAGAGCACCAAACACATGACTTTACATAAATGACGATTTCAGTCCATGTGTTTGTGCCTTACAATATAACTATTGTAATACCGAATATTTTGTCACATTTTCGTGTTAGGATGATTCCTAACAGCATCCAATTTCACGGCCTCCATTAGAAAAACCTGAATGACAGCATGAGTAGGTTGAAGACGAACACCACCAGATGTTACGATGGTAACTATTAACCTCTCTTCACGACTCTTCTCATTCGAATAGCTTGGGGTCACGCTCCCATTTTCATCTGTCTGACTTGTATTAAGATCTTGATCCCGCAATCCAGATGCACTTCTTGATAACCGGTGCCATCAGAGTAGCTACTTTCATTAGTCAATGAGCTTTGCAAACTTGGGCTCTTGTAAGTTCCTGTCTCGTTTTTACTTTGGGTTTGAGCTTGTGTTATGCTATCTAAACCATGTTTAATTGTTTCACTTCCTATGCCAACCACTTCACTTATTAATGAGTTGTTATCATCAGATGGCATGCTAAAGTTGGTATTCCCGAAACCTTGTATTCGTCGGGTAAGAACTTGTGTTATTTGCGGTTTCCGAGCAGTTTATTAAGTGCATCACCATTTATTGGATCGAGTTGTCCTCTATAGTGTATTAGGTGACGACGACCACCGAGTTATTTTGAATTTCCTCACGAATTCCACACGGACTTCCCACGGCATACTTAATGACTCTCAAAGCACGCAAACAAATCGCTATATTATATTTAACCCCAAACTCAAAGTTCAAATTTACATCAACCACCGAGCGTTAGACTCAACTTCCTCGATATCTAGAATCATAAAGGATATGTATGTCACAATTGACACAATATGGTTAACATTAATGAACTTCTTATTGATACTCTACTATTCTACAATTTCACATACCTTTAGTCTTTTCTCATAAGGTAATTTACTGGTTGTATAACACATATCCGTATTCTGTACATTGTGATTTCGCTTCGGACTGTTTGTAACGGAAGAAACTGATAGGTTGAGGTCAAGATTATGACCGCCTGCAGCAAACAACGATTTGATTTTGTAATGGAGAAGATGATATCAACAAATCGTTTCGTTCACATTCTAAAAGTAAATCTGAAATGAACACATACCTTAATAATATTGCTTAATGTCAATTCCAACACCTGGTAACACATTGACCAATTTGTGTCAAAACGGGGAGCTTTTAGACCGACCTGGTCAACACAAGTTAAGGTCAAATAGACTCTCACCTTCTCTACAAAGGAAAGATCCAAGTAATCAGGACCACCGATGCTCAAGTTTAGAACATCCATATTGCTTGCAATTTCATAATTGAAAGCATCTAAAAACCATGACGTGTATGACACCTGCAATAAGCTGAATAAAAACTTATTATCTTAAGAAATCATAAAACGATTAACAGCCTTTAATAGCATAACAAACATATGAGATTCCCATGTATTGAAGAGCTATACTAATTCATTACCTGTGCATCTGTAAACACGTGAAAAGCATAGATCTCGGTGTATGGTGCAAAACCAAGGCATTCTGCATCTTCACCAGCAATTAGTGCGCCCCTGAAATCGTTAAAAACAAAAGTTAGATTCCCTTATTTTCTTACTATATGAGTTTTACAAATTTGACCGATCTTTAAGCACGCGGCGCTTAGTTTCTTAGTTACATTAAAGTTATATTGTCGATATTACCTTGATATTCTTTGAAATGAGGATGATCGAGCAATTCCGATGTCAAATATAGCCATCCTAACTTATTCCCGGTGTACCCTTTTGACCAATCGAAGACTCTAACTTGACAACACGAAAAACAAAACCAAATCAAACCCAAGAAGAACATGTTAAAAATCGAATTGAATTACTTATCTTCTTGAACCACAATTCCAATCAAATATTTACAACAAATACCCAATTCAAAAGAAATCAAACCTAGGGTAAATAGACTAACAAAGTCAGTATTAGTTCAATTTCAACAACTGCATACCTAAATTTATGAACGACCAACCCTTAAAAATTAGGGTTTTCAGCCTACTCTTTCAACAACAGTTGACACGTCAACCACAAAACCTAAGTGAACAAAAAGCCCCAGAAACTGAACCTAATCACGCTAATAAGTTAGGGTTTCATTTTGGTTAAATACCATAACCGATCGTTATGTGTGTAGATTTGTGTATGTTGAGATGAGTTGATATCCTTCCAAATGTGAAAAGTATATCCCGCTGAGGAATCTCAAAAATTTTGGGGAGAAAAGATGATGTGAGATAGAAAAAAGATAAAGATGGTTTAGGCGGGGCGATTTGATTTTGGGGAAAATTTTAAGAGGGAAATTTTATTTTGGGCAAAAATAAGTGCGGGATATGTAAATATTACATATGAATTTAACACACAAAATATTTTAATCTTTGTTTATAGTAGGGCTGGAAATGAACTGAGCCGCTTGTGAAAAGCTCAGGATCATATCAGTAAAAAGCTTGAATGAGCCGAGCTTAAACGAGCGCGAGCTCGAGCCTAAGTTGCAGTTCATCTATCAATCGGGCTCGAGCCAACTAGAGCTCGTTCGAGCTAATTCTTATCGAGCTTTGAGCTCAAGCTCAAGCCTATCAAATGAACTCGAAATATTTAATGAGTTGAGCTCAACCTTATATAAGTTCGACTCGAGTTATTGTTGAATTTTCGAGCTTGTAAGTGATATATACTAAGTGTAAATACTTATTTATGAATGTATCGAGCTTTTCAAGCTAAAGTCGAATCGAATTGGATTCTTAGGTTATATTTCAATTTTAATTTGTGTAAGAAAACACATTTTTACAAATAAATCAAGCTTTTCGAGTCAAGCTCAAGCCGAGTTCAAACTTTCTCGATCCCGGATAACATGATCGGGAGTTCCCTAGATACTTGCTTCTTAGTGTCTGTGACAAACGATATACACCTACCAAGCCGGTGCAACCCATGCATGACCGCCTTTAATAACTTCAAATATAATTCATATAACATCTGAACTATAACTATACACCTACCAAGCCGGTGCAACCCATGCACGACCGGTGATAATGGCTAATTCACATGGGTCATGGGTCATGTGCATTAGGTTATCACTAGTCACATTCATTAATGGGTATTTGACATCATATGGGTCATATACATTGGGTTCTAGTTGCTTAGAGTGTCATGTTACGACACATCCATGACTGTTGACAATGGGTAATTAACATGGGTAATGGGTCATGTGCATTGGGTTGTAGTGGCTATACTGTCATTTTATCGACCAATACATGACTGGTAATCGACAATGGGTAATTAACATGGGTCATGGGTCATGTGCATTGGGTTTTGTAAACTAAGAAAAATACTATACACCATTTTATACGTTTTGTATTTGTTTTTTACGTTTTCATCCGATTGTAACGTTTTTCGTCCCCTTTTGACCGTTTTCAATCGATTTTGACCGATCTCGCTAGTTTTCGACCGATTTTGACGGATTTAGACCGTTTTAGATCGACTATGACCGATTGCGACCTTGTTTGACCGATTTCGACCTTTTTCGACCGATTTCATCCATTTTTGAACGTTTTGGCAATTTTCTCTCGTTTTCATATGTTTTCAAGCTTTTTTTTAACGTTTTCCTCCGTATTAAAATGTTATGAAACGTTTATTACGTTTTCGTATATTTTGTACGATTTTTTCGTTTTCATACGTCCTTCTCCTTTTATTCTTTGTTTTGCTACATTGTGTTCGCTTTCGTACATTTTGTACGCCTTCATACCATGTTTTTAAGAAAACGTTAGACAATAGACAAAAACGGTCCCAGACGTACAAAAATGGTCGAAATCAAAAAAAAATGAACGAAAACGGTTTAAACCGTTATGCTATTTTACCCTTTAAACCAAATAAGCTACAACTTATTTAGTTTTACTAGATTCGAAATTTTAAAAGTGAAACAAATTGAAAATAAGCAGAGGGAGAAAAAGTCACGGTTTAATAAGCAGCTTCTATAAGCACTCTTTAAGCTACTAGCCAAAAACAATGAAGCTTAAACTTCTATATTAAAAGGAAATGCATTACATTAATGAATATGTTACCACGGCAAGATGGTAAATCACTTGACTTAGTAGGGAGGTCGCGAGTTCGATTCTCGCTGGGGTGTAACATCCTTTTTTATTTTCTTGCTATTTTTTATTACTCGTAACATAATTTAGTCACACATTTGTGATATGTATCGAATTGTGACTACACTTAAATAATGTGTGACAAGATATGACTCTATGATTTAGACACCTAAATAAATACTTCATGTGACCATACATAACATCTTGAATTTAGTCACACAAACACTCAATGTGACTAATATCAAGGTTAATGATAAACCGTCGGGGCAGGCTTACGTCGGCCTAGGAAACTCGGTCAACGACGTCGAGGAACCTTAGTCGTTTTGAAATAGGCTCCGTCGTTCTACGTCGGCCTAGGAACCGTCGGGGCACGTTTACGTCGGCCTAGGAAACTTGGTCTACGACGTCGAGGAATAGTCGTTTCGGAATAGGCTCCGTCGTTCTACGTCGGCCTAGGAACCGTCGGGGCACGTTTACGTCGGCCTAGGAAACTCGGTCAATGACGTTGAGGAACCTTGGTCGTTTTGGAATAGGCTCCGTCGTTCTACGTCGGCCTAGGAACCGTCGGGGCACATTTACGTCGGCCTAGGAAACTTGGTCTACGACGTCGAGGAACCTTGGTCGCTTCGGAATAGGCCACATGAATTTTATGTTTGTGTGGCCTTTTCTAACATTTAGTCACACAAAACATGTTTCTTTTGGGTATTTAGTCACATTCAATTAAGTATAAAGTGGCCAAAAGTGTTAATAAGTGTGACCATATGATGTTTAAAGTGAAGAAATGTGTATTTTGTGTGACTATTGATCATCCAATGGCCACATGAACTTTATGTTTGTGTGACCTTTTCTAACATTTAGTCACACAAAGCATGTTTTTTTGGGTATCTAGTCACATACAATTATTCATAAAGTGGCTAAAGGTTCACATAATTGTGACCATAGAGTGTTTCCTTAATTAATCAAAGTTCACCTTTGCACCAAAAAAGAAATATTTTGTGTTGTGGTCTGCTTATAAGCAGAAAAGTTTAGTGATTAAGGCTGCCAGTACAAAGTTAAGTCTGGTAGGTTAGTTTTAGTGGTTAAGGCTGCCAATACAAAGTTAAGTTTGCCAGGCCTAAGTTAAGTCTGTTTAGTATTCGTAGTTAGTTCTGTTTATGAAAAACATAATATTTTTTGTGTGACTATTGATCATTCAATGGCCACATGAATTTTATGTTTGTGTCGCCTTTTCTAACATTTAGTCACACAAAGCATGTTTCTTTTGGGTATTTAGTCACATACAATTAAGCATAAAGTGGCCAAAAGTGTTAATAAGTGTGACCATATGGTGTTTAAAGTGAAGAAATGTGTATTTTGTGTGACTATTGATCATCCAATGGCCACATTAAATTTATGTTTGTGTGGCCTTTTCTAACATTTAGTCACACAAAGCATGTTTTTTTTAGGTATTTAGTCACATACAATTAATCATAAAGTGGCTAAAAGTGTTAATAAGTGTGACCATATGGTGTTTAAAGTGAAGAAACGTGTATTTTGTGTGACTATTGATCATCCAATGGCCACATGAATTTTATGTTTGTGTGGCCTTTTCTAACATTTAGTTACACAAAGAATGTTTGTTTTGGGTATTTAGTCACATACAATTAACCATAAAGTGGCTAGAAGTGTTAATAAGTGAAGAAACGTGTATTTTGTGTGACTATTGATCATCCAATGGCCACATATGAAGTTACGTGACCATATGTACTGGATTTTGGCTACACTTATATAATATGTGTGACAAAACATTTAGCGTGACCATATATGGCATTTGGTCACGGTGTTAGTAGCAAATGTGACTTTATAGATTAGCTTTTGGCAAACTAACACAAACTAAACTTTAAACACACATATTAACTTACGTGAACATATGTATTGGATTTTGGCTACACTTAACGAATGTGTGACAAAACATTTCGTGTGACCATATATGGCTTTTGGTCACAGTGTTCAAGTGTGTGACATATATTTGTCACTGTTTATATGTATATCGTGACAAATGTTGCAACCTCACTTTTCATTTGTCACTCGTTCCAATTTCAGATGTGGCTAAAGAGTTGGCAAAACATATCAGTCACACTTAAATAATGTGTGACAAAATTTGACTCTATGATTTAGACACACAAAAAATTACTTCATGTGACTAACGCATCAAGGTTACTTGTATTTGTCACGCGTTCTAATTTCGTATGTGGCTAAATGATCTGAAACAAAATCACGAGATACCTTTAGCCACACAATGTTCAATTGTGTGGCAATACAGTTCTAATGGTCACACAATCAAAATTTTCATGTGTGCCTAATTAGTAAATGTTATCAATTTTCGTACCTTCAGCCACACAAATATGCGAATGTGTAGCCGTTCCATTTCGACCATGCGTGACCAAATCCCGTTTTTGTACTAGTGTCATAGGAGCAATTTGATCATTCCTCTCAAGTTTAACAATCACTTGTGTAAGTATTATCTTCACTACATTGTTAATTTAATTCCTTGATTTCTAAAGATTACAATTTCTTCATCTTTAAGAGTTGGGTTCAAATGGGTTTATCATAATTTGTTACCACATTGTTTTCTAAGATAATCTAAATCAAAGAATTAACATTGTTAATACAAATTAAACGCATTTCTTGAACTTAACAAAGATGATGAGAGCAAAATTGTGATCAAACCCTCTAGGCTACTATTCACAATTAACACCACATTGTGGTTGTATTATTTAGGAACATCATGCCAAGCAACAAGCAACAAGATTACCAAGACACCGCTCACTACATACCCATGTACCATAGGAAAAATGGATTAAGTCCGGACGATAGGAAAGCCTTTAAGTTGCTTGAAATAAGACTCTTTCATGAAGGTAGAGTTGTTGATCCATCATTTCTTGCAAATACCGACATACGGGAAGTATTTGGAACTATTGGGTTTGAATGTTTATTGGATATAAACGAGCAAATTTGCCCGGTCTTTGTGCTTGAGTTCTACAAGACAATGGGTATAATTAGAAATGATGATGGGTCCATCTCAATTGAATTCACCATCAATGAGCGAGAGTTTAGTCTTTCACTTATTGAGTTTGGAAGAATTATAAGGGTTCCATATCAAGGCGTTTGTATGTACTCCAATGAATGGTCTTTGGAACAACTACACACAATGGTTGATAATCATGATATCTACAATACCTTGATCCTGGAAGCAACCACGGTAAGGGACACCGTGTTCATGCCAAGAGCATCACCATCAAGAGTCACAAGGAAGTCAAAAGTAATCTATATGGATCCTTTTCAAATGGAGCTTTCGGAAATGTATGGATTGTATAGGAAATGGGAAGATGTGATAAGAGAAAATGTGGTGTGCCTAGTAGGAAACAAGGACCACCCCAACGCATGTCTAAGCTTCATGATCTATTTCCTAGTGACCAATACTCGGTTTAACCTTGCCTACTACATGGTCAAGAGAATAGCAAGTGTAAGAAGCATGGACAAGATGGTGCTTCCGTATACAATGCTTCTAACCCGTCTTGCCAAATTCATCTTTGCATTAGACCCTTCTCCACAATCCTTTGATCATAGCTTTTGCAATAAGGTTATGGTACCATTAACCGAGGGTAGAACAACAAGGTTTATGGTGGAAGGCAAGAGGCCACACCCACCCACGGATTCCTCGGACGAAATGGAGAGGCAAGGAGAAGGTGAAGGGAGTAGTAGCAACCCACTTGAAAATATCGATCTTGACCCCTTGGACTACATTAACCAATTGCCAAACATCCCTAATGAATCACCCGAATGGCAACAAACCAAGGGAATCTTCAAAAGCTTCGCCAATTTCTTGAGGAAGAAGAAGTGAAGATAGTTCGATAAAGAGTGGAGGACGGGTGAAGAAGTGAATGAGAAGAAAGGTAAGCTCTTAGAACTCAAATGTATGATGAACAATTTCAAACAATGGTTTGTAAACACTTTAAACTATGCTCGTAGTATGTAGGTATTGCCATATCTTGGCACTAAACAATCTAACTTAGGTATTTGGAAAATGAGATTTCGACTTCTTTAGTGGTCGTCGTCACTCATTCTAGGAATTTTGGCTCTTCTACTTTGATGTACATTATATTAGTTGTGAACTTGCATTTAGTCCTCATAGAAACAACTAGGAAAAGCATTTACTATAAAGTGCAAAGTTGCACATTTCACAAAGCTCTACGATCTGCGGTTGGCGGATCCCGACTTTGAACTAGCGGGACCCCTCCCATAAGGGAACCGCGGGATCCGTGGCATCGATATACAATCTGATTTGGCTACATCAAAATAGTCTACTAGATCACCTCAACCAAGTCAAACATAAGATACTAGAGCCAACTAAGTCTTCCTCAAATAATTGAAAACCTCACCCTCATTCATGGCTTATCTAGGATATATTTTTGAAATGTTTTTGATTTATCAACTAGTCAAAACTCACCATAATTCCGCTCCAACACTCACACATTATCTATCACGTTTGATAGCACTTAGTTAGGTATATCTTTTAATTTTAGCAAATTGATCTCAATCATCTTTGACTCAAAATTAGGCTCAAAATTAGTTTTCATTTCTCTTTATTTTTAAAGATTTTAGTAAATTCCTCTTGGGACATCATCGACTTCTAGGACTTTTTATCACCATTTCTCCACATCAAATTAAATGGAATCCTTGTCAAACATATAGTTAGACTACCCAAGGTCAATTTTCTTGGCCAAACCATCATTAAGCACCATTACTTGTTATGGTTCGAGATTTGAGATATCCAACGCTAAAGAATTCAAAATTAAGTCAAAACCTCGAAATCCATTGATAATAAACCTTACAAAAGCATAATCATTTCACCTAAAACACGTATGATAGCGGGTCCACGGTCTTTAACGTGTGGATCCTCGAGAGGGATTCATGGGATCCGTGGCTGCGAGAGCCTCAATCGACTTCCATATTCAAATTCAAGTCACCTTTTGGTTCTCTAACCACTTTTAGCATTCATTTATTATCCTCCTAGAGTGATCAAAACCTTAAGAGCATGCCTAGTCTTCTAAGTGGCCAAGAATTTAATTTCCTAATTCAAATTATTCTTTATAAACCAAACAACCTTAGGATTAAGTCACCACTCTCACTCACATCTCAAAATCGGCAACTAAGAAGTTCTTGCAAGCATTATCATCACTATGACTAAGGCTCTTAGCAACAACTCTTCAACCATAGGATCATCCAAAGGAAAGGTCAAATGATCCATGAAATCTCATCCACCGAAACATCTCCCATTAGAGATAATGATGCTAGAATTTCACCTCATCAAACTCATCCAAAAGCTAAGAGAACCGCAAGGATTAGCATCAAACCTTTCGAACTAGAAAAAGGATCATCTAGTTCAAAACAAAACATGGCTAGTTCTAGCAAGCCATCAAAACCATCATTCATTGAGCATGGTCTACATTCCTCGAATGAGCCTCTCCCTCACCCAAACATCTATTCATTATTTCACTCACCACAAAGAAACTCCCATTCACCAACCTTTTCGTTAAATAGGGAACCACCTACAACACCAACTAGTCCATCATGGGAGACAAGGAACAACCTTGATCATATGGAAGAAGTTCCATTACCACCCTCATTTTTAGAACCACTTTCTACCTCTCAAAATGAAGACCCGCAAACACACATTGAGCCTCCTCAAAATATCCATTTCCCTCCGGGCTCAAACCAAGACAATAATTGTCCAAATTGTCTAAACACTCAAGAACTTGTTCAAGAAGTACGAAATGAGATACATATCATGTTTAATCATCTTCTTGCAAAGTTGGATCAAATCAACAAGTCCACTCATCCCTAGACTCATGCACATTTTAGCATTTTAAGTCTAGTAACTAGTTAGTATTTAGTGGTACTTGTATGTCCTAGTTCATTCTCTTAGTTTTAGAGATTTGTTTGGTTATCTCTTGTTTTATTGAATGAACATTTATATGCTTTGCTTATTTTGTGCGTTGTGCTCTTTATTGCACATATATTGTCTCCACACTAGCATTGTTTGACACATCTTCACTGCTGAAGAAAATGTCACCAGATAGTCGGATCCCTCCAAAATGCCTAGACGGATCCCTCCAATAAGGGAACCGTGGGATCCGTGTGCGAGCACAAATTTCTACTAACTTGAGTTTTATTTGCGTGAAATTATGCACTATACTCTTGTTTTCTAACCTTTACTTTGTAGATTTTCAAAATAACACATGAAGATTTTGACACCATAAAGCTAGGGGGAGCTTTGTGTCAAACGTAATTGCAAAAACATTTGCAACTTAATCCGATTTTTGGACTATACTTCATGACACCCCATTGCAACTTTGCAATCTTCAAAGGGGAGCACGTTCTTCGTCACTTAGACGAACCATTTGCAAACATAATTGCAAACACAATTAGTTTATTTTATGTCATGTCCTTGGCGCCCTTTCAAAGGGATGGACTCGTCAAGGGGGAGTTAAGACGAGTACCATTCCCGTCACTTGCTCTCTTTACATTTTTTCATACCTTTTCTTATAAAAATTGTGTTAGTTTCTTGTAACACTTTTTGTTTCGACAAAAAGGGGGAGAAGAAAGTAAAAACTACAAATTCAAACTTCTAAGAACAATATTTAAATCAATAACATCTATAATGTTAATACAAATAAGCCGTAAAAACGTTTATTTATATTTTACGATCTTCTAATGTTTTGTCGATAACCAATGTAAAATCATTTTAACGAAACAAATAGAATACGTAAATAGTTTGAGTTGATAGTTTCCTAACACACTTACGCTTTCACATAAAACACTAAAACAAGTATAAGTGATTTTATGATTTAAATACATATGTACAACAACTAGTGTTTACATATTGGGTTAGCATATACTTAAACTAAGTATACTAAAATGGGTAAAAACAAGTATATACTAAATGGGTAAAAACTAGCAAATGGTATTGACCCATAACCCATGGTTTTATATATACCACTTAACCAAGTTCATTGTATCTAGAAAGAAAACCATGGATCAACCCATGACCCATGACCCATAACCAAAAATACCCATGGGCAAGAGGCGTTCCACGGATCCACGGCTTTGTGCTAGCCGGATCCCAGTGGAAGGATCCGTAGGATCCGAGGAGCAGATGAAAATTTTCTCTATAAATAGAGAGCCATTTCTTCCTTTCTATTCATCACTTCACATACATATTTCCCAAGTATTATAACCTTCTAACCTCAGATCCAAGTGATCTATGTAGTTTGTCTTTTGTTTTTGTGTGATCTTCTAGGTTCCTCTTAAAGGCAAGATCACCACCTCTTGAAGACGAGCAAGCTCAAGTCTATGAGTTGCCATGCTTCGTCATCATCAAGATAACTAAGGTTCTCTTGTTGATAGTTCTTCCTTTCTCCATAGATGTTGGGTTGAAGGCATTAGTGAAGAATGTCGATAGTGTCAAGATGAAAGCATTAGTGAAAGGTGCTCATCATCCGTGTCAAAGCATTAGTGAAGACGAAGGCACTAGTGAAGGGTGTCAAGCGTTGTGTCAAAGGCATTAGTGAAGGATGTCGATGAATCAAATCAAGTTGCATTTGAAAAGAATGTCTAGGTCGTATAATCGATGAGGTGCATCGTTATACATATAAGTATTTGTTTATTCCCAAGGATGGTGATATCCTTGATGATGTTGTAACAAGGAGTGGATCTCCTTGAGATTAGGTGTTGTGTCGTGAAGGGTAGTAGTTCCTCCATAGTAATGGAACTAGGTACTTAGCCTAGTACCTAATAAAGGGTAGGCGACGTTGTGATAGGATTAGTTCTCCTTGGTGTGAAAGAACTCGGTGGTTAGCCTAGCACCGTATAAAGGGTAGGCTGACGTTGTGATAGGTGTGGTTCCCTTGGTGTGAAGAAACTCGGTATTTAGCTTTGTACCGAAAAAAGGTTAAGCGACGTTGTGAAGGCTTCTCCGCCATAAGGAGATTGGTGTAGTGTTCTGAACTCTCGTAGGTGACTCGGGGAGTGGAGTAGGGCAAGGAAGGTGTCCTTGTGGCGAACCACTATAAATAACTTGTATCGTGGTGATGTGCTTCTTACTCTTTATCTTTCATTACACGTTTATATATCTATCTATCAACGTCCAACATAAACAACTAAATAGATTGACATAAGTCGATCTAAATATTTAAAAGGAAGTTTTAAATTGGTAAAACTATTCAGCCCCCCCTTCTAATTTTCCACATATAAGCTGTAATATTCACTTCCAAACACCCATATAAGAGCTTCAATATATTTACCTTCAAGCGTTTCCTTCTTTCTGCTGATAAACAACTCATCAAGAAGCTCTATAGCCACTTTTTCCTTTCCATTGTCATCTATAAAGATGGCCAAAATGAAATAAATAAGACTTATTTGCTTTTCCAAATACCCTTTTAAGAGGTTGAATACTTTTACATATCATTTCAATTCTTTTCCTCATAAACTTCTCATCAAGAAATTCATCTACATTTTCCTCTGTGATGGTTATGTATGGCCCATATCTTGCTTTCATCTGATCCAATAATTCATCATTAAACTTATTGCCCAGGTTACACCATACTTCTTCATTATCGGGCCAAACATTCAATCAGTTTAAGCCCATCCTTGTATCTGATATCTGTAAAGATTGTTCAAGATACCCAAACTTTAATACAAACTCAAATAATAGTATTTACATTACATCATAAGAGGTTGAAAAAATTAACCTTTTTTGCCATGTATAACACATGTTCAAGTTTTGCAATCCTGTTTTCCTGACTATCGCAAATGCTATCCGCAATTTCCTTGTCATCTATAAAGATAGCCAACAAGACTAGATGTGATCGCTTATACAGAATGAAACATGAAACAAGGTTATACTTGTTAACCATTCACCAAGATTATATCTGATCACTTAACACAATCAACAACACACTATTGTTAACCATTCACTTAATGTTCAACAAGACTCATTATACTCATGGAAAAATAAGTTACTTGAAGGCGATACACTAGATAACTTATAATTATCAGTGCACTACCAACAAAAATTACTTGAAAGTACTATGAAACAAATATTACAAACTCAACCAATACTACTTTTTGGCATCACTCACAGTTAATACTAGCCTCACTGATAGGTAAAACTACTTCAAGGCAACGCTAAACAAGCATAACCAGTGTATCACCAATAAACACTGAAAAAGCATTTACACACACCAAACACCCACTTTTTGGCAACACTCACAGTCAATACTAGCCCAAATTTAAACACATAAAGGAACTAAACAACATAAACTTAACAACATCCAATACTCGTTGCATACTTCCACTACCAACAGGGCTTCCCCTCATCTGTTGTGGCGTGGGTGTACTCGGGTTAGGGGATGCAACCAAAGGCGCAAGTAGTGGACCGTATTTTCTAGGCCTCCCTCTCCCTTTGTTTTTATTTACCACAATCCCATTCTCGCTTCTAGTACGACCACCATCCATGTTAAAAAAATTTGGGTTTATGTATGTATGTGTTAGACGAATAGACAATGTGTTTATGACTGTGTCAGTTATAAGGTGAACAAACAGCCCCAAATGATGCAGTTTGCTATGAAAGTTTTATCGCGAATTCTTTCGCTCAAGGACCGGAGGGTGAATAAGTCATTTTGCGTAGTTGCGGGAAAGAAGGCAAAGAGGTGGAGTGAGATTATTGAAGAAAAGGAAGGTATAATAGTCATTTCACTCGGTCACTAACGGAAAAAGTTAACGAATGTTAGCCAAAAACGTGAATTTGCAACTACAGTAACGCTTCAAGTGTATAACTCGCAAAAAATGAAACATCAGAGACATATCTCATAATTATTTTTCGAGTACATTTCTCGCAAAAATCAAAAAGTTTAGAGACATTTTTTGAAGTTTACTCTTAATTTAATTAAAACATACACAAACACATACACGACATTGGTCGTGATCTCGACCCAAAAATCACCTCCTACCTTCGACGACCCAAATGGCTACACTAAGAGCGACCTCCTCCGACCTTGGTCGACCATCACTCGACCGACATTAGTACGTGACCTTATATCATGCATATATATATATATATATATATATATATATATATATATATATATATATATATATATATATATATATATATATATATATATATATATATATATATATATATATATATATATATATATATATATATATAGAGGTTAATGTGAGATCATACTTAAAGTTGTAAAAATAAGATCAAAACTAAAAACCACTAAAACATTTATAAATAACAATTTTAGCAATAATACACAACAATATAATATTTTAATACAAATTAACATTTTAAAACTAATAATCAAATGATACATGAGTTTGAATTAGTGATACACACGATCACATTACACTAATAAATATTCCAAAATCGATACACATACAAAACACGATACACATTACACTTTTAATCAAATTGTATCACCTAGGTTTCATAAATTTTAAAAGCAATCTATCAAAACTTTAACATTTTAGTTGTAGCTAATAAAAATTATTTTTGTTGTAAGAATAGTGTCACTTGTCAAATTTTAGATTGATCTCATTTTAACAACTTTAAGTTTGATCTTATTTGATCTAGATTTTATATATATATATATATATATATATATATATATATATATATATATATATATATATATATATATATATATAGTGTAACTTTCTTTTGAACTTATATAAATGTGAGAACTTTCAAAACTCCTTTAAAACAATCAAATTTTAGTAAATTATTTTATGTTTAATTTATTATATGTAATTTTCATAAAATGATCTCTTATACAAACATAAATCTACAACGAATTCATTGAAAGTCTTTGCAATCAAGAAATATAAGACCATGAACAATACTTGAGAGAATTTTACTTTGTTTATAAAATCCACTTGTACATAAATCTACAATGAATTCAATGCAAGTCTTTGTATTTCGATCTATTAAAATCGACCACGAACAATATTTTCAGAAAATTTCACTATTATCGAATGGTGTATAAGAGTTCTATCGGTGCTCACACTTATATGAGTTAGAAAAGAAAGTCCATATATATATATATATATATATATATATATATATATATATATATATATATATATAGAGTGCGGTTCTAGAGAAAAATGTAATTAGATGGAAAAGTGAGAAAAATAGTTATAGGGTAGATTTTGCAAACATTATAAACTTCGAGGATAAAAAATGAAAAAGAACAAAAAATGGATTAACTAATTAGATCTTCACTTCGTAACAGATATTCATTCTGTCATCCTCTCCTGAACATGGAGATGAGCTACCACCACCATCGCCACCATATTCCTCCGTGCAACCACCGCATCAATCTTCACTCCGCCACCGTCACCGTCACCACCACCACCTTCGCTACCGGCTTCTATCGTGCAACCACCCCGTCAATCTTCACTCCGCCACCGTCACACCACCGCCGGTCATCACAAACACTACGTAATCTATGATCTTCTCCAGGTTAATTAATTATATACTACAGTTTCTATTATTTAATGTATATAACTTTATTTATTTTAATGTTCAATTATTTATAACAAATATGATGAAAAGATGCATAAAAATTGTGTTTATTAAATTTGCACACCAGGTGTTTGATAAAATGTCTGAGTAAGATTTTATAATTGTGATGCACTAATTTACAACATATGTGTTTATTATTGAAGGATATGACATCTTAGGAAATTTGTGTGTAAATTTGCAGTATTAGATTACACGTTAGGGCATCAGGTTATTTTAGGGCATCTGTGTTTGTGGTTGATGCATCATGTTAAAGGTTTGTACGTTTAGTGCATCACTGAACATATTAGAGCATCTGTGGGCATGATTAGTGCATCGTTGGACATATTAAGGCATCATTGTGTGTATTTCATGTATCAATTTGTATGTTTAGTGCATCGTTGTTTATAGTAGGGCATCCGTTTCTATTTTAGTGCATCGTTGGACATACTTGGGCATATGTTTTTATGTTTCGCGTATCATTGAAACATATAAGAGCATCAATAAGTATGATTAGGGCATCAATTAGAATGATTAGTGCATCATTAGACATGTTAAGGCATATGTGTGTATGTTTAGTTTATCCATTTATATGTTTAGTGCATCGTTGGTCATATATTAATATTGTATTAGGAAGTCATTGATTGTTATTAGTGCATCCTGTTATACATTAGAGCATCCAATTGAGTATAATTAGGCAATATGATTAATCCGCCGAACGCTGAAATCTATTTAAGCCTTTGTATGTTTAATTAGTGCATCAAAGTATCATAAAAAGAGCATTTGTTTGTTAGATAATAGCATACTGAAATTACTTAAGTCATATGTTTGTTTGATTGTTTCACTTGTGCATAACGGTATCATGAACATATCATCTGTTTTAAAACTAAATAGAGCATCAGTTTGTTTGTTTTGTTTAATGCATATGTTTTAATAATATATCAGGGCATCAATTTGTTTGTTTAATGCATATGTATTAAAACTATAAGACATCTGTATGTAATATTGTATTGAAATAATAAGGCATCGGTATGGAATAATTTAGTGCATCCGTTTGACCTATAAGGGAAAAGAAGTGACCACAGCGGATATTTTTGTCAAATAGGTATAGAAGCTGGTATAAACTTGCTATTCAAAGCGATAATATAACATTATAACGCCGATGTTAGCGGATCAACTTCATTTTCATACATGAAAACACACCCTTAATTTGATTAAATGTTTGATGGTATTTGTATCAACTTTGTTTTCAGAGCTCGTTTCTAATGTGCCATACTGTCACAGGAGAATGCAAAAAATCATCCTTTTGTAATGATGGTTAATTATGTTGGTCTTCCTAGCCATCCTGGGCATTCGTTGCATTACTCTCAGGTAATCATGACCACTAAACGCACTCCTTCCTCAAATACTAACACTGAACCCTCCTATTTCATTATATAAAAATATTCTAGATTTGTATAAGAATAGAACATATAATGATAAAATGATGGTCTACCTTTGCAAGCTAAAGGTTCGGGATCACTTCGATTTTCGAGACAGCTCATTAACTCTGTCTAAGCATGTGGTAGACTACCAAGTACTTTGTTATAACTGTTAGTTTCGTAAGATATATATCCCTTTGAAGATCAAATTATCTTCATTTTAATAAAATAAAATGTGCAACATTTTGTTAAGTCGGATGGTAAGTTGTTTATGTTTTGCTGATGTGTGGCTAGAGGTGCCAAATAGCTGTTGTTTTATGGGTCAGGCTGATCTGCAAACATCTTTTCCGCACTTTTTGGATCATGTTTATTAAAAAATAATGAGCGTGTTTAAACTTTAAACACTTTAATATCTAGCGACCCATTCGACCCAAGTAGACCCTTTAATGATTATTTGTAGCTATATTTTATTATCAACCCAAATTGATCGCTTATAAGCAAACGTGTTGAAAATGGTAGATATTAGGGCATCTATGAGTATGATTAATGCATCAAAAAGGTAGATATTAGGGCATATATGATTATGATTAGTACATCGAAAAGGTAGATATTAGTGCTAATAACAATGATTTGTAACGTGTTAGACCATGCATTGTTGCTGCTAAAGTTGTTGAGATGAACGTATCATGGATACTCGTAAGATTATTTGATGATTATTTGATTGTTTATCTGTTTAATAATCTGTCTCATACCAGCTGCAACAAACTACATTAGTACAATTACTTATATCTTACTCCTTGTTACTAAAGTAGCGTTTTGGGTACTTTAGTGCATCCGTTTGAGGTACTATACCGCATCCATTTGAGGCGCTTTAGTGCATCATTTTGAGGTACTCTAGTGCATCCGTTTGAATCATAGTATCCATTTTTAAGTAACTTGATTAATTTTGTCTAATGATATTATTGGCAATGTATATTTGTCAAGATGCTAATGTCATCAACTCTAAACAATCTCTCAAGAGCAACTTGATCTGGATAAGGAACTAAAGAGAACTCTTCGATAATCAGAAGATTGTGTAGATCAAGATTGGCACACCGAACATGGAAATAAGCCCACCGCAGCCCTAAATTAGCAAATGCATGTAAGAGTTCCCTGTTTCCATTGCGCAGACTAGACTAGTTGTAGCTTATGCAACAAAATATCTATTGGCGGGATCCTCCGATCTCAATAAGCTAGCAAGGGCTAGTAATGAATTTGTTGTTGCACTTGTGCGATAATATATCGATCCTTAAACAAGATTGCTAGCGATAGTGTGCATATCCGATGTTATTAACATATTATCCTTATCAACATCGAACTGCATGAGTTAACAAATATATGAATTAGTTCTATGAATTGCACAGACACATGATGGTGGCACATGTGTAAGGATGTTGATACAGATCAACAATTATATTACAATCACATTCGTCTGTGTGGTAAAGAGAAATTATGGTTACTATGGCCATTACAACATACCTGACTGTATGAGAATAGATGTGAGATTCTTCCTGTAAGGATATCAACTGCTCTAGCCTCCGTAACCTCAATTTTATATTTAAGGAAATTATGTTTGACGTCATTGTTGTTGCCCTTAAGATATGACATGTTAATTAATCAAAAGCCTTGCACCATAATTTTTTGCTGTTGATTTATAGGGTTTCTCCCGTTACTGGACTCCCACTATCAAAAAGTATATTCGGAGCTTTCAGATGCTAAATCTGAGAAAGAGTCGAAGCTGAAAAGTATCATACATAGATTAATTTTACTTACTGGACCGAAAATGGGTGGGAAGTCTACTCTTCTTCGTCAAGTTTGTTTAGCAGTGATTTTGGCCCAGGTGAGTCCATGTCGTCATGTAACATCTCTAATTTGGATTTTTTTCCGTGATACTTACCAATTACCATGTTAGTACGATAAAGAACATCAAGTTATAAGTTAGTGTATCTCTTTGTTGAATTAGGGCATCTATACAATTTTTTTCTTTTTAATTTCTCAATCATCATGATTAGAGCAACCATAAGAATTCCTTCATGAATTTTGAAAATTTAGCAAATAACCATACTTGATTACTATTCTAAAACTAACATCATACTTGAGCACCTGACATAATGAAAAGCTCCATTAGTTTATGAGCAATCTGCTGAAAGTCGAAGCAAGTTCAACTCATATCTTAAAAATTCGTATGGTGTGGGCAATTGGGGAGAACAATTTTCAAGCTACTAACTTATTTATAGGTCGATTTGGTTTTTTTTCTATAATGGGTCTAACTAGTAAAAGAAAAGTCAGCTAAATAGGAAACGCGTTAGATTTTTTTAGTGCATCTGTTGTATATTTAGTGCATCAATGTAGAGGCTTGGGTTTAACATCATCAGTAGTAGCACGATGGCTTTTGCTAATATTATCACTGTTATTAGCATTGTTATATATTTTCTACGGGTCAAATAGGTAAAAAAAAAAAAAAAAGGTAGAACGGGTCAAAATGGTAAAATAAAAGTTGTATATTTTCTTATCATCATATGACATGCATGGAGTCGCTAATCTAACACATCTCATGATTATCGGATACAAAGTTTCTTACCAACAGGTATGCTATTAGCTTATACCGCTTAACCATAAAAAAACATTTTTGAGATTTTATACAATGTTTGATGCTCTTTTTTCATGTTTGATTTTGCAGAATCCACTTGTCAAGTATGTGTTTAAGGTGAAAGAAGTTGGAATGTATCTAGTTGACTGTCCGAAAATAGCAAAAAAAATTGTAGTCTTTATAATAACTTGTGGAAACCTGGGTTCATTGAATTAAAAAATATGCAGGTAATAAACAATCTCAAACCCTAAAAAAATCAAATAATCATAACAATTAATTATGGAACTGAATATTATTAATATTATTATATGTTTTCATCTATTTATAGCATCTGTTTGGACATATTAGTGCATCCATTTGCATGTTTACTATTTAAATCAAAAAGTAAATCGAAATTGATCTTTTCTTTGGTATCTCTGAACAACTAGGATAAATTGGCACGTCAAGTGTGGTAAAGCGGTAAAAGAGGCTCGAGGGGTAGACCGAGTACTCCCCTTTTGCTGGAATCGAGAAAGGAGCAGTTCTCAAGAAGCTAGGGTCTTTAATTATTTTCAAAGGAAATACTCATCGAATTCTTTCAGTCTATTGGGGCATACGACACCTATCCAGGCCGGATCTTTATTATTAGTCGGCCCGTTTCAAGATTATTGGTGACAGATAAGAGAGTGAAAGAAAACATCGGCTACCTAAAAGGCGCGCGGCGTTGTGCAGTTTGAAGCTCAATGTATATGCTGCGCATAGGCTTCGATTCTTCGTTGTCGTGGGTTCCATCGAGTGCTATGGAACAAGCTTATGTTTAAAAGTATCATGTATTAGGTGAAACAATTATGTTTAAAATTATCACCATGGTATCTTCATATCTCGCATTTTTGTCTACACATTATTGCAACTTTTCTTCTCATTCAATGTATCATTCTTAAATCTTTATATATCCACATATAAAGAAAATACTTTGTAGCGCTTTGTCACCTTATTGAACTAAAGTTTATAAAAACTAAACATAAGTCATGATATACTGATATAAGCCTTCCCTAAACACTCTTTCGAGATAAAAAAGACCTTGATACATGGTATTAATACTACTAAACTATAATATATGATTTGATGATAACATATATGATAACATGTAGATATGTAATATATATTTGTCTATAAAGTGTCTTTATCTTCCTAGTTACTACAAAACATAGTCACCTCATTCAATAAATTCGGTTACAACCTGCACAATCTCCTCCATTCTCATATGCACCTTGATCAAAATCATATAGTGTGAGCCCGGTATCTCTCGGGTTGTATCTTGTAGTGCTGGAGATTCATTTAGAATATTATATGCACCTTGTTACTGATCTTGGTTTCCAGTCCAAACCATTTCAGGAAAGTCATCACACGCCCCATTTGTTATAGCGATTAGAGGCTCCCTAGAATTCTCAACCATTGTGGGCTTAGTGTCATTAGAAGGCCACTTGGCTAGCTCTCTGCAATCCGGCTTGAACTTGGGCATATTCTTGAAACGTCGTATCTACTAATGTCAAAGTTGGTTACTGCACTTGTTCCCCTGAATTTTATGGCTGCTATATTATAAGCTTCTGTCGCTTCCTCTTGTGTACCTATATTTTAGGACAACGATTACTACTATATATCTTAATTAACTAATTTAGGAAGAAAATACTTCAATAGCTGAGTGTCGAAATATTAGTGCAATGAATGAACTTACATAAAATTTATTAAATTAATTAAAATTCTGACATCCAATCTGGTTAGCATGAGCCTCAACAATGGCCTATGACAAAAACAAAACTCTAAAAGGGGAGAATGAGATATCAAACCAGTAGCTACAATTTTGCAACTATAACAAATTATTACGCATGATGTGAAAAATACAAAATGATCCTTTATAGTGATTTGAAGCAGCACACCCAAAGTATGTCTTTGTAGCTCTATGTTCCTTCCTTGTTGGCACCATTTTTGTCTTATGTAAGTGTGATGAACAATATAGGAATGCTATTAAAATAGCTAAATCAAAAAGACTATCAATTATTCAGAATTGTAGTGACATTTATTAAACATACCACAGTGGCACAACAACCAACAGATAATTCCTTGAATCCAGGCCCAATGATACCATCAAACCTCCCAGCTAAAAAGGTCATGCCAACGTCCCTTATTAAACCTTTGTAAACCAAATATAAATGTAATAATTTATGGCATCATCGACTATAACTAAGGTTCCAAAATTACATATGCAGTAATGTTATAGGAAAAACTTGATTTGTTCGATTAAAAAATGTTGAGAAATACCTTCTCCTTCACCTTTAGGGGCATAAGTTGAGCGCCTTGAACGCGATTGTTATTGTGTTGGCTGGTAAAAAAATCAATAATGAACATATATAACCATGTTAAATGGTGCATCACAGTTATATCATAAACTAAAATCTGTTCTCATAATTAGGACATCAACACTTGCATTTAATGAATAAAAGTTGAAAACCGTGCGCAATATTTATAAAAACTAAACAGTGCATCACAGTTAAATTGTAAGTAACGATAATAAATTCACAAAAATTAACATAATATCAGTGTTAAACAGGGCATCACAATGCATAACAGTTAAAAAAATATCATTCTGGCATTTTATCAAACACCTTGAGTGCAGTTTTTGTAAACACATTTTTATGTCTTTTTTTTCTCAAAATTAGTTTACAACAACTAATCTATATAGTGCATCATATCACAAAACACATAAAATCGGTAAATCTATGAAAAAACCTAATGCTTACAGAAAAAAATTCAAAAAACAAAACTTTAAGTCATAATGAACAATAATAAGTACAAATAAACAATAACAAACACATATTTAAGCTTTATAGTTTACTTTAAACAGCATAACGAACAAAATTATAATCAAAATCAGTTATAAACTTACTCTGATCTTCGATTAGAGAAATTCTCACGATGTGGAGTATACTCTGATAATACCGTATCTATTGTGTTGATTGGAAGGATATGGAGCGTGAATCAGAAAGGAAGTGTGGAGATCAGAAGCAATGATAACTGAAAAGAAATGAAAATAAGGATTCAAGAGAGAACCGAATAATGATAAAGAAGAAAAAAAATGAAAAAATGAAAATTTTAGGCATTTTATATGATAGAGTGACAAATAGAGACGAATTAACAAATTTTACCCTAAAAATTTAAAAGTTACAAAATGGCCCCTGTGGTTAGGAGGAAAAAAGGAGGGAAGAGGGGTGATCTAACGGTTGAGATCACTTCTCTCACTTTTCTCTTGAGATCTACTTTTAAATGATCCAAACTCTATATATATATATATATATATATATATATATATATATATATATATATATATGCACTTTATTTTAGAACCCTATTTAAATCGAAGCTGCGAAAACCACTCTAAACCAATCATATTTTTTAATATTAAAGATTTTTCTTTAATTCAAGAGGTATAATAGTAAAAGATAATTTTAATTTTATTTGTGATTTTTTTTTATTAAATTCGTTTTCTAAAATCCCTTAATTTTAGGAACAAGTTTTGTTTTTTTTTTTTTTTTTTAAGCATGCATTTTTTGAAAAAGAGGAGTGCATGCATGTTTTTTATTTAGCTAGCATGTTTTCAAAAAATGAAGGTGCATATATGTTTCCTTTGAATAATGTAAAATTATATGTGTTTGTAGCGTTCAATAGTTGAAACTTCTAATTAGTTTTACTTAAGAAGGTAATTGCACATATATGTTTTTAATGTACATTCTATAAATTTAGAAAATGAATACCAAAAAACATAAAAAGTTATACTCGTAACTTTTAGATTTATAATTAATCAAGAACATAATATAATACATAAATTTGATATCAAATAAAAATACAATTCAAATACAAATGTATCATTATAAACATATATGAACATCTTCCAAAAACATATGTGCACGGAACATGTGTATTCAAAGTTTCTCATTAGATTCTTGCGAACATGTGTGCACGCCTTCCAATAACATACATGCACGCCTTCTAAAGAGTTTGAGCTGCCCTCACCAAATTATACCCCTACACTAAACTTGCAAGCAATATGAAAAACTATTTCAAAGCTGGTATCTAATGATTACCCACCACATCATTAGTCACCACATCCAGTTTGGTCAAAGACGAGCTCAATTGTTTTTTGGAGTGGGTTATTTCGACGGTACCTAGTTTTTTATTAGAACACATATACAAGTAAGAAGTTATGACACAGATATACAAGTAAGAAGTTATGACAAGGTTTATAGTTTATGAACAATATATTTTTTATTTTATGATCAATATATTTTTTAAACAATATTAAAACAGAAAAAAATTACTAAAAACAAAAAGTGATAAAATAAAAATATGGAGCAACCATATGTAAAAGGAAAAGAAAATTTCAACTTCCTATGTTTTCCTATCACGTGACTAACAAAAACTTTTACCCAATCATAAAATTTCATCTTCATCTTCCTTTGTATCTTGCCACCCATAACCTGAAACATATTATTCCGACTAACGTTTTTTTTTTAAGTTCGCTAGACCTGAAACATATTTTTCCGACTAACATAATACGATATTAAGCAGTACGAAAGATTACAAGAGGCTCTTGATGGGAGGAGGAGCAACCCAAATAACCAATATCCACATCCACCATGAGAGGCTGCGCCACCAAACCAGAATCACGATCCCATCCAGAATCACGCCACATCCACCATGATTAATTGGTCGAATTGAATTCGAACCTCATACACCACAAGCTTGCCTCACAATTCCTTAAACTTTTGTTTCATTTTTTATTTTTTTGGATCGAGAAAGAACAACCAGATCAGTTTTTTGTGGATTGAAACTTTTGTTTCATATTTTTGTGGATCAGTTTTTTTTAACGAAAATTTAGTAGGGTGATTGGGATGGAGGCGTGAGTAAGAGAAAGAGAGAGATAAAGAATGAATTGATTTTTGACCTAATTTTTTGAAGTTATGCCTATTAAACTGAATCAGTTTTTTGTAAAGCAGTAATGCGAAATTCCGTTAATACCCTTTTGCTACTTTAAAATTAAATTTTACATTTTGATTTATTACAATTATGCCACACATCATCAAAACCATTGATTCATTCATCTAAGAGCAGTCCCAACACCAACGTCATAACGGCGTTTTTACGCAAATAACGGCGTTATGCCGTTATCACCTTTGGACCTCCGGCGTTATTTCAGCGTTAGTCCTTCCCCGTTAACTTTTAACGCCTGTTATTTGGGTTTTTTTTTTTTTTTTTTTTTTTTCTTTTTCATTTATGCCCCTAAATGAGGGGTTGTTTTAGTAAATTGTTGGGAATGTTATTGGTGTTATTGGGATGTTATTGTTGTGGGTGTTTTTTGGGGATGTTAATGTTAAATGTTAAAGCTGATGTGGCGCTGACGTGGACGGTGTTATTGGTGTTATGGTGTTATTGTTGGGAGTGCTCTAATGGTTTAAAACTAGTTCTCGCATTTAAAATGGGTTCTGAAAATAAAGTTTCACTATATATATATATACTAGAAGGGTACCCGCGCAATGCGGCGGCGGGTACCCGATGACTATTTTGTAGCAACAAATGTTTTTCATTTTTACGTCTAATGCAAGTAAGTTTCTCTCTTTTCAACTCCGCTTCTTCCCGACTACTAAAGAAAACTCATAAAAATATATCAAAATGGATGTTGAATTAAAGAGCACAAAATTTTAAAAAATATGGTGAAATTAGATCATAAAAAATTAAGCGGATTAAAGATATTTAAATTTAAAAATAAGGGTGATTAATTAGTTAGGAAGTGACGTGTGTCATCATTATTAGATTTCTTTATTTTAGTTTGTTAGAAACCCTCCATTTTGTTATTTTTAGTTAGAGAAGTGACACACGTCACTTCGATGATTAGACTCCTTATATTTTTTTTTTTTTTTTTTAATTCTTTCCATAATAAGTAAGTAAAAATCTGATTTTTAAGCCTTCTAATTTTAGAAGGCCTAAATCGTTATAAAGTAGATATATATATATATATATATATATATATATATATATATATATATATATATATATATATATATATATATATATATATATATATATATATATATATATATAGAGGATCAAATAAGAAGAAAAATTAAAATGACAATGATCGGAAGAAGCCTGCAAATTTATCTGTATCTTTAGGTGTCCCTAAAAAATCTCACTCTAATCTAAAATGTATGGCTAGAAATTCTTCTTACTCTTTTTATTTTAGTTTTTCTTCTTATTGGATCTCTTCTATATATATATATATATAGGCTCCGGTTCCATTGAGAAGATTTATTTTGAAAAGATTGAGAAATCTTCGTTTGAGCAAATTGATTCATGTTTTTTATTTGATTCACAAGTAAACATCATTTCTTGTGAATCGAATCTATAAATCACAATTTGATTCACAAATCATTGTTAAAATCGAGTTATGATGATGATTCATTAAATTTATCTGAGATGATTGATATTCTACATATATGGCAAAATCGAGAGATTTTAACATTGATTCAAAAATTTTTACACATTTTGAATTTTAATCACATTAAAATGATTTTTACGCTTAAAAAGCATGAATCAAAGTTAAAATCTATCGTTTTTGAAAACCTTCTCAATCGATCCGGATTATATATATATATATATATATATATATATATATATATATATATATATATATATATATATATATATATATATATATATATATATATATATATATATATATATATATATATATATATATATATATATATATATATATATATATATATATATATATATATATATATATATGCCACATTATATATAAGAGAGCATAAAATGCCATGTGGCATCCCATAATTCCATGTCATATTTCCATGTCATCATTGATTTTAAGTGGCATTTTTTAATAATTATGTTCAATTTTAATTTTTTTAATTTAAAATTCTTTTATGTTTTAAATTTTAATTATGTTTAATTAAAAAGAAGACATATATTGGATTTGAACTTGGGTCATTCATAAGTTATCTAAACAACTTACCACTAGACTAAATTGTTTTTTGATTTATATGTTCCAAATCAATAAAAATAAGCATGTAAAAAAATCGTATTTTTTAAATTAGGAATATATATTATGAAGATAACAATTAAAAAAAAGATATATATTACCATACAAGATAATTATACCATATATTTTTAACCTAATTTTTACTCATAATAATTTTATCGACTTAGAATCCTTTTTCAGAAACTATGGACCCAGAGTGCTTGATTCTACTGCAGGTGTTGTTCACGATAGTCAATTCCTTGATCCACGTTATATACAAGAACCTACGTCGGTTACAGGTATCACCCAAGGCAAAAGAAAAAAGTCCAGTAAGATGTTAGTGACAGTTTATAATGCACGTGTTCATAAAAAAATTGGCGTGTTCTTTTGAATGTGTACAAACTGATGTTTTTATTTTCTCTCAGCAAGTACATTTGGTATTTAGATTTATCTCAAGGCACATTATTTCTTCTGACTTCCATATGTTCCAACCATGTTACCTGTTTATCATGACACACGAGGAATTCTGATGGGACTACCACTGAACGATCATGGTATGCAAGTGATAAGATTAAAAATTGAGCCATCCCTTTCTGAAAGCACTTCAAAATAAAGTAAAGGAACTTACCATGCAAGCTCGCGTTAGTATCCACACGTCGTGTGAACAACTTGCATATTACTATCAATCCGCTATAAATCTTCCATTCCACCACTTGAGTAGTACTACGCTCTTTTACGACAACTTTAGTAGCTTCCAGTTTCTAATCTCAAGATTAGCCCTAAGAAGTTAATTTAAGTGTTTGATCAATTTCATAAGATATAAGTTACGTACCTGATAAAATTTTAAAAAGTTGATTACAGAATTCCTCGGTATGATTATTAAAAAAGTCGATACCTTTTTGTATCTTTTTTTTGTGATGATCAATTGCTTATTTTTGTTAATGCTTTATATATATATATTATTATTAGGTACCGAGCTTCCGGTAGAGCTGATTGGCACCAACTCAAGAAGAAGAACTAAAACTTCGGTTATATAATGGCGACCTTACACTACTTGGGCTTGCTGGAACTTCCTTAAAGTTGTGGTTGAAATCCGTTTGTTTATAAGCGTCTTGAAGCTTTGTTTTTATGAGTTCTCTTCACGAGGAATCTTCTCCACTTACTTATGCATTTGTGACTTTAGAGGTGCAATATCATCTTCAGTTAAGGAAATGTTTGGTTGTGCGTTTTAAAAGTATCTGATTATTGCAAATTCAAGTCATAATATAGTTTCTTGTGTTTGGGTAACATACTTTTACTTATAATTTTCAGTTCTGAATTTGGAAAAGGGTAGACCGGTAGAGTATACTTTTGAATATCACATAAGTTCTTTAAAAACGCACATCCAAATACCCACTAATTACTAGATTATACTTCTCACGATGTAATTTAGAGGAAATAAGTGTTCAAGCATTGTTTACACATATTCAAATAATACTTTCTCTTCGAATTTTTTGTCGTTCATGTATTAGGGTTATTGAAAGATTAATCAAGAAGACTACTACTGTTGATACCCCAAAGGTAAGAACCTAATGATGAATTGTTTCTTCAAGCACGGCAATATAATTTTGTTTTCTCAAATTTGTATTTGTATCTTAATTTTGCAGTATTTGTTTTTTATTATAAAAACAGAGACTTTCTCCTTGAAGATTAGTTTAATATTAGAAGTTAAGTTACTTAATAGCTTCTCCTATTATACCAAACGAGACAAAGTGATTTATAGTGCACCTTTCTTTCGGTCGAATATATTTTTGAATTTTAAAGTATTTTGATTCTGGTACTTTCCAGTGAGAATCGCTTGCTATGGATATTTCTTTTGAGTCTATACTCTATCTTGAAAAATTCAGCGATCAGGCCACCTTTTGGATTGTGGAAATATGTTTACCTTGGAGATCTATTAAACTATATACTAAATCTTATCTAAATCTTTAATGAAGTTTTATACAGCACACAATTTATCGAAGACCACAAGCCCGAGATCTTGAGTCGAGAAAGAAAGAATATTAAAAGTCGGTGGCTTCATTCATTGTGGTCGAGTTAATGGAGTCTAAATTTGATGGCTATTGGTACTTCTCTTATGTCTATTTTCTTATAATAATTTGCTTCAACAGCTTATTGCATCCCTATTGCTCTATCATATATGTTCGGGGACATGGAAATGAAGAGGAGAAGTCACTCCTATTTGAAAAGCAAACCATTCATAATACACAAATACAAAATTACTATAAACCCTAAAAAGACAGTTCATGATCAACATATAAAATCCTAAAATCCTTTTTCCTCACAATTCCCTCTAATCCAGTAGATGCTATTTTTGTGTAGACATCTATCACGATTTTAGCTCATGATCAACTTATTCGGCTCCACAAATGTCTTCATAATTTTATTATATCTGGGTTTCTGGATTCAACCATTCAAAACATAAAGACCATGTAAGAAGTGATTTTGTTAAGAGCACATATTATACTACTCATGTTCGATTTATGATTTGTTTATATGATTAAAATATATGTAATAGGTTAATGGTTAAACACGCATTTGTGTATCTGTTATGTATAAAGGTTTTGCTATTACTTTTAATAGATTTTTGTTTTGTTCACCGCCACTTTGTTTGTTGCAATGAAAATTTTAATGGTTAGTGGGATCCCGTAATCCATTATCTAGGGTGGAGTATAGAACACAACCGGCTTTCATTGCATCTGTGTTCCAAAAAAAACACATGGTGGTGGTTACATTGTTATTTAAAGGTAACAAGGCTGGAAAACATGAGATTACTATGAGTTGTTTTCTATATAATGTCACAAACCCATTATCTCTAAGATTCGGTAACTTCTTCTACCCAAATCTACTTTGCGGTTTTCTTTTTGAAGGCGGCGAGTTTAGATTCAGTGAATCCATGATTAGTGATTTCACCAAAGTCCTTATGGCGAGAGGTATCTAAGTTAATTTTTAGAATGAATTTGAATCCTTATTTTTCAATGATTTTGACATTTTGTGTATCATGTCAATTTATTTCTTCAATTTCGATTTACCTATAGACAAATGACTTATTTGGCCCATGTTATTCCAACGGTATGGCTCGAGTCTTCTTGTAATATCCAACGATTTGGACCAATGTGATCGTGTAACAAGGGTACTAAGATTATAAAAGTTTCTTAAAGGATATTCAATGTACCCTTTGTTCCAACGTCAAATGTAATTGGTCTTGTGCAATGTGTATGCTTCGATCGGTATTGTGTGGATGAATTATTCACGACCAATAAAGGCGCTAGCATGGAATTTATGTTTGTTTCATTGAAGGTAAAAATAAAATATGATGTCATTAATAGCGATTAACTTTGCAAGCGTGTTTCATCCATTCATACATTATAGTAACATAGTGATTAAAACATTCCGGGTTGCTTATCTAATTCGTTCTGAAGACAACAAAAGAGAACTAAGTCTCCCCTTTTTTATTACGACTCATGATAATAAAGTAACCGTCATCAACATACTTCATTATAAAACACTTATAGGCTCGATATATTTGAAATCCGAGAACAACAAATACCATGCATGGCTCGCTACCTATTCTTCAAAATGAATAAGTCATAACATGTAGTTTGTCTATTTGCGGTCATAATTATCAACCCTCTGTACCTATTTTCCCATAGGTAGACATTTACCTTGCTAATATATAGGTTCCCAAAGTGCGTCTTTCTTTGGAGAAGCTTCTCGACATAACACAAAAGAAAATTGAGCATAATGTAAGTGAACATTCTTCATGTTGTTTCACACTCATGTGTCCAAACTTATAACCAATTATGCGGCGGAAGTATGCGATAAGCGGCGATAGGGGTTCATCTTTTATATAGTTAAAATATATTCATGGCTTTTAAATGTACATGTATAAACAACCGATTTACTAATTAGGAAAACAAATCATGGCTTGTAATTGTAGAGTGTGGCGACGTGAAATACCTTGAAAGTTTTATCAATCGGTTTGGAAATGAGATATGTTTCCGATTATTGAAGCGAGCTACAATCGCTTTATGTTGTAAAGGACCATTGATGAGCTTAGATAAACCTCGAAGGAAGTGCGACAAAGTTCGATCACCGATAAGATATATGAAAGCACGGCGATCTTACGTGATCAAGATGTTCTATCGGTATCAAGACTTACGTGAACCATAACAAAACTCACCTTTCTATCTTGCAATAAAAATTGAAGCATAAAATTATTCCACCTGTTTTTAAGCACGGAGGTGCGGGCGGTGGTTTTTATCTTCTTTGTAGGGGTCATTTGTTATTGCAACGAAGAAACTCTTTGGGCAGGTAAAGGATAATTTTTTTTGGCAATGTAGTAGTTACTTTAAACAATGCGTGCATGTGCAAAAGTATATACACAAAAGCCTTTTGTAGTAACCATTAACCTATTGTCGTTTACCTTTTAGCATCAACTAACGCGGTCACTGCAACGGATGCTAGTGAAAATAACAACAATAGGCCCAAAGATTACAGATAAATTGAGGCTTGGTGACAATAATGAACAACACCGGTGTCTGATTCATGTATTGTTTACACCTAATCATCATGCAATCAAACTTCAAAGTCAAACTCGGTTTTGGGTAAACTTCGGTTTTGATTTGCTTTATAGTTAAGTTTTATGTTTATTGGTTCAGTACAATTCAATTTAAGTCTAATTTCATCAAGTGTTTAAAGTTAAAATTGCAATTTGATAGCTAAGGGGTATTTGGATAAAACTTGTTTTCATGGTTGCAGTAAATTAAGTAGTGTGAAAGTGAAACAATTGGTGTTAGTTGCTGGTTTAAAACTTTATCACTCAAGTTTTTAAGTTTCCAAATCTGTAAATGTGTTTTACACTTTAAATAAGTTTCTGACTTCATCTCTTCAAATCTGTCCAAATCTATCTGTTGGCAGTCAATTTTTTAGGTTCTAATTAGTTTCAAAGTTTGTTAAAATTAGTTTTTCTTGTTATTTGGAACATTAGATTTATTAGTTTTTAATTATTTAGCATTTGGAAGTGTTTAGCTTAATTATTTTTCACCCCAAAGTCCCCCCCTGTTCTTCCCTTTTGACTGCTGCATCTCTGTCATAATCTGTCCCAAGTTCCTGTCTTCACAGCAGAATATCTGCTTATCCATGTGTTGATCTTGCTTGATTTTTATTTCTTTGAGTAGTTAATAGTACTAGGATAATTTTGTTTCTGCTTTAGATCCCCTTAGGAGTTTATTGAGTAGCTTAATTTTGGTATGCAAAACACCATACGCCCCTACATTTCTTTGTCATCACAGTTCAATTTAAGTGCTTATTTGATTTAATTTTAGGTTATTTTGATTATTTTGAGGTTAGATGTAGTAATTAAGTTATGTTGCTTCCTTTGCCTTTTAGCCTTTGTCTTTCGATATGAATAATGTAGTTAATGCTATTACGGAGTTGGCAACTGGATTGCAATATCAATGAAAATGTTGTAGATTATTTGCTTATGTTATTATATCAAAAGTCATGGTGAGTTTCGAACTTAGTCCCCGATGCATACATTATTTTACAATTTCGGGGAGAGCATAATTGATTTGACCATTGTCATTGGGGCCATGTCTTGTGCTATATTTTTAATTTTCCAGTGGTCGTCGCCACGAATCGAACCGTATTCTACCGTCTAAGAGCAGCCGTTTGTACTCCTCATTACCTGATGGCATGGCACAGGTCACACTCACTCGCACATGTTATTTACAAATGATGTCATATCAAGTTGATGATTAGTATCACTCTTTTTAACATTTTCTTTTTATTCGTTGAGGTGATTGTAGAAATACCGTTCTTATTTGCTCAATGCACATATTACAGTGTTATTGTGTACGCCATGGTGTCATTCAACTGGACAGCCACCAAGTTCTTTTGGCTCTTCTTCATCAATTTTTTACTCCTGTACTTGCAATGTTTCTCCAAAGGTAAAACTTTTAGCGCCCAAAAGATAAAAACTTTTTTGTCTTATTGTCTATTCATATGATTTCTTGGAGGACCAATCCCAAATCTTTAATTGCAAAAAATAAAGGTCGTATAAATAATGTTGAATAAAAATGATATTGAAGTTTGATTACTTATTATGTGGGTATAGTATAACTAGATAGGATTGAGGTCTTGTGTGGTCTCACTTATACAATTATACACATAATCTAATACTAAAGTCAAAGAAGATCCCAAAGTTATATGTCAAAATGATTGCTGCAAATTTCATTGGCTAAAGGGACATAGCAAAGTAAAGCAAAACAGAACATAGGTATATAATTTAAGTGCACTAATGCTCTTATTTTATTTATATAATACACAAGCTAGAAGGTTATGGTATTAAGACATAGCGCACATGCGCCTTTTCGAAGTTGAAACATTTTAGTGAAAATGTGTTAGATGTGAAGCTTCTAACTTATATTACACTTGAACTCCTACCATTAGCAATTTAGCATGGTGATTTTCATATAAGAGGGACATAAGCGGTTTCAAGGTAGCATAGATCGACATAAGGATGAATATTATGTAAATCCTAAGCTATTAAAATTACACTTTGTGTAAAATCATGTCTACTAAAGCTGTGAAGATCATTTCATCCATTTTAATTACTATCATATGTATTGATTTATTTTATATTTTCTGTTCTATAAGATTCACTATATACTGAATTTTCCTCATCTATATCTGATTTGTTTGCAGCACGAGAAGTTGAACTCATGAGGATTTGATATCATTTTAGTTACCTGGGGGCTATTGGAGCCGGCTTGCGAAGGGTCAAGTATAGGAAAATGATCATGTCCTTTATTTATTTTATACCAGTCGGGATGAATACCTTATATGGTTTTCATTCTTGTGTCCTCTTTTCATGACGTCATGGTGTCTATTCTTGCCAGTTTTATCTTTGTTTGAAAAGTCTTCATTGTACTGTTTATGCATACACAAAGCATTTAGTTGGAATTATTTTAGTAAAATTCCTTATTGTTAAAAATTAGTTTAGTGAATATGCATGGAAAAATATAGTCAGCTTCTAAAGAATAGGTGGCGTGAATAGGTGGCGTGGACCTGATATTGTTGTGCATCATTTTAAGTTGCACATTTTCATTAATCTACAACATTAATCCCATTTCTTTAGCGCTTTAGGACCGTTTAGGGTATTACTTTTGCCTCATTCTACCAAAATATCAAAGCGTACATTTAGTTTTAGTCTTTAGCCTTATTATTAGTTTTCAAAAGCAAAAGAATCATGCATAAAGTCTAATATTTATTGGTGCTTTCAACATATGTAGTTTGTGCTTTCAACATATTTGTTGAAATGCCATTTCCATAACGCCAATCATGCATGATTTTAGCTTTCTTTATATGTGATCTTGATTAAGATTAAGGGCCTCGAGAAGGCCATTTATAGCATATGATCTAGCGGGTGACAAGATGCTTTAGCATTTCATGGTTGTTTCAAGCTCTTCTAGGTACTTTGATGAGTTAAAGTAGTATTAATGGTTGAATATTTGAGGCGTTTGGGTTGTTGCTTATGAGCTTATTTGAAATTGGAGCGGCTAATAAGCGCGTAAGCTTTATGTCTAGATTGTGGTTAGTAGATAAAAAGCATTAATAAGTAATTTTTGTTAGTCGATGCTTGGTGATGTTAGGTCCTAATATAGATTAGTCATATATGTAAGCAAAATATTGAATAAATCCTTTGCTGATGGCAAATTAGGTTTCATCTTAATTAAATAAACAGGTGAACATTAATCAAATAAGCAAGCAACACTATTTGTTTTATTATGTCAATTAATAAAGTCAAAGTCAAACATTGTTGCGTGGGATTTCTTACTTAGTTGACATATTGATTTAGCATTTTTTGCATAATATGATTTTTAGATTTCACAAAATTCAATTTTTACTTGCATGAAAAATAAAAAATTGGATTTGTATAATAAAGATGGCATTTTGCTTTTTTGCTTTTTTTTCTTTTTTTATTAATGTAATAGGATCGGCATTGTTCTTCTTTGGGTGCTGGCTATTGTATTCTTTGGACTTGATGTCAACGCTGCAAGAGTAACGCTCGCTAATTTTGTCGCGACTTCATTAGAGCTGAGGTGAAGTGTTCTTATCTCAATCACTATACCGTGCTTTACATATTACTACCTTATTATTTGATTTCCAAGTAATGCAAACAATGTGTTTGCACTCAGTGGCTAAATCGCACGGTTCTATAAAGGCCAAAATTTCACACAAGTTGGGTTGTTTCTCCAACAACCAGTTTTCTCACACGAAAAACTACATGTAGCCGTTTCAAGAATGAAAATCAAGAAATGATTGAAGCTTCTATGTTGCATCAAAAATGAAAACTACACAAAGTGCACTGCCAACGGGTCACAAGAAAGTTCTATTTTGGATTTAAATGAACACCATTTATTTTGTTATTTTGACATCTAAAAATATTAGTTTCATGTATCACATGATTTTTTTTTCATTTAGTAATTATATGTTGGTATTCTTCAAAGTTGTTGGCATACTCATTATTTTTCAAGTATAATCATGAAGGGAACGACGGAGTGGAAAGACACTAAGGGAGAGGATATACTCCTTTGTTTTGTAATAGCGAAATTGTACGACTCAAGATATCTCTTTTCAACCGAGGAACAAAACAAGATCATTTCGCTCCATTTTTAGTCAAATGTTTCCAAATTAGTCCAACCATTGCCTTTCCGGCATAAACCATATATCTCGATGCGATACATCGGTGTAAAGATTGATCCCTTTGGATCTTGGTCCATGATGGCCTTTTATTAATAGCCCACCCATCGGTGTGATTGAGTTATTCAAAGTTGTATGGTATTTGGCCTACTACAAAACACTTCCTATTGGTGACGGTTTGTAGCGGATAATTCGCGAGCCAGTACATCATTGTTCATGTATCCAGGTCTGCATATACAAGATTATAGGTTGTTTCTACAAAGGCCGATATTCTTACATAAACAACATTACATGGCTATTTCAAAAGTCAAGACGACAAAGACGATGAATACACAAACTCGATATCCAACGTTGTGTACAAAGAAGTTTTATTTTGTATATAAATAAGTATCATATACTTTATTTTTTCTCATACTTTTCATTGTTATTTTTACATATATTACATCTAACACTTTTCTTCTTTTTGTAACTTTTGTGTTTAAGATATTTTCTGTTATTCAATATTTATGTACATAAGCCTAAAATCCGGCAAGTAATAATGAAGCTAAATGAATGATATGAAACATGTATTTGGGATAATATAAGGGCTCGAGATTAATAATCATTAGATACAAATACAATAAGTTATCGAATAACCATTCTTTTTTTGTTGAGTTCATTATTCACTATATAAATGTATTATAAAATTTATTGTCATTCCTTTGCCTTTGCTTTTGTCCGTTAGGAAAGTAAATTATGTAGATAAAAATTAATAAAAAAATTTATGAGAATATTGTATTCAAGTGTTGATTATTATAATTGTTTAATTTGTACATAAGTCACATTTGAATATCTGATTACTAGAAGTGTTATAAGCGTTATTAGAAATTTAAGTTTAGAATTAATAGTATCTTGATATGAGCTTCACTTGATGAAGAAAATCATTTAGGAATGAGTTAGTTTGTTAATAGCGGAATAAAAGAGTGATTATGAGAATATTGTATTCTAGTGTTGATTTAGAGACGATTATTTAAGTTTAGAAACAATTATCTTCACTTGTCTTCAGAAAATCATTTAGGAATGAGTTAGTTTGCGTAAAGAGTGATTATGAGAATATTGTATTCAAGTGTTGATTTAGAGTTTAGAAACGATTCTTCACTTGTGAAGAAGTTTAGAATGAGTTAGTTTGCGTAAAGAGTGATTATCTTCACTTGTGAAGAAAATCATTTAGGAATGAGTTAGTTTTAGTTTGCATAAAGAGTGATTATGAGAATATTGTATTCTAGTGTTGATTTAGAAGCGATTATTTAAGTTTAGAAACAATATGGTATCAAATATCTTCACATGTGAAGAAATAAGGTATCGAATCTTCACATGTGAAGAAATAAGGTATCTTAAACTTCGTGAAAGGATTTTTGTTTTGATTATTTAAGTATAGTACAGTATCTTCGCTTGTGAAGGAAATTTTAAACAATCATTGGTTCTGCTATGGGTGGTATGAAGGTAACTTACTTTTAAATCTTTCTTTCACCTGTCTTTATATTATGAAAAATGATTGAGAGGACTAAATGCATGTGGTACTAATTTATTGGCATGCTAATTAAACATGACAATCAATGCTCTTATATTATTAGTATTACTTTCTTAACTCATAATTATTTTTACTTAGGTTTTTAATGATGCCATTGAAGCTTTGAGGGTTTCATATAGGAAGATGAATCCGTTCTGTGTACCCTTTGCAACTACCAATATGGGGTCCGCAATGTTCGCCATGGATCTGGTGAGCCCTATATTTAATCATCTTCAGCGTCTGTTTGCTTATCATCCTTGTATGTAACTCGTGTTTTCATATTGTCCTTCAGGGATGGATGGGTCCAAATTACTCTATCTCTACAGCGTGTGCCACCAGCAACTTCTGTATATTGAATGCGGCTAATCACATCATCAGAGGTGAAGCTGTAAGTACTTTTGTTTTTATGTCAATCAAATGTTCCTGGTTTTCAACACGAGAGAAGCGAATTAACAAAACCACAATAAAAATCTACTGCAACTATCTCTAACGGTATAGACAACCTTGCAGGACATGATGCTTTGCGGTGGTTCAGATGTTGTCATTATACCTATAGGTATTGGATTTTTTTCTTCATGTAAAATGTTAGCATGGAATATATAAATAACCTTATTTTTCAACCACCGGTGTAGGATTGGGAGGATTTGTGGCATGCAGAGCTCTATCTGAGAGAAACAGTGACCCTGCCAAAGCATCCCGCCCATGGGATTCGGTAATATTAAATACACTTCTGCTTGACATTCCAATATCTGTTTCTTTAATTAAAATTTTTGCTTTAGCATTCACGTTTCTGAATTTGCCAAGCTAAACATGATCTAAAAATTCGTTTATAACTGAGTCATGATGTTAATCTATATAGTAATGTTACTTCTTGTTATAATCTTGGGGATGAACATAACTTTACTTTGGTAAATAGTTCTTATTGCTTAGCGAAAAGTGTATGCCATTTAGAATATGTATTTTCTCTCGCATAAATTTATCGATGCATGTATATAACTTCATGAGTTAATCACGAGTCTATAAAAATAGAATATTGAGGCTTTTTCGTTGTACTATTCATGTCGAGTGTTATAAAACTTAGCGATCATGCCATTCAAACAGGCCGTGATGGATTTGTTATGGGGAAGGAGCTGGAGTCTGTTCTTTGGAAGAACTCGAGCATGCTAAGGTTTGTTGAAATCTAATACTAGTAAAGACACATGTGGGAGTGTTTCTATAAATGAGAACTATAATATGATAGCATGCTAATGATTTGTGTTTTCATTTGATTAAATCGGCTATTGGATGGAAAAGGGGTGCGACGATCTATCACGGAGTTTCGGGCGGAAGCTTCACTTGTGATGCTTATCATATGATGAGCCTCATCCTCAAGGTAGTAGCATTACATTTTATGTGTAAAATATGAAATCAAACTTCCGTTAATCTGTCTCATTTGTTGATTGTTATGTTCACACCTTATGCATATGTCGGCTCCTATTTTGTATGTTCATGTATGCCCCTATACTATAGTTCTGACTCTATAGGTTTCTGATGGTAACAATATTTTTAATCTAAAGTATTTGGATTTTTTCTCTCGATATATTGTCTTGGTAATAAAATGTATTTGGTGGAACTCCATTTTTTGTAGACTTTTAGCAACGATAGCCTTTAAACAATTATATTGCAAATTGCAACTACTACAGTTATACTACTTCTATCTTGCTAAATGTAATATGGTTGCTTTTACCCCTGTTAAGTGTTGGTATTAAACATGTTCTCTAAAACCTTATCTGGTTATAGATATTCTACAATACTCTAAGATGACATTGTTTGGTACATTGTTTTGTACCATCTAGCTGTACAACGGTCCTTTTGGTGAAGGAATCAACATGAAACGTGTGTAATCTTTAATAAGTGCATATTTGTCATCAGGTGCTGGGGTGATTTTGTGCATAGAGAAGGCCTTATCTCGATGCAGGGTGGCGGGGAAGATGTGAACTACATAAATGCACATGCTACGTCTACTCAATTGGAGACCTCAAAGAATACAATGCTCTTCTTCATTGTTTCGCCGAGAACCAAGAGGTGTGACTAAATATGTTATCTTATATTCCGCTAAAGGAGATTTGTCTTTCTTTCTTGTGTTGACCATATCATGAAATATTTCATGTTTGCGGTTGAGTCAACTCTACAAAGTCCATGATAGGTCACCTTTTAGGTGCAATTTGGTCTTTGTGGAAGTTGTTGTTACTGTATGTAATGTAATGCAATAAGTTTATTTATTATTTTAATTTTAATGCATATTTGACGTGCAACACATATTGCAAGGAATTGAAATATGATTACATTGACGTAATTATTTTACAATCATTTATAATGAAATTCGAGAACATGACCAAGTCAAATTTTCATGGATGAAACAATAACGTACCATTTAAGATATGACTCGGTTTTAGGCCAACAATAACATACCATTTAAGATGTGACATGTGATGTTGATGTTATAAATCATCAAGGACAGTCTTGTTTTGTATATTTTAGTTTAGCCAATTATTTAACATATGTTGTATGTTCATTTATCGAGACCTTTTGAATATTAGGATCTTTTACATACGTAAGGTGGAACTTCATTGTTGGGTTAGCGCCAATGAGGCGGTGTTATAATTTTCTAGTACATGAACTGTTATATTCACTTGTTGACAACGTCATTTTGTTTAAGTTTAGCAAAAAAATGTTGTTGCTTGCTTTCTGGCACTTCTGACCACAACTCACAAGAAAAGAATTTAGAGTATGACTCCTAGAAAGATGACATCACAAGGACTTGATTAAGTAAAAATCATTCCGTTCCAACTGTTCAATAACAATTGTGAATCAGCATTTGACGCAAAACATATGCTTTGTTACCAGTTATGAGAATTCTGGCTTTTTCTAGTGAACATTTCTTAGATATTGGTTTATGTCCACAAGTGAAAAATGAGTCGACTTGTCGTTATTATCATTTCCCTTGTCTGTTTATTTCGGGCATGTTCTTGCTGCTAACTGAGATACTTTTTAACTTGTTATTTTGGCAATCTTCTTGTAGGCTATACAGACGAGTTGGGTTCATCCAAATATTAATCTTGAAAATCCGAGAAAAAGGCGTGGTATGTATTGTTCTCTGTCATGCATTGAAAAAAGCTGTTGATAGGTGCCAGCAATTTAATGGCTCTTTCTTTGTTTTAGTGTGGGATTGGTTAGATTAAGATCTATGATGTACTTTCATGTGGCCATGGATTAACATAATGATTTTGCTCATGTTTTAGGACAGAAAGGTCTATGTTTGGCCCAAATTCACGGGACACAAAGGTCTTTGGTTGGCCCAAAGAAAAAAACGGATGTTAAGGTGGCTTTATCTAATTCATTCGGGTTTGGAGGTCACAACTCGTCAATATTATTTGCGCCTTTCCAATAGCCGGTGCGAGACTATTTTCGGCAATGGTAAGGAAAATCATGTAACCAAGTATAGCGTTATTTGCATGAGTTGAGAAACAAGATATAAAATAGCATAACTTATGTGGCCTTGTTAGTTTTGCGGATCAAACAATGGTCGGAAGAGAAGAAAAAGCAGTGGAAGATGAAGGAGGCGGATTAAGCGATATAAATCTATCTATCCGATCTAATGATAGACCTTCACTGATTGTTGCTTCCATCGTGTACTAGCCACATTTTGAAGTAGATGAGATATATTGTTTGTTGGATTTTTTTATCTTTGGTTTTGGTGGCCTATAGATATTGTTTTGATGATATGATCGCCACACATTTGTAATAATATTTGTATGAAGATGTAATCTTTAAGCTCTACTTTTGTTCCTTACTCCAAAATTATTGTCCAGTTTCAATATTGTTCTAAATAACCATCGGTATCCAAATTGGATAGTTTTCATCTTTACGTTAGGATCCACGAGAGCGAGTATACGGAATATATAATAGAGCATCAGGCGCGACCATGAAAATCCTGCCTCTACTTCAATCCTAGACAACGTCTAGGGATGGAAACGAGTCAAGCCGCTCGTGAAAACTCAAAATCGGATTGGTAAAAGCTTGAAACGAGCTAAGTGAGCTTAAACAAACTCGATCCTAAGTCGGGGTTCATTTAATAACCGAGCTCGAGTCCAGGATTTATATATAAAGATTGATTAGGCTCGTGAGCTTAAACGAGCCTAAGAAATATATATGTATATATGCTACGTTCACACATAAATGAGCTCAAGTTTAACAACCAAAGATGACCATATGCTTAACAAGCTGAGTTCAAATAGTACCCCCTATATGTGAGAATGTTCCTCAACCCTTCAAAAACAATATAAAAAAAGGAAGCTCTGCATTAATGACCAATTTGATGCAACCAAAACAATAAGATCAGCATGTAAATGCAGAAAGAAACCAAGTTATTTCTCACAAGCAAATTGGTTGATATATCTTTTATAAAATTGAATATATTTGTATACATTCAAAAGTAATATTTCATCACAAAAATGAGCCTTGCTTCTACCCTTCTAAAATACACTCATACTTTAACCATGTTTCTTCTGGCTGGTCTTCTTTTTGCCTCCTCTTTTCAATTTCAACCCCTTCATTGACAACGCATTGGAGGCAGTGCGCCTCGAGCCTCTTTGTGACTTTACCACACTTGACATGCCCTTCCTTGCGGTGCCCGATGCTCGGCCTACGGCTAAACCATCTTGCGATCCGGTGGCCAATAAGCATATGGCTCAAGCTTACCCTTCCTCTTCAAATCTCCACCGCCTTCTTGCTTGAGTATTCGAGAACCCATGTAGGCCCAACCGGTCTCGGTCATTTTTCTACGCTTTTATGCTTTACGTGAGTTAGCGATCGGTTCTTGCATGCTTGACTCCTTGCGTCAAAATCGAGTTATGCAGCGCAGTTCTTTTCGATGTTGTCCCATCCTCCCGAATTATAAGCCGTCCATCGGCATCTATTTCGGCTCTTCGTCGATTGTAGCTTCCTCTTTAGATGATCGGATGATCTAAGAGATTGTCGTGTCTTTTGATGGTCAAGCAAGTCAAGTGGTTCATCATCTAACTGCTCATATGTATCTTCGGCAAACTCTTCCTGCTCGCTTGGATGCGCAAATAAACATTTATGTACTTCAATAAAAGTCACAACAAGAGCTTCAACAACATCATACATGTTTTAAGCGACATTTTGGCATAAGCGAACAAGCGATGCTTTGAATACGTTTTCTTTTCTTTCTTTTGTATTTGCAAATGGAAAAGGATTTTTATTAACACAAAATCATCAAACACTTGAATAGATTAAATGATTAGTTTCATAGCGCTTTCATGATGATGGTAAATGCCACATTTGAATACATTCTCTAAGATAAAAAAACACAAACCTATGTAGAGATCTTTTGGAATTGGGCAAGTTATGTCGACCAGCAAAAGTCTTGGTATCCATATCATCAGAATTGCCATTGTAAGTTTCTTCATCACCAAAATCAGAGAATATTTTTGTATGATTCCACCTTTCGACCTATAGAGAAAGAAGAATGTAATTATCAATCAATGATGCTAATGTGATATCAAAATATTTCTTAGATGTGATGATGGTGAATTTGGTTAAGAGACATAAAGCGGACAAAATAGCCAATTAACGCTTGAATCAGATAGCATTAGGTTTACACTTTATATAACCGAATGTGAGTTCAAAAGATTTCTAGAATGTGGTGTTGCATTATTATGTTTAATAGATGAATAACACGGAGGTAGTCGCTTTTGAAAGGCGAGATTTAGTTTCCTCGGTGTTAGCGACATATTTTCGTTCTTTCCGTTCTTTTATGCGCATTTCAACGACCACCGTTAGCAACCTATATTATTAAGTTCAAGTTGATTGTATAAAGAAACCGATCCACAACAAACCTTTCTTATATTCGTGAGCGACTTCATATGCTCTTATGGCATAACTTCCTATGACCTCAAGACCACATTTCTTCACAAGCATTTCAAGGAGCAACTTCACTGTAAGAATAACATACGATCATCTAGGGGCTATTCCAAAGAACAATTTTAGCAAACGGGTTTAGAGAATAAAGCTGTTCTTGATTGTTTTTATCAACTATATACAAACTCGGAAGATGCAAACCTAGATAGTAGATTCTTATATCTTTGTAATTTGAAAATAAGTTTGAATTGTTTTTCACTTGCCTACCTCGATGATGTGGTTTTAATTTAAACAATGGAAGAACAATTTATGGCGATCACTACACAAATTTTCAAAGACATACACTCTAAGGACGGACTTTCACGAGTTTTAAAGATCACTCTTGATCATCATCTACCCTCCTTCACGATCACTTATATTTTAAGCAACAGTTTATATACATGCGACAAAATTGAAACCAAAGCGAAACCGATCGGTTTCGATTTTGGTTGGGTACTGGGTATAATACCATAAAACCAATATATAATTAATGAAGTCAAGTGATTTGCTAACCTTTGCTTTGAAATGATTCTTGTGGCTACCTTGCCATTCAAAGAGGGCCTCCACCATTCCCTCATATGGGTATACAATCCTTGACTTGACTTGGCAACTAATACCTTGAGCAAACCTAAATTAGCTCGCAACAAGAAGCATCACTCTAAACTTAGACTCTTGACCATTATACATGCGGTAAAAGCCACCACACCCTTTTTACACATACGGGTTTACATGATCATTATTAAAATCTATGTTTTACTTCTTACAATCAACTCTACTTACTTTATTAATTTCTATGTTCTTTCTCTGGAGAAGGAGAAATGCGGATGGAAGAACATTGAAAGCCTTGGATATAAGATCAGTGAATTCATAAGTCAAACGAGCTATGCCCTTCACTGGTGCATCGATCATATGAGGGTCTCCCAAGAAGACCACCGACCACCTACACCAAAATTTAGGCACCGGTATTAAAATCACTTCTACATAACTACCGAAACCAATGTGTTGTTATCGGGAAGGTTCTTTACCATGTTGAAGAAGTTATACAAATTCTCCTTGTTTCCACCGTTATCTTCATCCACACAGCATGACCAATTTGGACAATAATCTCATATGCTCTATTTCTTGTTTTCTTGTTAGCCGCAAATCATATATTCAAGAAAAACTTTGAGAGAGGTTTTCATATAAACAACAAGCGAGAAGTAGAATCGGTTGTAAACTCAAGCATGTAAATTTTACTTCAAATTTTCAATGGTGAATACAAAAGCAATTTAATAGCAACGAATTCCGGCATGACTTAGATAGTACCTCTTTAAGTCCAAGTACAATTTCACCAAGAAAGAGGCAACAATCTCGCGCTTCATTTGTTCCGATTCATCCGCAAAAGAAGCCTCTTAAATGCTTCGGTTTCTAGTTTAGCGAGCGTACTAGAATTTTTGAACTAATGTGTTTACATTACCTTTGAGACATGAGCGATCGGAAAATATAAGCAATCAAGTCTTGTGCCGCTTGGCTAAAAATGACATGAATGCATCACTTCAAACATCGACTGAGTAGATCTTCAAGCTTTCTTGCTATGAAACCATCGACATCTTGTCCACCAAAATTATACATATGTTCAATCGAAAATCAGTATTCTTTGACTAGCAAAACAATAGGCCACGAAGGCAAAATAAAAGAGATCATAATAATCTGAAAAGACATGTTTTTCATCTTTTACTTTTAAGTGAAAAATAGAATACCTCAAAATTGTTGAAAGAACTTTGTAAGCCTTCTTTTGAATCGAACTTTCCTCATCCTACAATCGATGTATATCAATAATGTTAACCATGTTCACAAAGCGAAAGCGATAAATTTTGGCCACACAACTCCAGTTCTTATTGTGAAGTGTTGATCGGCTCACCTTCAATGCGGTACTATTACAGCGAATAAAGATCAACCTCCTTTGTACCTAAGCACGGTAAAAGTGAGGCGCCAAGTCAAATAACCGCGCATTATATGTCAAAAAAAAGTCAAATTAAACTAAATATTAGAACCGAGGATTAAAAGAAAAGTTTACCTCGTTTGCAACAATGAAGTTTCACCGGATGAGTTGTCTACTTCCATCAAGCTGGAACCTTTGGTATTTTGTACTTTGCCCGCCTCCTCGGTCACCTTGATAACCGCATTGTGCTCTTGAAAAACCGCGAGACTACACTTTTGTCAGCTATGGACGCAAAGTCGCAAACTCACCAATTGTTTTCTACAAAATGGAAAAATAACGGGTTAGAACAAAGATCATGCAAAATTATCTTACGTAGTGGATAGATAGATAGTTTAGGGACTTGATGAATATACCGCAAAGATCCACCATCATCTTTAGAAGACTTGATGAAAATTCACGATAGTGTCGGCAATATCTCCCATGCGAGAGGACCTTAACACATCAAGATTACGAGTGCAACTTCGAGTGTAGCGGAAGCACTGTTGTTCACAAATGCGAGTTCCTTACGGAGGGTTCATTTCCCCTTCAATCACTTCTTTATTTTGTCGAATGAGAATCAGAGTGGGGCGATTACTACGCAAATCAGGTTGTTCCTGAAGGGCACGGCATAATGCCTTTTCTAAATCCTTGAAAATCTCGTCAGTATCCAGAGGATAGTTGCAAAACGAAGGAAACAAAGACCATATAGAGTATACAAGTCCATCAATGCTCCTGGCCGAATGAATTCTACCTTCTTGCTCATGTTGGTGCAAGGGAGCATGTAAGTACCAAATACACTGAATAAAGCATGAAAGAGAAGAAAAAGAACCACAAACGAAAAAGAAAACACTAGTACCTTTGCAGATTTCAACTTCAAGACTCGAACCGTATCCAGTAACGATTCATTGAAAAAGCTTAACCGAGCACCCACTATATTCTGTTTCAGGATAGGGAAAAGCCATACGTTGGCATCAGAGAGGTCTTGTGCTTTTACATTCAAAGGTAGAAACTTTAAGAATGCTTTAGGCCCTAATGCGACTAAAGCTGCGCCCATGCAATCATGCAACTGCAAATACAAAAAATAGTACTTATGTTAATGTGTTGATTAAAACACGAGAAAAACTGAAAGGAAAAGTTTTTCATACACCAAATTTTACCTGTTTCATGTAAGGAAAATCTTCATCTAGCAACTTTTGAATGTCTTCTAAGCTCTTAATGGCACATTTAAAAAAGTACGAACTAGACTCACCTGAAAGAGTAGGTTCAAGACTTAAGATTAATCACTTACAGTTGATGATGTGTCAGTAAAATAAGAGTTATAATAAAAAGAAAGCTAAGATTACCTAATTTATCAGACATTGCTGCACCAACTTGAAATGACATGTCCCACACGGCAGCATAGCTATAATCAAGTAAACTTTCAACAGTTACACAAAGTTTCTCAATGATGGTCGGCCCGTTTTCTCGCACCCCACTTGTCATAATCTGATCTACACCTTGTTTGATCAAGATGTCATCAACGTACGTATGTATTAAGCTCTTGAATGCCTCCATAGCAACAGCCAAAGGATCCTCATGTTCAGACGCTAATATATCTGGCGGAAATGAGACTAGTCTGCAAGGAGTTGGCCAGCTGGAGCATGGAGACAAGTGCGGTTGCTTCACTGCCATCCACTGGGAAGCCTCGGCGGGATCTTGTATTCCAGACTTGACCTTTATTAGTATTTATTAATAAAAAAGAAATAGCATTTGAAAATAATAATCCTTATTGGTAAAACAAAGAAAGAAAGAATGGATACCTACAAGTGGGATAGGGATGGAATGGAAGTCCATTTGGATACAGGAATTGTGCATTTGAGCAATGACATTGGTCTCGACCAAAATTCGTAAGCTATCGTCATACGAATAGTCATTTATCCACATAATGATGAATGCTTAGTGGCTTGTTTGCCTAGAAAGGTACCCATGAAAGAAACAGCGAGTCACACACTTTATCCACTCCAACACTACTTTATTATTATCACTATTATTTACATCTTCTTGTCGGTTATGACTCCCCAATCATCTAAAATTAAAATTCAAAGCAATTTGGACATGTTTTATGATTTTGAGAATATCAATCGAACTGATCATCCCTTCGTCCTTATCGGTGATACGGGTTTGAACAAAACATCAATCCTTTCATTTGGGCAGTTGTGCAGACGGATGCCTTTGTATTGAGAAATCGGTGGCCATTTCCTTGAGCTAACAACCTCACATACCAAGAAAGAATATTATATATTATCAAATTACATTCGAATTTTGTCACTATACAATTTGTGATAGAAGGAACATCGGAGCGCTGGCGAACCATGGGAAACATCCATTCCAAAGATAATGGTTGGAGTCTTTGAAACTAATGGTATTGAATTTGAACATTCGGTGATAGGAGAGAGTTTATACCACCGTTTGAAATCATTTAATAATAGATCATACTTGAGTTTCAGAAATAAAAAGCAAGAAACTAAAAATTACTTTAAATTGAATGTAAACCTTTGCATTGATCTTCAGAAGCAAGTTAGTGAGATACTGATCATTACTCCGAGTTGGTGCAATACACTGTGTAATGATCCCAAAATCCACTAGGCATTTTCGCTTCCATGGATCTGTCATTATAACAAAACATTCGATTAATATTCCAATAAAACAGTTTCTCATGTAGCAAAAGATCAAGGAAAAGAGAAAACCATAGATGTCAGAATTATCTCTCTCTCTAGGAGGATACATAGAAGAAAGTAAGGTGGGCCTGGCAGTGTTAGTTTTATCGCTTCAAACATCATGTCCACACGAATAGGAGCAGGATTGTGCTTAGCTTGATGATTCTCTACGATCACAGAATGGGGCTCTTCAAGACGCTGCAAGAATGACACAAAAAGTTTGATCTTAACTTAATCTATGGTATTTAGTATTTACACAACAATAAAAAGATACAATATGTGAGCAGTGAGCTAACTAACCATTCCTTTAGCCTGAGAACACCTAAGTAGATCTCTGTGTAGGCTATTATAGTCACATCGTGCAGAAAAGTTCATAATAGCCCAACGTGAGACCTCTGTAGGCTCAATAAGTGTATTAAACCCGATAAAATAGCCAAACATTTTCTAAAATAGCCAAATATTTTCTAAAATAGCCAAATTATACCCGATAAAATAGCCAAATATCAGCTAAAATTATACTCATTATATCGGTAGTGTTAAAAGCCTCTAAAATCTCAATGCCGTATTTCAAGCCATCAACAAAAATTGAGTTTTAAGCAAATTTCTTCACATGTGAAGATATTCAATACCATATTTCTTCACATGTGAGGGTATTTGATACATTATATAAAGCCTCTCAAATATGAATACCTTATTGAAAGCCATCGACACAAACGAGTTTTAAGCAAATTTTTTCACATGTGAAGATATTCGATACCATATTTCTTCACATGTGAAGATATTCGATATCATATTTCTTCACATGTGAGGGTATTTGATACATTATATAAAGCCTCTCAAATACCAATACCTTATTGAAAGCCATTGACACAAACGAGTTTTAAGCAAATTTCTTCACATGTGAAGATGTTCGATACCATATTTCTTCACACGTGAGGGTATTCGATACCATATTTCTTCACATGTGAGGGTATTTGATACCTTATTTAAAGCCTCTCAAATCTCAATTGAAAGCCATCGACACAAACAAGTTTTAAGCAAATTTCTTCACATGTGAAAATATTCGATACCATATTTCTTCACATGTGAGGGTATTCGATACCATATTTCTTCACATGTGAGGGTATTTGATACCTTATTTAAAGCCTATCAAATCTCAATACCTTATTGAAAGCCATTGACACAAACAAGTTTTAAGCAAATTTCTTCACATGTGAAGATATTCAATACCATATTTCTTCACATGTGAAGATATTCGATACCATATTTCTTCACATGTGAGGGTATTTGATACCTTATTTAAAGCCTCTCAAATCTCAATACCTTATTTAAAGCCATCAACACAAAATGAGTTATAAGCAAATCTACTATTCTATTGAAATTCACAAACGGCGTATATCATTTCATATTTGCAAGATCACATAACTAATGACCACTTAACGGCGTATATCATTTCATATTTGCTAGATCACATAACTAATGATTACTTTCCTGTTAACACCATCTAGAAGATGTTGATATGCAAAATAATTTTATAAAAAAGCTAGATGAGTTACGACGACATTTCATCGAACACGTGGTATGCAATGACAAACCACCGACAAATTAGAAGCCTTCTTTAACTATACCTTCACATTCTTCATCAACATATCAATAATCATCTAAATTATTCATCAGCTAATTAATTCCTAAAAAGAATATGAACACTGAATATAACTTAATCTGAATAAATGAATCAAAAATATTTATTAATCAAAAACTTGATTCAGACTTACATTGTATCTCTGTTTGATAGCTTTTGTATACTCCATCTTCTTCATGTTCTAGGTTGAATGATCATCATTGATTGCACCTGATTCTACTTTCTTCATCATAATCATCGATTTTACCAAAATCGAATCTCAAAGTTGTAATTGTGCGACTTTACAATTAGAGCTCTTAATTATGAGATTTATTGTTTTTAATTATGAAGGTAGTGATTGATGGCGGTGAATGGTGGTGAATGGCGGTGCGCGGTGGTAGTTGCGGTGGTGTTGGTCGATGATGAACACAGTAGTAGTGGTGAAAGTAGGTGGTAATAACAGGTAACTTTTGGGAGAGAATCGATGGTTTCACACTTTTATTTGTGATATCTGTGTGTGTTTTTATTTTATAGTGGTAAAATAATTTTTTTAATGGTATCATCCGTTGGATTGAAATTAAAGGAAGGATTGAATGGATGGCTAGGATCACTTCTCGCGTTCTCACAAAAATATGTCTTCTCATTTGAGCGCTTGTCTATATATATATATATATATATATATATATATATATATATATATATATATATATATATATATATATATATATATATATATATATATATATATATATATATATATATATATATATATATATATATATATATATATTATGGTAACATCAATTATAGTTGTAAATTGTTTAATTTAACTTTTAATTACTTTTAGTATATATATTTGTTCTACTAAAACCTAAAAATAAAAACCACAAGTCATACCCGTCCATCGGACGGGTTTTGACACTAGTATATATATATATATATATGCATTTATAAGAAAAAAGTTGAATGTATACCTCAAATTCTTTTTACACCCAATGAACCAATCACAAGCCTCCATTATTTTATATATATATAAAAAAGAGATAAAAAATCCCACTTTTATTATTTTTTTTAAATTAAATATCTTACAAATCGTTAATCGTTATGCGAAAAGAATCATACCATCACGACGAGAATTAAATTATCTTTCTATAATGGGGTACTTCTATAAACTTTCGACAAACTTTTTTTTAACTTTTTCTTGTTGAAATTTACGTCCGGATAAAACACATGTGATTTGTAATTTTGAAATCACATGTCATTTTATAAAATCATATGTGATTCCTAACATATAAATCACATGTGATTTTTCTAGACGCAAATTTTAACAATAAAACAAAACTCGAAAAAAATGGTTCCTCGCAAGTATATCGAAGTGCCCGTCTATTAAAAAATTAAAAAAAATTCTCGTTATGATAGTGTATTTTTTGTCGCCTAACAATTTACCGTTTGAAAAATATGTATATTTTTTTTTTAAAAAAAGTGAAAAATAATTTTGATTAAAAGTGAATAGCTAAGACATTGGTCTATAAAAAATATTTGATATATAATGATCAACTCGCATTTATAATCTTGTAAAAGTTGTTTGCTTTATTAAGCGCAATCAAATTTTTAGAAAACTTAAGAATTTTTGTACTTATATTTTTGTTAGAAAACTTTGGACCTATATACTGACGCTTAATACTGTGTTCTTGAGTTTGGAGGGGAAAGAAAGTGGTGAGTAAAGGGGAGTATAATTAGTGGTGACTGGTGAAGAAAGAAAATGAAAGTTTGTTATAATTTTATTTGTGTTATTTAGTTGTGAAATTGAAGAGGGGAAGTGGTGAAAAGATGAAAAATATAATAATTATACCCAAACAAGATAACGAAATATGATGTAAGCATGTAAGGTCAATTTAGTCAATATTCATGCACATGATAATTTTCACCCACTTTCATCCGAAATTTTGAATGAAAGACATTCATTACAAAACAGTAAAACACATAGGGCCCGTTTGGTTTGTAGATGGGTTTAGGATTTGGATTTAAATTTAGATTTGGATATGGATTTGGGTTTGGATTTGAATTAAATATTATTTGTTATATAAATATATATATGATTTATAAATGAAATTTGCTGTTATAAAATAAAAAACTTAAAAGAGGTAAATATGAATGAGTGGTTGATGTGAAAGAATGGCCCACACACTGAAAAAGGACATTAAATAATGGTAATATTTGTGTAAACCGGCCATATGCCTTGGATTAAAGGATAGCAAATATTCAACTTTGAATGCCAATCTGAGGGCCCACTTCAATATACCAAACAATATAAATTTACCATCATAGGTAAATCCCACTCCAAATCATGTCAACCAAACGGGGCCTAAGTCATTAATTGACTCCCACTTTACTTCCCCTCATTTTCATTTTTTTTTGAGTAAATTACACGGATGGTCCCTAATGTTTGTCAAAAGTTTCACTCACAATCCCTGAAAGTTTAAAGTTGCATGGATAGTCCTTATCTCTGAAAAGAATAACACCTATGGTCCCTTATTAAACTGCTGTTAAATAAGTTCCGTTATAATTTACACTTTTAGCCCTTTTGGTTAACAATCGTTGCCTCGTCAGTCCTTTATCATAACGGAAGTTTATAATTTATATATTTTCGAATTTAGGCGCGTTTTTATACGTTTTCTTACGATTTCATCCGTTTTCGTCCGCTTTTATATGTTTCCATCCGTTTTTATATGTTTTCGTCCGTTTTTATACGTTTTCGTCCGTTTTTCTTACGTGTTCATCCGTTTTAATACGTTTTATCGTTTCGCCGTTGCTTATATTTTTTATATTTTGGTCCGTTTTATACGTTATTATGCGATTTTATCGTTTTCTCACGTTTTATCCGTTTTAAATCTGTTTTTATCGTTTTCATATATTTTATCGTTTTCATCCATTTTATTTGTTTTGTCCGTTTTATACATTTTCATCCGTATTAATACCTTTTATTGGTGTTCGTCCATTTTATTCGTTTTCATATGTTTTATTCGTTTCGTCCATTTTAGTACGTTTTCATCTGTATTTATCGTTTTTATCTGTTTTCGTCCGTTTTATTCGTTTTATCTGCTTTAATTCGCTTTTATGCATTTTTATGCGTTTTCATCCGTATTTATCGTATTTATTCATTTCGTTCATTTTATTCGTTTTAAATGCTTTTATCCATTTCCGTCCGTTTTGTACTTTTTCGTCCTTTCGATCGTTTTAATTTGCTTTTATCCGTTTTATACATTTTATTTTGTTTTCTAACGTATAAAAAGTATGAAACATATAAAACGTAAGAAAATGTATAAAGGCGGTTAAACGCATCTGAAAAAGTATAAAAGCGAACGGCGTATAAAATGGATGAAAGCGTGTTAAAACATAAGAAAACGGATAAAATGGATGAAAACTTATGAGAACGTGAAAACATATAAAACGGACGAAATGGATAAAACGTGTTCGTGGATGAAATTATATGAAAGCGGATAAAACGCGTATGAAATGTATAAAATGAAGAAAAGCGGATGAATACTTATAAAAAGGACCAAAATGTAAAAAACTATAAGCAAGCGGCGGCGTATTAAAGCGGATGAAAACGTGTGGAAACGTAAGAAAAGCGGATGAAAACGTGTAAAAGCGATTTAAAACGATAAAAAGCGGATGAAACGTATAAGCGGACGAAATGGATAAAAACGTATAAAATGGACGAAACGTATAAAAGCGGACGGCGATGAAACGATAAAAGCGTGACTAAATTGAAAATCTTTAAATTATAAGCGTCCGTTATGATAAAGGGCGGACGAGGCAACGATTGTTAACCAAAAGGGCTAAAAGTGTAAATATAACGGAACTTAGTTAACAGTAGTTAAATAAGGGACCATAGGTGTTGTTCTTTTCAGAGATAGGGACTATCAATGCAACTTTAAACTTTCAAGGACTGTGAGTGAAACTTTGGACAAACTTTAGGGACCATCCGTGTAATTTACTCTTTTTTTTTTGAACGAACCCTCCTTTTCATTTCACTCCCCTAAAAATTCTTAAAAACACACCAAAAAAAAAATAATAAAAAAAAAATAATGAATTTCTTCTACTTTTTTCTCTAAATATAACTTGAAAACATGGCGTTAATCTTTTCACGCATGACAAACCGTGAATGAATAAATTAAACTTGAACGAGTCATAAATGCACTTTTAACTAACAATATTTTCTGTTAGATTTATTCACACTTATGTATCTTTGCTCTAATTAGCGTAATCTATACTATCTAATATACTAAAATACTGTACCACCTCCTAAAGCGTCGCATTAAATTTTATTATTAAAAACACTACCTTATTTAGCTACTTTGTACAACACCCCAATGCATCCTTTTAACACACTAATATAACCGTGATTCTAAAACTTCTTCAACACTCATCTGTTAAATACTTTTGGAAACTAATTATGGTCTTCAATTCTGCGTTACAACCATTCAATCAAAATTTGAATATGTCAAATTCTTGCGCAATACGTTTGGCGATTGAATGCATATATCACCTCTCAAAATAGTTGAATCGCTGGCATCATTTTTATTTGGTAAGTATCTTGATTTTGGTTTAATTGTTATTTGGTTTAATTGTTATTTTGGTTTAATACGTTTGGCGTTTTAAATTGTTATTGGTTTATGTTAATTTTTGTAGTGATTTTAATGATTTGATATAATGTCCAACAAGAACCCTAAAAAATTTGGGCCTTTTTATTCTTTTTGGTAATGATCTTAATTTTGGGAATATGAGTATGCAAAATAAGTTTTCGATTCATATGATCCCTAATTTTCGAGGCGACACATTGTATAAATTAAGGATCTCCGTGTTGATAAAGATGCACACCTCATTTTCTTACCTAAGCGTTGAATATCAAATCAAGCAATGGCAACCTTTGTTTACGGGTATATCAACGATTTATCACTGTTAAGGACAACATCAAATTCTGAGTCGTATTCTTCGCACTTGGATGCAACCTATGTTTAGCAAGCCAAATATTGTTAATATGGAGATGATCGTTTTTGATGAACAGGCAAGCATCTACTTATGTTATGCTTCAAATTATACTTTTTATTTGTGTGTTTTTAAGTAGCATTGTTTGTTGATTTTTGGCATTTTAGATATGAATTGTTATTTTGTATAGAAGTTTTGATTTATGTACTAAACTTTAAAATATTCACATTTTTCTTCGAACACTAGGATGCAAGCAAGCTGTCCGGATGGCGTTGGTCGGTGGTTTCAAACATCAATTAGAAGAGGCAATCTTGTCATCCTTCAACGATATAGTCTTGGGAGATTCAACCAAAGTTCCGCATAGTTAATAAACCACTCCGCCTAAGCTTTCTTTCGAACAACATCATAGAAAAGTGCAGATTTCACGGTTCTCGATATGGATTTGACTTTCGTCCATATGGAAACATTACATCTCTTAAGAATGAGGAAGTTGGCGGTTTGGTATGTAGAATCGTTTTAGTTATTTCTATACATTTGTCTTTTCTTGAGTACATGATATGATATGCCAATGAATTGAAGCTGTTTGTGTTTCAACATTATGCGAGATGTGATAGGCGAGTTGTTGCTTGTGATGACACGGATACTTATGACAAAAGCGGCGGTCGGAAAGAAGAAACCCATCACAATCATTGATCTTGAGTAGGTCATTCTAACAAACTTTTACGGTTGCATAAACATTTACAATGTATTCTTGAATTGATAACAATCATATATCTGAGGCAATGAGTTGCCGTGTGCGTTGTGGGGTAGTTTTGCTCAACAATTCGATTTTTTTGAATAAACTCGATGAACATGGTAAGATCATTCTTGTCCTCGGTGGCCATGATGAAAGTGCGGGATGGTACGTTTATATTACATTTACATTCGATCAATTTATCATGCACTTTTGACAATGGGTATAAATCCGAAATCATTTAAATATTTTGTACATGTTTTTGAATAAGCAGGAAAAATGGCCATCAAAATGGTTTCAATGGAACAAGGTTGTTCTCTTCAACGGCAAAAGGCGTATACACAGCAATGAATTTAAAGATGTAGAATCTTTTAGGAAAAGGTATCTTAAACCAATATTTGTATATGTTTTTAAATTGATTAATATATTAGCGTTGATATGGTCGATACTAACCATCTCTTTTTAACCATCGTAGTTTGGTGGTTGCTCAAGTCGGAGGATTCTCAACAAAGCGCATCACGTATCTCAAGCGCTTCAAAGAATTCTACAAAGATGATTTCGTCACCAAATACATGTATAGAAACATTGCGGAAATTTTGATGTTGAGCAGTAAATTCTTTCACAATCCAGCATTTACATATAGTATACTCGGTTTATACCTAAATGTAGAATGAAACTGTTCCAAACAATACATTTTGTTGGGTTATGTAATGAAATGTAGCATACCAATTCATTGTTTCATGTTTAAAACGATTGTCTGAAATAACACCAACTTATCCGGACATATATGCGGGGTGTTCCATCCGTTATCGTCGCTACAATTTGTGCTATCCAAGAGGAGGAAGGTTGGTGGTACCTCGGATGCGGGGTGTGTAGAAAGAAGTTGGTTAAGTCTTCGATATTGTTGACCTTGAATCCGATACCACACCAAAACCGTTCTTGGTCCTAATGAATGGTGGTGCTCAAAATGCAATCTTCTTTCTCGTCAATCAAAACCCGGTGAGTATATGCTTTCCATAAAGCGGCTTTGATATGGCATTTGTTTGAATCTCTTAGTGCCTCGGTGCTGTGTACTTTTTGCATTTAGGTTCCGCTTACGGTGAGGTTCAAGATGAAGCCGCATTTGTGTCGGTTTGTCTATTTAATGATGAGGTGCGAGCTATTACGAATAACTTAGCGCTTATCGGTTGGTGGATAAGTATGGCAAGGTATAAATTGTTCATCAACAGTGCTAATTGTTTGAAACACTTTGTACATTCTATATTGTCCAATCATTTACATGTCTTTATGTAGTCTGATGCTGTCTTCCCGACGGAGATTATGGAAATTGTTGAAAAGAAATTTGTTTTTAAGGTGGCTATTGATGCCAAAAACAAAGAAAAGCTGATGCCTGTCTTCAATGTATTGCGTTTGTCTAATGATCCCGATATCATTAAATCTGTTTGTGCTACCGCTACACGGAAAGGTGACGAATGAATTTAAATTGTTAAGCGGTTTTAACCAAACTTCATGTACTAAGACATTACCAACAAAAATTAGCCATATAATTTCTTTATTTCATTTGGATCTCGACTGAAAGAAGCCACCGGCTTAAAGGTTCTTGATGTGGCGCCATTTGTAAGTAATTTTCATTTATGCTATTGTACACATTTTATGGCACATCTTCTCTTGTCGATTCGACGTTTTATACCTTTTACAATGATTAACCTACCCTTTGGGTGATTTCTACGAGTTTGGAGTCACGGACCGATGAGAACACAACGCCGATCGCCGCCCTAAAGAATGATGTTGTGAATGCCGAGCAATCGTCTTACGATACTACGTCTCAAGAAAAAGGAAGGTTGATCCATTGGATAAGGCCGACTTGCTCAAGGCGAAGAGAATAGTGCTACCAAAGGACAAAGTTGGTTCTTGACAAGGAGATTAAAGTTGAGAAGCCGTGAATGTAGTGTTTATTGGGTTTTAATTTTGAAATAAGCGGAAGCTGTGGATGGATATCCACGTAAACAATACTTTGTCCGTACCATTATCTTGGTCTTTCATTTTATTTTCCTCACTTATGCGATCTTGTTTGATCGATTTTACGTTGTGGACAATGTCTTATTAAGAATAACCAATCGATTACTTTGGTTAATTATTTGAAATAAGTTTTGTGCTTAAAGTTGTTTGTAGGTTTTGACTACCATTATATACTGTTTTTGGTTGTTTTGTTCATTTTGCGAGTAGCGGTGTGGTATATTCTATGGAACCAAGTCGATCGCTTGATCAAGTTTATGTATTACCTCTGATCCTAATCACACGGCACTTTGGTATTTAAGACCTTTTTATCTTGATTGATTACGTATTCATACAAAACAAATGTATACTTGCACATTGAGTGTATTATTTATATGTTGTAATGAAAATTTATGATACTATCCCATTTTATTTAGTGACATTTGTATTTTTCCTAACTATCAACGCAGTTGTATTGAGCATTGTATTTTGGCTAACTATCAATTCGGTTCTTTTTGTCTCGAAGCATAATACAAATATTCACTTCTTGATAATGATGTGTAATTACCCTTTTGGGACAACAGTTTGTTATATGATATATACTCATTGTCACATATCTGTTATATCGAAAACAAGATGCATACTCCCATCATATCACATATTGGACAACACTTATATATCGATAGAACAACGCCATTCAAGTCATCACCAAGTTATCATGCTACCACCATTAACAAATGTAATTACGGATAGATTCATATAAGCATCAACAAACCATTTTATCGTACATCTCTGATTCAACATTATTAGGGTATTATACATGTTTAACGATAACATAGATCATCAAGTAGACAAATATCATGCATTTTTGCGGTGATCAATTATCATCGTTAACGTATTTTGTGTACACTATGTTACATGAAGTTGGATAATCTAACCACTATCATCATGCCTTTGTTTTGATAATGCATGAACCTAACGACTTGATAGTGTTTGAACTAAGATTCAAGATGTTTTGTGCTTGGAAAGCGTAATCTTTCTATTTCTAAACACGCAAAAATCTCTTGAGCTTTTGGACTTTTGCGATTGACCGGAACATGAGATATTAATCTATTGGGCATTTGGATTTAATGGGCTCATTTATAAGCCTAATTATGTGTAACTTATTAATTGAAGCATTCAACCAAGTCTACCAATCGCTATATAAAATGTCGATTATAACAAACATTATAAAAGGTACTAACCCACATACTATCATTCGGTTTATATCGATTGTAACCCAACTAAAATTCTTACTACATAGACAAGCAAGCATACTTTAAACAATAAAACACACTCCTAAAGGAAGTAATGTAATTAACGAGATATTGCATTAGTCTAAAGTAGTTGATTCAACAATATATAAATAAGAACGTTGTCAACATACGAAGCGTAGTAGGATAACACCTTAAGCGTACTAGGATAATAGGCGGATGAACAAGTCATGTATCCGACCATTATTCAACTTAACATATAACTAAACTACTAAAGTCTTGCCACCTAAACATTGTTTCAAAAGACACACACCCACGACAATCCCGATAACAAAAGTCAAATCCACTTGAACACCTTCATTCAAAGACATATCAAATATTGGAACAAGCACGAAACTCGGATCAACTGTCTCCGCAAATCGGTCATCACGTCAACAAAATGAAATCGAATCATTTTGTCCTTCACGAAGCGGCATTGCCTTTTGACATGTTTCCATTTGTCCTTTGCAATCATTGTTAGATGGTTCTTTCTCGGCTTCCTCTTCCGGTATCTGTTTGTGCCTTCGGTCACGGGTCAACCGCAAACTCCATCCCACGTGTCTAACAATTGCGTTGTCAAATGTCTGCGATTCACTCTTATCAACAAACTTGGCGGTGCGATCAGTATATGAAATACAAAACCTCAATAAGCTCTCATTTTAAGTAGACATAACCAAAATTAAATACATAGAAGCCGACATGCACTAACAATTATCGTAGTATCTACTTACCAAACGGTTCCTATCAAGGACATAGGCCGCATTGGTGTGTAAAACATGCATCTTCATTTCTATCTTGATCATGCCACCTTGATCGCATATGTGAAACATTCTTGGATCTATATTGCAATTTGTGAACACAAAATATTAGAGTTATGCAATCATATAGTATAGATGTGTAACATAAATATCGTATGATACCTTTGTCCGAGGGACCTCGACGAGATAGGTAAAGCTAAATCCAATTACATTCTCGGGATGTCCTCAAAGCCTAAACCAAGTCCATCCCTTCCGAAAGTAATCATATTAAGCCTTTGCACCACCAAGATTTGTGAAAACCATTGGTTTCCGGGTACAGTGTTGTTGTCAACAACGATATTCCATCCATCTCCGTAAAACAAGTTTGCATAAACTTTTGGATTTGATGTTCCTCGAATATGAACACGACGATGATTCACGGTTGCTAAATTCATTCCTCCCATCCGAATATCAAATTCGTTTGTCACTATATCTTGCGGAAATCTCAGGAAACAGCGCATACAATTGAAAATAATCAACATACTCACGGTTATAAACTTCATATTTTAACGTAAAAAGGCGTTACAAAATAGATAATAGTTCGTGTGTGCTTACGGAGAATGTCCAAGATTCTGCACGAAACACTAAGCATCTCATCACTGCTTTGCCTATCAGTTTCTTGTCATATCCACCGCATTCGGCGCCGACGATTGTATGCGATTCGTGTCGTGTCTTCCTCCTCCTTTATAAAGTGCAACATTTCGACGTCGTATACCTACTCTTCTCCGAAACTTGACCCACTCATCGCCGTACAATTTGTAATGGTTTTACGAGCTTTGTTTTATCCGGACTTTGTGTTTTGTTCCCGATTATGTATTAAGTACAGACCATGGTGTTCCATCGTAGAAGCTTTTGTGAGCGAGAGATGGTAGCGACAACACAAACAAAATAAAACAAATATTCAATTATAAACATGACTATTAATGTTTAAATTATCACCTTCTGCGCATACGACTTTTCGCAAACTTTGCTTTGTTTCTGACAAACACAAATTGAACACTCATCTGTCAAATTATGAGTAACATATAGATTAGCTAAATGATTCGTTTTGCAACAACCTTGAAACAAATATAAGCAATCGGTTTGTATTTGTACACAATTATCAAAACAAGTATTCATTTTAAAACATATGAATCACTTTACAAATATAAATTCGCATATCCTATATGATAAATAAACAAATGGTTTATGTTTATTCACGGCAGTCATAAGTGATTATGTTATAACTAATAGTAATTTATGTTTCCTTTAGAAACAAACTAATAATGAATATCATAAGTATACATTCACATGTCATATATATTGCAAAAGCGCCGTCGTTTTAATCGACACCTTTGTATGTCTTACGTGGATACTTTATACATACTACTTATTTGAATACACTAAAAACACAACACCTTTATAAAACTTATACAATATTACTACACTTTGTCCTTTGCGTAACCTTTCGATTATATGATTTCACTCTATAATCATATCATACATTCCATGTAACAAAATAATGGACCACATAATATGTTATTACATTAACTAACTTTTAAACAAAACATACACCATATAAAATTAACTAACCTATATACTTGAAGACTAATCTTCATATCTATTCTTGTTTATAGAAACTACAAAACAAATAGTCTTTCAAGTTAAACCTATTTAGTCAAATATGAAACCGCATACCCCAAGCAAGTATCTATGTATCAACATACTATAAATCACTACCATCTTAAGGGTTAAGAATCAACCTAAACCATATCAGTTGGTGTTTAATATATTATAGTTGTCATTCTTACTTACATGCGAGATCATCATAAAACTAACAATAAATTTACTAGATTTGTATTTTGTTCAAGATGATTACATTTCTTGGTTAGAAATCGCTACTGTGTTGCTTGATTAATGAATGAGGTGTGTGTGAAATTCATCTACCACCGGGTCATTTATCAAGGTAAGTTGGATATTTTAACCAAGAACAATCATTACCTTTTGTAAATACCGTTTAATATAAATGCTATTTTTAAAAGTATATTTGTAATATTTGTATTTGTACTAAATAACAAATGACCCATCAAGTTAGTCAACTCTATATCGCATAAGATTTGTTTATACAATTAAATTATTTCATGTAATCAACTCACAAATTCTATGTAATTTCAAAAGTAAATTAGAGTATGTTAGAGATCAATTCTTAACTTAACTTTGTATACATTGTGTATAAAGGTGCCACCAATGTAGGACATAAACACACAACTAATCTCCTACAATCACATTATGGTGAATAACGACTCACCCAAGGTTCGTATGTATTTTATGATATTCATAGACAAATCAAGTGATTAAACTTAAATACACTTTTCGATACATTTGAAATAGTCAAATTTGTTCATTTTACTTTTATCTTACATCTTTGTTTCTATGTAGGCTCTCAAAAAGAGGAAGCCGATAAAGTGTTAAATACATTCGATCCATCCGATAAACTGTATCTTTTATCGACATATCGAGATGACAATGAGGTAAGAATTTGAGCGTGCATATGTCATCGTTAATAAAGATGAATATTATATTTTACAAACAAATTCAACAAACAATTTGTACAATTTTAACCGATTATTACATTCTCAAGGTGCCCGTATCTATAAGCGTGGAAGATTGTTGAAAAAGATGTTTACGTGAATAACAATGTTGTTCACATTGTTTCGTCGATGATGAAAATGTTCACCAATAACACAAAAAAAGAAACCGTTCATGACACTATACACAATTATAATGTGGTGCAATTGATCATCTATAATAGATTTGTTTTGCTATTACAATTGTTCGGTTTACACATATACAAGATATGACTAATATCATGTTCCACTACCTTTACATAGGAAGATGATGACGATGGACTGTAACGTTTAGTCGATCACAAAAAGACAAAGGACTTTCTCATCAAATGTACTTCCATCAAGGCTCATGGACGTAAAAGCGGATGATGATTTTGATAACGTTACCTTTGAAGATAATTCCATTCCCATTAATGATCGATTACTAATGGTGCGATAATGAAGATGATGATGGAATTAGTTTAGGCGATCTTGATACCGATATTGATGAATCTCGATGATATTGATGATGATTTGGCGATTTTATTGAGGATGATGATGCAACTCCGTTTCCTACGGATGATGACGATTATGACGATGATGTTTGATTGAATAAGAAATGTAAATGCCAAAAATGTTCTTTTATCAATAAGACATGTTTCACTCTTGATATTCTTATTCACTATGTTAAGTTTTAAAAGTACATGCATTTTAATGAGAAAATATGCATTCATATTCTTAGTAAGCGTTGTCATTGTCATTTGGGGTAACTAGGAAGGATTCTAAATGAGATCATATATATTTTCGATGATACAATTTCTATTTATAGTTTTTAGCAACTTTATATATGTCACCGATTTTGAAAGCTTATTTAGAATATTACTCAATCATGAAGGATCACATGTGTAAAATACATAATTATACTCACAAAATATCTATAAATACTCCTAATTCACATACATCTTCCAATACGAGTTTACATGGCATCATCAAACCCTAAAAGCAGAGATCATGAAAACTCAAATCGGCTAAAACAAGTGCAAAGGTTAATCCTCCAACCGTTCTTGATGTTGATCTGCAACGCAACCTCTTTATTGAACACCTTTGCATGATGGGCGAGAGAAACCATCAAATAACAAAGTTGATGATGCAATGAGATTTCTTGCATCGCTTTTGAAGAAGGATCGTCTTCTCAACATGATAAAGGTATGTCGTATAACTAGCGTTACCATCTTATAAATAAAATCATCATATATATTTCCTTTATAGTGGCTAATTTAATTTTCTATATGCGGTGAGTTAGACACATCTGTTTTCTTGATTGGCTTAAAGTAAATGGTGGGGATCACGAAGAACAAGCCAAGATTCTAAATGCCGTTAAGTCGAAGGTGCTAAAAGCGAAGCTATGATCAATGAATTACAGGCAATGGGTCACGATTTGTTGATGACTACGTTGTCGATTTAAACTTCTTGACGAGTTGAACTCTCATCATCAAAGTTTTATTGTCATGTTTATGTTATGTCATTTTTATTAATAAAATTATTTGAAGTTCAAGCCCTTACAATTTATCTTCATATAACACCATTTTTGTGATGAATATTATGTCTATTGTTATAAAAGTGTTTGAGGTTCAAATAACTATTTGTCTACATATTTATCATCAATAGTATCAAAATTAACTGGATGATAATCATGTCTTAATGTCATTGAATACGTCAATTAATATAATCAGATCTGTTTATGAAGGGGAAGATGATAGGTGTGTCAATTAATGTCATATTCTAATAGCGTTTCCAAATGACAAATCAAATTTCAAATCGCCATTTAACCAACATATCATATCCTTTAAAAAGTAATCAATGCAGTAGAAGTAAAAACTGGAACAAAACAAGGCCCATGTAAACGCTCTTATTCTCTTATATTAGCCCAATACAGTTGTTACGCTATTAAGTTTGATGAAACAAATCGAACATATTAAGCTATGCACACTTATTTTCATACAAGTTAAAAATAAGCGTTGACAATAAAATAGAACATACGATGAAATATATTACAAGCGCTTACACATAAGTTCATAACATTGATCTATTTACCATTACATACATAGCATATCATTATAGAAAATAAGTGTTCATGCCATATCGGCCGACCTTCATAACCACTCCAAAACACAAAACATACGACATAAGCAATCCAAACGTAATTTATGATGCTTGATTAGACATAACAAGTTCGATCATTAACACACACACAAAGTTTCTTGGCGCGATTGCGGATGTCTTAACACATGTGGAATCTTGGAATTTCAACTTTGTTACACGAAGGCAAAGAGGCGCCGACGTCTGGAACTTTTTAACAAGCTTGAACCGGACCATTTTGTTATCTTCCCAATCACAATCTCTAACAATCTCGTCCGGTTGCAATTGATTGTAACATGATTTTTGCTTTTGGCTTTGTCATTGTGGCGTTCCAAATCAACGTCAACATAGAACTCCTCTTCTTCGTATTGCGACAGCGCATTGTGGTGCTTGCCGCATTGCATGCGCCTTCACAAAGTCATGAGGAATGTTACGCGTGTCTGAGACTTAATGTAAGGAATAACCTTAGATTTACAAGTTCCAATAAATTATATATTAATATCAATCGATCACTTACCAACCGCCTTACGTCCGTAACGTCGCCAATATCGGTGCGTAAAGCGATCCCTCTCATTGTCATGTTCGGTGTGTGTCCTTCCCATGCACACATATGTTTCATCCTCTTATCTAAATTTCAAATATACAAAAACAAAATTACGTTAAATAATTATCATATTGAAATGTTTTATCTTGACAAATAAGTACATATATTATTCCAACAGTTTGATAACATACCATTGTCAATCGGTTTCTCATGAAAGGGTTTCTGCGATTCGGTACATCGTTCTACAACATCATGGCGCATCTCGACACCATGCGTCAAATGGCATCAATAAACGACATTGTTTAGCAAGTTTGTCAAGACAAATCTTACGCCAGCGATCGGTTTTTCTCGTGAACTAAAATATCCCATCACGACCACCGAATAGATGGACATGCCTATCTTCATCCAAAGACACAATCCTACGATGAGCTACGGTTGCTACAACCACTCCACCCACAAGAACGGCGATCATTATCAAATGAAGTAAAGAAACCGCTAGGAATGTCTGCGTAACGAGTTTATATAAAATAAAATGTTATTTACTAAATGGATTTTCATGAGATTTGTAATCAAGTTATTCAATTTAATGATTAGAGTTTAGTAATTACGGTGATTGTTCAAGGTGTTGCAAAGTTAGCAAGCATCTTGTTTATCGTAACCTCGACATCCGAGACGGTATCCATTGCACTCGGATCCATCATTGGTATCTGTTTATAGTAGTAATGTGATCCTCTTCTTGCCTAATAAAATGAAATGTCCCGACATTCGTGTACTTGCTTGTCATCTAAAAATATTCGCCACTCACGTTCATACGACTTAAAACGCTTCCCACCAGACCATCTTTATGTAAACTTTATGTTTCGTTCCGCCATTATGAATTAAGTAAATCCAATTGTTCTTGGGTTTCGGTGGTCCGTAAGAGTAGGAAGAAGTCGTAATTGAAATACATCTTGCATGTATTAATGTCAAGAGTTTCGAATAAACAACTCAATTAAATAACTTGATCGTACCACAAAATACACTAATGTTCGAATGTTAATTTGGTTTGCCTCAACGAAGCGCATCATCATTACATTTCATAAAACAACATACGTTCAAAGGGTCAACAAGTGTTCACATCAACAAATATATGCACATTCGTATATGTTACTACATACTAAAGCTGTGCACACATCTATAATCATTTAACCATTTGACCGTCACGAATACCTATTTTTGTCCGTTCACCATATTATATCATATCACGCGCTTTTCATATGGAAAACTTAAGCGACAATCTACCCAAACTACCTTCCGCCATAGTTGCAAACAATGTTCATACCGATAGTCGGTGCATAATTACATATTCGATAAGTATAAAACAAAGTCTTAGTAAATCGATAATATCTTAACCCATATAATTATTTAAAATTACTAACTTCAATGCACATATTTTCATACAATTTAACTACACATCCATTACGAAATTGTTCCTCATATTGTGTAATCATATCTCCATGTTACAAGTATATGTTTGTTTAGCTCTTGCACCTTTGATACTGACATCACACCCTTTTCATATGCAACAACTAATCTATACTATACTAATCTTAGCCAAACTTATCCCCATAATTGCATACAATGTTAATACCTATATTAAGATTCTTAGGAAGATCTTGCTTAACTATCTAACAAAGTCCTACTAAAATGATTCTAACATAACTCATACATATCTTTAAAAGTAGTATCTTCTATTTTTTATATGTTTCATATCATCTAACCTCACATGCAGTGTCAATCGGTATTTCACTTTAACAGAACCGTGTTTTTCCTTTGTTTTGCAATCTAACAATAATCACAAACATTAAAAATAGTTTGATCGGTGCTTAATCTATGCATTATTAACACAAAATCATTCAAGAAAAAAATAAAATAAAATTATTTGGAGAACCTGTATTCTTCAAGAGAGAGATGGAGGAGATCAGGTTGAATGTGTGTTTTGAAATTATTGGGGTAGTTAAACGTTAATTATAGCACCGCCGTTAACATCACACCTATCTATACACGTTAGTCATAGTCATGATGGTTTTTGTTGAATTTTTCCGATGCATCATCACTCAAGCCTACAAGCGTTATATTGTAGATTTAATTACCACTTTTTGTATAAGTTTGTATAAGTAATTAAATTATATTTTCACAAAATCACACAAGGTTTGTTTAGTAACATTTTATCACTTACATGTTTGACGACCAAGTGATGTGTGTAATACATACATTTGCAGAAACTGATGTGTATAAGTAATTTGTATTGACATTTGGACTTAATACATTTGACATGCAAACATTGCTTTTGTCATATACAATTAAAAAAACAAGGTAACCCAATTTTTAAAAGGTTTTGTTAGTGTAGCCAATCAATGAAGATGAACGCTAAACAATTTAATTGTCTATATCTCCGGTTAATTATATACATTTACTAAGCAATGTCAACAATCATGACATTCACGATAGGAAGCATCTCTGTGACATATTATCGTATGTTGTTTTGCTCTTGCCAACAAAAATCTAATGAGATCTGATAAAATGAATGTCCGGTCACCAACACACACATGATGACCTCATAATGTTATTTAGAATTTGTGACTTATATTAGCAATAGCTTTTAGCAAGTTCTTGATCACGAATATGCCATTACTTTACAAGATTTTTGATGTAATATTTCATATTCTACGGATGAGTCATATTATTTACTAAAGTATAATCCAAGCATCATGACTCACATACATTAGTCGGTTTACTTTAAAGTCAATGCAAGAAAAACATGATACAACAAATTTTTTATACAACAATATGTATACAAAATTTGTAGTAACTAAGACCTTTAGTTACAATTAAAGTTCGTTTGACCCATATTCTTTTGTTTCTTTTAGACAACGTTCCGGCACCATGTTCGTATATTCATCTTTATCTAAACGAATAATTTATTTTTTACATTCGTTCCATGGTAAATCAAAAATTATAATTTATTATTTTAAATGATAGGTGCATCTGTCTCTTTTACACACATTCAACCAACAACTAATCCAACATTGCCGCTTTCGAACACATATTGTATTAGTACTTATACATTTACACAACCATGTAGATGTTTTTTCATAATACTTAAGCAACTATTTGCGTTTCATCTACACTATGCTATTGTATAATTGTTTTGCATATATCCTCCATCTATAGGATCTCAAATACATTTTTAAGTAACTATAGTTTACTTAATAACAATATGTATACAAAATTTGTAGTAACTAACACATTTAGTTACAATTAAATATCCTTTCACAAAGCTCCTTTTGTTTGTTTAGAGAATGTTCCGGAACCGATGTTCGTATATTCATCTTTATGTAAACGAATAATTTATTTTTTTACATTCATCCCATGGTAAAAGATACATTATGCTTTATTCTTTTAAATGATAGCTTCCTATGTCTCTTTTACACACATTCAACCAACAAGTAATCCGACATTGCCGCTTTCGCACTTAAATTGTAATTAGTACTTATACATTTACACAAGCACGTCAATTTTCTTTCACAATACTTATGGAACTAATTGCGTTTCATCGTTATTGTATCATTGTTTTACATATATCCTCCATGTATATCCGCCACAAATACATTTTAAAGTAACTATATTTTAATTAACAATATGTATAGAAACAAATATTTCGTGTAATCAACTTTCAAATAAGTTGTATACAAATAAATAAATTATACAACAAATCATTTCCTAATATATTGTCACCTTCATATTCTATAAATGTATGTATGAAAATTCTTTAAACCATAATTGTTAACATATTACGGAGTAAAGGAGGAAAAAAATGTCAAACTCAAACCATCACGACGAAGGTATGTTACAATCATAATCGATATTTTTCGAATTATTTTCCGAATTTGTATAAATTTAGTTTACTGAAACATTTATTTGCCTAAACAATAATCTGATCTATTCCTTTGAATGTATTATAGGACAAAAATTTGCATATGTTAAAGAAAGTGTTGCACCAAGAAACACATCATCGCCAGCGAACATGGTGCGAGACAAAGCGGATATTATTGGTTTTTGAAGCATCGATCGTTCATGACAAGAAAAATGAAACATCAACCATCTTGGAGAACGATTTTGTATGCGATCCTAAGGTGGGAAAGCGAAGATCAAATACCACAACCATTTGAACTGGATATAGTACATACTATGATTCCGTAGATCCATATGATAACGGTGATCCATATATACTTAAAAGTATAATTGAGGAGAAGCTGTCATTGCCTGTTTGTTCGGGAACTTGCAAATGCCCTCTGGAAAATCACGAATGCTCATATTGCTCGCCTCCAACGCCATAATTTATGTTCAATTTTTCAAATGAGAATAATTGTCTTTATCTTTTGAAATCTATTTATGATTATGATTATGATACAAATTATCTTGGAATCATTTTTTACTTTTAAACAATCAAAACATTGTCTAAAAAGCGACACTTTAATGCCCATAAATCGTTTCTAAAATTAGTATAGTCAAATCGCTATAAAGATGTTCAACATTACATTCTCGCCACATTACACACTACAATGCCTCTACGATTCAACAATGGTAATCGTGGGATTAGAGCTTACGTAAGTTTTTCATTTATTTCCCAACATTGTCGTAATGTACATCATATCTAATCGTTTACTTTTACATTCTAATAGTGAATGGGGTGTTGCTCCTCCTACAATTGACATATGCATTCATCATGGAGGTAGAGTTGTAACTACAAACGTTTTTATGATTATTGGGCGGAGATGAAATTATGATATGCAATGTGTCAACACACAATTTAACCTCTGACAACGTTAGGCGATTAGTTCGTCACCATCTAAATCGATTACACCGATGTCGTTGCTTACTACTTGCGTGTTCCATTGTTCAAATGGAAGAAGCAGATAGTCTTCGTAAGATAGAACATGAATGGTATATCGATGGCTGGCTACACAACATTCAACTTGGTCAAGCACTGGATATATACTTAGCACATTATTGTTATCCTACCCTTATTGACCCAAATCGTCAAAGATGGCTACTAAGAAGATGGGAAACAAACGGCTGGATAAGTGGACATGTTGAAGCGAATCGAAGGGCTGCTCGGTTGTCATGTGAAAGAAAGAATTCATCACGTTAATTAGCATTCCATTTCATATTTTAAGTACACTACCCATTACAATATTTTCATCATTCATGTTGACTTTTTAAAATTTATTTGAAATAAGGATTCATTAAAAATAATTATGCGTATTACCATTCAGAAAGAACATGCAACATTTAAGGATTTATCTGCATTTGCAAATGTAAGTAACAAATATTAACATGAATTCATAAACAAATACATTTACACATTTTGTTTTAGAGAATGAACATAACCTTGAAAGCATATCAAATTTACAACTAAAATATGTTATTTCTACTATCCTTTCCAAATAGATACTTTAAAACTTCCAATAATCTGAGATATACACAAATTTTATTACAAACGCTAGAATCGAAAAAATATTCTCATAATCAAACATATTTGTTTACAATATATCTTGATATACTTTCCTATAATACATAAAATATTGAAACTACATAAATCCCATCTTGATTCATACAATTCATTAACATAAAACATATCTGAGTATGAAACCATGTTCAATAGCAAATCATCATTGAATGTTGTATTCGGTTCTTATTATATACATTTCAAACGTTTAAGACATTTACATTTACAAACTAACTTTTGTTGTTTCTGTTCCTTTCAGCATATTTCCGTCACAAAAAAACGACGAAGACTACTCAAAGATGGCAACCCTGCTGTGGGACGTGTTACTTCTGATAACGATTTACAGAAATTTGCAAACCTATTAGAAAAGGTATGAACATATATCAAACACTTCTACTAAATTGTGTTTACATAGTACCAACTTATATGATTCATGGTTAAACATCTTGATAGGAATCTGATGACGAGAAACCGCTGAGGATAAAGCGCAAAACCAAGTCTGCACAAAGGCGTGGTAAAAAGGATGAAGAGAAAGAAGAAGCGAATGATGATTGTGGACTATTCCACAATTCGGTTTACTCTAAGTCTAAACAAGCTGATAAAGAGGATGACAAAATATTTGTTCATTCTAATGATCATGTATACCATCTGGACGATTTTAGCGATGATGAACATTTACTTGATAAACAAGACAGTTTGTTTAGTACAAAAGATCACAAGTTTGCGCTTATTGATGAAGAAGCAGATGCACATATTCAAAACAATAACAACACAAGCGAGGATGGTGGTGTGTGGGTTAATATCAACGATATTCCACATGAACCATTTCGCTCTTTAGATATTCATAACAACTACATTCATGAAGATGCCGAAAAAAGTTACAACAACCTTACGTGTCCGATGATGATGAATCGATGGGAAGATATTATACGGGCATTAACATCACGCAGATGATTTCTAAATATTTTAGCTTCCTAAAACATGATCATTTGTCAACACATGATCATTTAGATTATGAGTTGCTTATGTCATTCTTATAATTAATATTATTAATAACATTTTAAGTTGATGATTTTTGTAATTTTTACTTTGTGTGAATTTGTCATAACTTCATTATTATCTTCCATATAGCAAGTTTTTTTGAGTTCAAAATATCGACATATTAAATGATTTACTATAAGCGAAATAATGACACATTTATTACTCCATTTAAATGATTTGGAAAATTTACTCTTCATATCATTAGCTAAATTATATCTTTTCAAAGTGTATGTAGTATCTTTTGAATGAATGTCTTTACAACTTCATATCCATAACATATTTTCATACAACAGTTTCGGAGAAACATATCATTGTATAAATTCTCTAACACAGAAAACGATTGTAATCTATTATCATCATGGATGATGAAAACACTCCACCAAACAACAGGAAACGTTCTTCAGCTCATCCTGAGAATAGGAAACCAAAAAATGGACAAACTTCGGCCATGTCCAACAAGATTTTCAAATCGTCTCGAGATCCAACTCAATTTTCAAGTGAGACTTTTGCACAAAATATGATTGTGCATTCCGGTTCAACAAACAGAAGAGTATCGCTGACAGAATTGTTGAATTGTAAGATTATCTTCAATAAAGAATTACACTTTTTATTCATAACATTTTTCCATCTATGGTACCTTTGTAACTATTTCTTCTTCATGCATTAGATAATCCTCTACATGTAGATATCGTTTCCAACAGACAGCCAACATCATCGACCAAAAATGTAGGCAGACCACCGTCGGTGTTGAGTCATGAAAGGCAGCCTTTAACTGACTTGACTAATTGTTAGTTTCTTATAAATTATATGCAGTAACAAAATTCAGTTTACTACTACCTGTGTTGTTACTTTAAACTATTCGATAGTCATGCTTTACCACTAACTTTGCTATTTGACACGGTCATCCACACCGACTAAATACATCATCTCTGTCACCAATGGCCACTAGAAGCTTACCTTTACACATTCATCAAGGTTTGCTTATTTTGCTTATATAAGTTTGTTTATAAACTTTGTTCAAGTGTAATTCGACATGGTGCCTCATTTTAATTTTCCAACCTTGATTTAGGAAGCGGGTACAAAATAGAAGCACCTTATCGTCCTACAATAGTCAAGAAAGTCCTTTACAAAATGGTAAACTATAAGCTACAATATCAATTCATTGCTTTACGCTTATGTATGTAGATTACTTAAATTCTTGTCTATTTATTTTGATATGATCTTAGGCGTATATGTTATGTTGCAACATCTCTTGAAATATCAGCTGAAGCTTATACTCAGCCAATGAATAGTTTGGAAAAAAAACAAGCGCATTTTCAAACAGTAACCAACGTACATATTATACATATGTAACACATAAGAAATTTTCATTATATGGTCACTGATATTCTTCCACTATACTTATCCAACAGTTTGAAAATATAAACGCCTGATATACTATGTTGAATGTCAAACGTAGGCAGCAATGGTCACAATAGATGCAACGTGTCGCCTTACAATATTCTCTCAACTCCTTTACAGCATGGTAAACTATAAATAGAATATTTAGTTTTTGTTATTTTATGTTTAAAAGTAGTTTGTTTGGTTAATGAGTGTTTTGTATCGAAAGCTATTACATTACATCTCACGTTCATAAAACACTCAAATAACACCACAACGTATCACTACTTGATAGATACTCGCAAAAAACACTTCACCATTGTCAACGCATAAACAAGGTACATATTATACGATTCACACCCAACCGTAGAGAATCTTATTTGTTTTTCTTCTTTGTTTCGGTTTTTACTTTGTTTTTCCGTTATGTTTTGAGGAAGCTGTTATAATAAATTTCTATATAAATAGGCACCAATTACGTGAACAAAACACTCCTCAATTAACTCCTGTTGGCACACTCATAAACGACAGACTCCACTTACTAACGTTTCAGCAGTGCGTTTCAAAATTAGAATCTTGTTTTCATGCATTTGTTTGACCCATATAATTTAACCATGGTTGTACTATTTTTGTTTTCACGATTACTTTTCAAACACCGTCATCCGTCAACGTCTTGCACGTCCAGAGTCTTTGAATCTTCTGGGGTTTCAAATGGCATTCGTGGTTTAGCAACAAAAAAATCAACATTCGAACAAGGAGAATCTTCAAGAAGACAAAAAAGGTCTACCAGACCAACGTTACAGTCTCACACTCCGATTTTTTTCAATCTTGATGAAGAAGGACCCGTCAGGAAAGTTTACGACAAATACGTCGGTATATCTGAAGGTATAAGTCAGTAATATTCTTCTATAATTGCACAATTTTCATGGTGTTTCTTAGAGTAAAATTAATTAAAATATATTATTTTACGTGAGTGCAGAGTACTATGACATTGGCGATCCTACGTTCGAGTGTAAAGAATGCCGTGCCCTGTTATGGGAAGCAGAAGCAAAACAAGGGAATGCTAATCCGGAGGGAAAAGCTTATTCCATATGCTGTTCCAAGGGAAAAATTTCTATTCCACAAGCACCTCCTGCTCCAAAACAGTTAGTTGATTTATTCTGCAATGACGACATCAAAAGTGAAAATTTCAGAAAGAACATTAGAACGTACAACAGCATGTTCGCGTTTACTTCAATGGGTGGCAAGGTTGATGACACAATCAACAGGAAAGGACGAGGTCCCTATGTTTTTCGTTTACATGGTCAAACGTACCATAGTATTGGTAGCTTACTTCCGGAAACTGAGACTCCTCCAAAGTTCGCACAGTTGTATATATATGACACGCAAAACGAAACCGACAATAGAGCGGCTGCCTTAAGGTAAGTGAGTGATTGACGTTTTATTATTGTCACTGCATTTTTAACAAAAAAGGATTGATAAACATTATCTCTTACCTAATGTTTGTCCCGTTACTCTATTAACAGTGGTTCAAAATCTGCTTCGTCTGGCACTTCCAATTCAAAGACACCTATTGATCGAAACATTATCAATGAAGTGAAAGATATTTTGGATACATCAAGTGATTTGGTTAAAACATTTAGAAGGGCACGTGACCGCTACACAGAAGACACCGAGCAGAATATTAGAATAAAGCTCATGGCAAAGCGAGGCAAGAGTGGACGACAATACAATCTTCCAACTGCCGACGAGGTTCTTTGGACTTATCGTGGCGACTTGGATGCATCTTGCGAAAGATAGGGACATTGTGATAGAAAAGTTTGGTGAAGGTTTGCGGTATAAACATTTTTCATCCTATGTACCTTCCTTGCAATACCCTTTGTTGATGCCTTCTGCAAAGATGGGTATTATTTAGAATACCACGAAAAATAAATCGGGACAACCAACAATCGAAAAGAATGAAAGAACGATTACTATGCGTGAGTGGTTTGCCTATCGATCTGGGACCGCGGAATACGAGAATTTATTCATACGTGGAGGTCGTTTGTTCCAGCAATTTCTTGTGGATGGGTTCGCCATGGTTGAGAGAGCGTATGTTTTTCATCGTTCCAAACAGTCTAAACTAAGGTGTGATACGTATTCAAATGTGCGTCAAAGCGTCGCATCGAAATACCGACCGTCCACGGTTGGAAAGCCTATCATTTGCCTTCTTCTTTCATTTGGCGGACCAAGGTACATGCAACAATGTTATATGGATGCCATGGCATTGTGTAGGTGGTATGGTTGTCCGTTGTTTATAACGATAACATGCAACCCTAAATGGCCAGAGATTGAAAGATATATGCGGGAGCATAAGCTTTCATCTGCAGATCGACCTGATGTGGTATCTCGAGTTTTTAAAATGAAACTCGATCAGCTGATGAAGGATATCAAAGAGTTGCGTTTGTTCGGACGTGTTCAAGCAGGTATGTTCTTTACTTATAGGCCACACCACATTCATCAACATTATAGTGTTATACGAAATGTGTATAATTAGAATTACAACTGATATTATGTTTATTTCAACAATATTGTGCAGTTGTATACACCGTTGAATTTCAAAAAAGAGGGCTTCCACACGCACATGTTTGTTTGTTTCTACATAAGGATGACAAACTGCCAAACGCCGAACATATTGACAAACACATATCCGCTGAGATACCAGACCAAAATGAGGATCCCGATCTGCACAAGTTAGTTTCCGACTTTATGATGCATGGCCCATGTGGTGTTGACGACCCAAATCAGGTTTGCATGGATGATGGTAGGTGTCGAAACACTTCCTAAAGGTTTATGCAACACACTCTGTTGACTCGGAAGGCTACCACATATCTGAAGACGTGATAACGGGATCCATGTTGTTAAGAGTGGACATAAAATTGCACAACGGTTTTGTTATTCCGTATAACGTGTTATTGAAACGTTACCAATGCCACATCAATGTTGAATGGTGCAATCAAAGGGATCAATAAAATATTTGTTTAAATACATAAACAAAGGTCACGATAGAGTATCGGCACGGTTGTATGAACCGGCAACAACGGAAGACGGTCAGCAGTTGATAAACCCGTTGGCGAGATCAAGCGTTCTATGATTGTAGGTACATGTCTGCTTGTGAAGCCGCATGGAGAATATTTGGATTCGAGATAAATTATAGAACACCAAATGTCGAACGTCTCTCATTTCATCTCGAAGGCGACCAGCCAGTTGTATTTGGTGAGAACTCTGACCTTGAAACCGTTATTCACAAACCAACGGTTGGTGCTTCTATGTTCGAATCATGGATGCATATGAACGAAATGTATCCATCAGCAAGGGAGTTAACATATGCTGAGTTTCCTACAAAATTTGTATGGAATGTTCCAAAAAGAACGTGGACACATAGGAAGAAACAATATGCAATTGGCGAAATTCATAATGTGCCAGTCTCAGCAGGTGAAGGTTACTATTGTCGGATGCTACTAAGCGATCAAAAGGTTGTCGAAATCACGGCGAGATAAGGAAAATCCACGGTGTAGTTTATCCTACTTACAAAGATGCACCTTTCTGCAATGGGACTTTTAGATGACGACAAGGAACATATTGAGGGTATTAAAGAGGCAGCCCATTGGTCCTCTGCTTGAGCATTTCTGCGACCTTTTGTTACATTATTGTCACAAAAGAGCTTGACACACCATTGATGTTTGGTTGCAAACTTGGCATTTGCTATCGAAGACGTCGAGTACAAGAGAAGAATTCTTTTAGGCATTCCGGTATAACCACCAACTTAGCTTTGTTACTAACTTTTATATAAATTTATACATGAATGGAAATGGTTACTTATTACAAATTAGTGATTTATCATCCTGTTAAAAGACCATCTTTTGCAAGTCACCTCAACAAAAAATGATCTCTTGATTCTTACGATATGTGTGTTAGTCTATAAATATCGTACAATGCTCACTATTTTTACAATCATTATTTGCATACATAAGCTCGCCTCATGTATGGCTATTTTGATACAGGTTTACGACTAAGCGACGACGAGAAAAAGAATATTTGTTTGTTCTTTATCGAACAACTTATGCGCTCAAGAGGCACCAGTTTGAAAGCTTTTCCAGAACTTCCTTATCCAGATGAGAGTTACATGGCCGACTTTGGTAACAGGCTAATCTTTGCTGAGAGAGATTATAATCCATCAGAGTTGCAGGCTGAATACGAGACTCTATATGCCGCGTTAACCACGGAACAGAGAAATGTATATGACACCATCATGAGTTCCGTTACAAATGGTAGAGGAGGAAATTATTTTGTATACGGGTACGGAGGGACTGGTAAGACGTATTTATGGAAAACCCTTGCTGCGGGGATTAGAAGAAATGGTGACATAGTCATAAACGTTGCATCAAGTGGCATTGCATCTTTATTGATGTCAGGTGGACGGACTGCTCATTCGAGGTTTCATATTCGATAAATATTGATGAGACTTCTACGTGCTCAATAACTCCGCAAAGTGACTTGGGGAAGTTGTTGAAGAAATGCAAGCTTATTATTTGGGATGAGGCTCCCATGACAAATAAGCTGTGCTTTGAGGCATTAGATAGGTCCTTGAGAGATATCTTGCGTGAAACAGTCGACACTTTTGATCGCCTTTGGTAATATGATGTAGTATTTGGCGGTGATTTTAGGCGGTCTGCCGTTATTCAAAAGGTTCCGCAAGACATTGTTAATGCATCTTTAAAACAATCGTACTTGTGGGATCATTGCAAAGTGTTAAAATTAACCGCTAATATCGCCTTACGGTTGGATCACGGCACGAGGATGTGGTGAGATAAAGGAATTTGCGAATGGATATTGAAAGTAGGAGATGGAGATGTTGGAGGACAACACGACGGAGAGGTTTTGATAGATATACGAAGATATTCTAATACATGAAACTAATGATCCCGTAAAATCTATTATAGATTTCACTTACCCAAACATTTTGGATAACATAGGTGATCCGTCTTACTTCGAGAAAAGGCCATTCTTGCTCCAACCAATGAAGTGGTTGGCGATGATTAACGATCATTTGCTTCAAACCTTTCACGGTGAAGAAATAGTTTATCTTAGTTGTGACAACATAGATAAAGCGACCGTGGTGGTGCTATAGACCAAGCCGTCTTTTCACCTGAATTTATCAACGGTTTAAAATTTTCGGGTGTCCCAAACCATAGGCTCGCATTGAAGGTCGGTGTCCCAATAATGTTGTTGAGAAACATTAATCAATCACAAGGTTTGTGTAATGGGACAAGGCTTCAAGTGACTAAATTAATGCGTGCCTCTATTCAAGCCAAAATAATTAACGGAACACATTTTGGCAATACGGTTATACTTTCAAGGTTGAAAATTACTCCATCGGATAAACGTTTACCACTCAAGATCGTGCGCAAACAATTTCGTGTCGGTTTCTTTTGCCATGACGATAAACAAGAGCCAAGGACAATCACTTTCGAAAGTTGGTTTGTACCTACCACGTCTGTTTTCACACACGGACAATTATATGTCGCACTTTCACGCGTAAAAGCAAAAAGGGTTTGAAGGTTGTTATTTGTGATGCCGATCGTAATTTATTAAAGACTACTACAAATGTAGTCTATAAAGAGGTTCTTCACGGTCTTTGATCGATTATCAACGGTATGTTCGGATACTCACTTAATGTCATACAATTTGTTTTTACATGTTTATTGTAATTCACACAAAAGTTTTACTTACACATTCTTTTCATGGTTTGTTAGGTTCTCGGCAATTTGTATTGCCTTACCAATTCATCTACTTCTCACTACATACGCTTTCTTTTTCAAGCCTGTCAAGATTGAAGACCACCTGAATGTATGTAGGAGACATTATTACTTACAATAATTGTACTCTATATTGTACTTGACTTATCACTTCATATTAATAAATAACAGATTCAATATTTGTTTTCTTTCATTATTTTTCTTATTTTGTTTACATACTAATTTTTTTCTTTTTGCAACATCTTTTTTCCTCTTATTACTTTTATTATCATCTCATTTATATAGTTTTTATAAAAATGGGGAACATTTACCCGGTGTCAACGGATGTCTTATAAAAGCAGAAAACAACCCTAAACTTTTTATTATTTATATAACAAACTTTATTTGTTGAATCCTAACAGATATCTAACGATTTCGTCAATAAAAAAATTACCGTCCGAAAGGTCTTTCGATGAAGAATAAAATGATCCCCATATGGATATACTTTTGTAAGTGAATTTCAAATGCTCATAATCAAACTTGATTTTAGCATCATCACATTGTTCCTTCAAAAATTTGTCTTTTTCTTTAAGTACTGTTGAAGCATAATCTGGCGCGGGCAGGATTCAACGACTCTCCTTGGCCGTTAGTCGTCTTCTCGAGCCCTAGTAGACCTGTCAATAAAGAAAACCCGTTAGGAGTGGACCCGGAGCCATAGCCCCGGGGTCCACCTCTGACGGTCAAGTTAGTATGCGCTGTGGCATAGCAAAAAGTGTTAGGTTTAGAGATAACATGTCATGTATATATAGGCATGGATTAGGGTTTAGGTGTAGAGTGAGCCGCTGTCATCCGGGCCTGACCCATTCCTGGCCCAATCCGGACCATACGTCCACAAGCCCCCCAAATCTAGTATGAGATAGCGCATGGCTATGTTGTGCTAGACTTAAGTTCTGATGGCCGCGTAGGTGAAAGTGGAACCCGTATCGCATCCAGGTAGGCGTGCCTTTTGTACCAAGAGTAACGCAAAGATGGTGCGACATAAGACGTGCTTCAGATGGCGGTGCTACGCTGTCGCGACAAAGAGATGCGACGAAGGCGTGCTACATGCGGCGCTTGTTGTGCGTGACAAAGAGATGCGACGAAGACGTGCTTCACAAGATAAGTGTCTTGTTGTCGCGATAAAGATGTGCGACAACCGACAGAGGACGTCTCCCTACGGCAAGTTGGTGCGAATATTTAAATTGCCTTCGATCCGCTTCCAAATACACTGCGTTTAAAACAAGTGGTAGCGTATACCGTAGCCCCCAAGTTCGATGGTGCTACTCGTGTAGGAGCATTAAACCGTATTTAATCTGCGAAAAACACTCAATGCAAAGATTAAAAGTATATGCCGCGAATCGCAGCATATAAAACCTAATAAAATTAAGCAATATATAGCACATAGGATAAATAATATATATAGCACATAGCTTATAAGAAAATTGGTAGTGCACACCCGTCGTGGGATGCGTACCGATGAAATAATAAATTGTATGTTTTTTTTTTTTTCTTTAACAGATGGACGTACTGTGACCGCGACAAATAGACACAGATGGATTTATCTTAACCGTATAGACTCGAACGTTTCTGGATGATCGCAGATGTTTATACCACGGCTTTTGGTCCAGTGCGCATCATGGCGATTGACTAGCATCGTGGTTTTCGCGCGTACGCCTTCTCTGCGAAAATGTCTGAACGCACGGCCTAATGCGGGTAGATTTATCGCGACTGCGTTGTTCGAGCGCGAACAAGCGTACCAACCGTAAAAACAGTATCTGCGCGAATTTATCGCGGCTAAAAAATAAAATAGCTCCGATCGTGCGGATATTTGCTTAGGTCCGATCATGTGGACTAAAATATAAAATAGGTCCGATCGTGCGGATGATTTAAAATAGGCCCGATCGTGCGGAATTGTTTCTTTTTATCAATCGCAATAAAAGAATATGCAATTTAACGTGATAATGATCTTTTGATAAATAATATGGAATTCAACGTAATGATTTATTCCAAGTTTAGATTTGACCATAAATATGTCAACATGAAAATATAAGATTTACTTAATATTAAAACGCACCGTGGTTCAGTAAACATAACATATTAAGATGCTGTTATTTTGTGTATTATCAAATATATGACAATTTATAAAGCAAGGTCTGTTATTCAGATGTGAAGATGCTTTTTAAAGTTCTACGCATGGTAGAATACAAAGTTTTAGAGTTACCGACTTTAGGAATTCATCTTTGCGTTTCGGTAATATGAGAACACGAAACATAGTTTATTCGTGGTCCCACGAATGGCGCCAACTTGTTGAAGCATAATCTGGCGCGGGCAGGATTCAACGACTCTCCTTGGCCGTTAGTCGTCAAAGAGTTTTCAGAAGACATTTTCTCATTCTTTTCTTGCATTTTGAGTTCAAAAGAAATATTTTGTGCTTCAAGTTTTGTAAAATCTTCTCGAAATGTGCCGCTCTTTTTGACAATTCTACTTTTACATTAGTTGCTTCTTTTGAAAGCTTGTTTATGGTCTTTTTGAGACAAAGTTTTCAGATTCCAAAGAATAGTTTTGTTCAAAATTCTCATTTTCATATTCATGGATTATAGAGACTGATTTAAACGACTCGAACTAATTTGTGAAAAGTTCTTTTTGAATATCAAGATTATGCATTTTTCATCAAATTCGTTTTTAAGAGAAGTAACATACTTTAAATAAATTATCTTTTATTTATGTGACAACACTCTTGTCAAAGTAAGTAAGTTGAGCATTGGTGTTCTTAGTAAAAGGCTCAAAATCTTTTGACAATAAATTTCTAGCTTGCTTGACAACACCATTTCGAACATCCCAAGAAGGGGAGATTTCCTCTCGTGTAAGCTCTCGTATGTAAAGAATTTGTTTTACAAGAGTATCCATTGAATGTTTGAGGAAACAAAAATGTTTCTTTGGTGTGCTTTGCCAAAATTTAGGATCATAAGTAGCTTGTTCCAAATGTCTTCGGAAATTTATGTCTTTTCTTTTCAAAGGGACTTTTGGTATATCTTCCCTTTTGAGTATAACCATACACAAAGCCATGATACGAGAATGAGGTTTTTCCTTGTTTCACTTTTTAACGTTTTTTATTTACACATTCTAAAACATCTTGGGAATTGTTCATATGATCAGTAGACATATATTTTCCCAGATTTTCAGCTTTATACAAACAAGGTGACAAAATCTTGGCTTTGGTCAAACTATCAGGATTCTCAAAACCAAGACCACATTTTTCAACATTAACATTGTCTTGTGATGGAAGCATCATATAAAAGTCTGAACAGTCTGTCCCGTTTTTTAAAGTTTGTTATCAAGATCGTTTATTTGTTTCAAAAACTCTTTATTTTCTTTTTCAAGTTTACAAACCATTTTTCCATAATTCGTTTTAACAATCTCAAAATTTGAAGTGGTTTTCTGAAGCTTTGAATTTTCAATTTTAAATCAGATATTTCTTTTAAAGGATCTTCAACCTTTCAGGCGTTAATTATCATTGTTCATCAAGATTTTAAAGTAAACATTTTTCTCGATAAACAACTTCTCTATAACCAACTTCAAGTTCTTATTTTCTTTTTAAGACTAGTTCGACATACTTTTCTTACTTCTCATATTTCCTAATTTGTTTCTTTCATTTTCAAGAGCTTGAGATTTAAGGTTTGAAATTTCAATTACAAGTTCAGCTTTCTTTTAATGTCTTTTTCAAAACTTTTCTCAATTCCCTTATATTACTCGAGCTCTTTGGTCAACAAGGAATTCGCTTGATAATCTTCGCGATTGACCTTATTGCACTTTTCTACTTCACAAGATATTATTGACTAAGTAAGCAAATAAGGGACAATCTTGCTCATAATATATATTATCATGTTCTTCCTCTTCTCTATTTGGATCCATATCCGTATATCGAAATAATATTACTATCATCCCGATTCACCACATATGTGCCGTTAATAGATTCAGGTTGTTCATGATTTTGTATCTCATAAGCAAACACATTATCAATTGCAACAACATTCATTATCATTTGAATTTTGTACCTTAGCCAATATGTCAGTTGTTAATACAAATAATTTCAAAAAGTCATTTGATTTATTCGACTTCTATATGTTTTGATAATCACAAAATGTAAAAACACGTTACGTAAAAACATATTTGATACGGTTTTAATAGGAAAAGTTCGTTTCGACTACAATATCACTTAAGATATGAACAAACAATATATCAATTTAGTTAAGTGATCAAAAAAGTTATTTTGTTCATAAATGTGACAAAACATTTTTCATAAATAACTTATACAAATTAATTTTCAAATAAAAAGAAATAATTTATTTAAAAGAAAATATCTGAAATCTGATTTCCCACCCAAATCAGTTAAACTTCACCAGAACATTTCACCACATCAGGAAAAAAATAAGAGCGTCCTATGGGATGATCCCTTATAGGTGGGATGGTCCCTTATATATACAGGGCCGTCCATGTTTAAGGGACCGTCCCCTGCTCTTCCTGGTGCCTATAAATATTGCACTATTCTCAACAAAAAATTAGACCTTTTGCGCCAAAAATATTATGTTTTCCCAATCCCCTCTCTTTGATCACTATAACTTCTTGTTATTTGTTTATAAGTGATCTCATTATCTTCTACCTCAAATTGCAAGAGAAGAATGCTCGTATTCGCCAAGAAATGAAGTGTTATAGTCTAGGCGTCACATACACGTAACTTGTGTTACATTTCTCTTCTTCATCTAACTCTCTTAAGCTTCTTTCTTGTATAAGGATACATCCGACTTGTGTGTAAGTCGAGATTAGTTGTGTTAGTGTAGATTTGGATAAGGTGTAAGTCCGTGAAGTATTGTGGGTAGATTTGGACGAGGTGTAAGTCCATGAAGTATTGTGTGTAGATTTGGACGAGGTGTAAGTCCGTGTAGTGTTGTGTAGTGTTGTGAGATTGGTTCTAGCTAGGATTAGTAATCGACGCTCCGCTTATTATCGAAAATTGGTGTAAGAGAAGGTGTATAGTTTTGTCCGCTTGAAAGGAGTTTGTTGACATAATGATTGTGAACTCTCGAGTGTGATACTCGAGGAGTGGAGTAGGGTGAAGATAGAGCTTCGTAGCTGAACCATTATAAATCTCTGTGTCTTGGTTTGATTGTTCTATCTCTTTATCCTTTATTTCATTCATATATTGTTTTCTTTGTGCATGTCTATTGTGTTTATATATATTGTTAATTGATCTCACATAACTTCAAATAAAAAGATTTTCAAAAAGGATAAAAAGTATTGAAAGTTTTAAAATGCAATTAAAATGGTGAAACTATTCAACCCCCTCCCCCATTCTAGTTTCTACAATTGGTATCAGAGGCAGGTTTCTTAAGAGCTTTAAAATATATTGTATTTTAAAACTTGAATCGATATATGGAGTCTGAAAGAAACCTAGAAGGGAAATATTTTCAAAGACCACAACTTTTCGAAAACATTGAATTTATTCACTGGAAATGTAGATTCTAAAACTATGTGAAATCAAAAGATCAAGATCTTTGGTATGTTATTACAATCGGTGATTTTCAACCAACGGAAATAAATTTTGAAAATCAAAGTGATGATTTTAAAAGAAACTTTCTAAAAATAATAAAGCCAAAATAATGATTCACAAAGCTTAGCTGAAAATGAATATGTGATGCGTCGGATTGCAACACACTAAGTTTTACAATCCTCCTAGGCAGTGTACCTAACGTTGTAGTATAATATAGGTAAGACACAGGGTATTGATCATTCTCTAGAGGAATAATGTTGTGAAAGTTGAAGTGTACGAATTAGGTCTAGAGGTGTAGGATGATTCTTTTGTAATTTTATATTTTATGAAAGCAAGTAAAATCTGGGGTTCAAGAGTGGGTTTTTAAACTACTTAATTAAACTAGTTAAAACTAAATTAAACTAATCGCAAGAAAAGTAAATTGGTAAAACTCGATGATGGGAAAAGTGTGTTTACTTAGATTATCTTTACTCCTAGTTATCTCTAATTAATTATCCGAATTGTCACGTCCTCGTTTTATGTCATCTTCCTAGAAACTCTTAATATCAACAAGTCGCCATTCACGCAATAAATACAATGAATAAAACAACCAGTGCACTCTAGTGTATAAAAGCGTTTAGTCAGATTTACAAGCTAATAAATGAGTGAAGAAGCTAGTTTTCCTACTCCTAACGCAAGACAACCAATTAAACAAGAGACGGCAATTAATAATCATTAACTAGGTTTCATTCAATAAAAGCAAACACTAGTAAATCTAGCCGGATATGTTAATTGAAAGAAAATAAACACATATAACTAAACAACACATAGAAATAATGAATGATTAAAGAGGACTAACTTAACTTCAATTAAACATGGAGTTGAGGGCAGTAAAAACCCTAACAAAACTACAAAAATTCGTCCTTCAAAGTGTTCCCAAACCTACACTTGGAATTTGCTTGTCCTCAAGCAAATGTGCTTTTGGCTAATCAATTTAAGAGTTAGGCGTCATTTAGCAGTTGTTTAAAACAATCTACCTTAAGTACAAGTGCTACAATAGTCAAAACAAGCACGAAAATTATATACTAGCACCTCATAATTAGTATTTGGATTCTCTCATCTCTCGGGTGTATATGAAATATAGCATGTATGGAAATGGAAGATAAACAATCTCTACCTGTCATAGCACATAGATTACCATATGATTGAGAATCGATCAAACCTTCAACGCTTTGGCGTAAGCACCTAGGAATAACTATCAAAGAGGTCTTTACAAAGGGTTGTAATATTAGGCGTCGGGTAGGGAATAAAAGGGTTTTGTTGGATATGGGGAATTTTTAGTGGTGGCAAGTCAAAAATCTAAGTTATATGCATGTAAAACGCGACGTTGCTAAGCAAGACTCGACTCGCTAACACTAAATAACAACTTGAAATAAAATCAAATCATAAACATAAAATATAAAAGATAGATGTAGGATGGTAGTCCGTATTTTCTTTTCATACATTCTTACCCTAAAATCCTCTAAGATTACATCAATATAAAGGGACTTATAAGAGCATTCCTACACTTGAGTTTTTATTTCATTAAAACTATTGACCCGAATTGAAAAGATCAAAACACTTGGAGTACTTAATTATGTAGACAAAGGAATTTGAATTTAACTTTCCTTCCTGCTACTCCATAAAATACTAGTTTAACCCATGAGTCCTAATCGTCCCAAAATTGTGTACAAAAGATATGACTCGACTTAGAAACCATGCAAGTAACTAGATAATTGAACTAAGATTTTAACAATAGTTACAATAATGCACTAAAGATGAGTGCATACAAGGTGGGCTAAGGTGATGTGGGTGTAACATTTGGGAGTGGATTTTAAACAATGCTCTTCATTGATATTTCGAAAATCGGAACATCACGAGAACTGCGAAAAGATACGCTCTGAGGGGTTATTAGGGGTATCGTGTACTAAAGATGAGTACATCACAAAGGTGTGGGGAAAATTACTCAACCGATGTGGTTGATGAAATTAAATTACATGTTTAAAACAAGGGTTATCCTAATGCCTCTTATCATTTAGTTAATCCTAACTACACGTATGTAGTCTCACTAACGATCTCGAAATGCATCACAAAACAAGTTCTAAAATCTATTATACTACAGGTACACTCAATAAGCATTAAAGATGAATGCTTTTATTCCTAAAGATCTTGGGGTGGAATTTGAGTGGTATACGATTTTTGTGCTAGTCATATAATTCCTATCCATGAGACGCTTTATTAAGACTAAAGTTATACTCGTAAGTGCCATAAAAAAATTTAAATTTGGTGCTAAAATTACCCTAACAAATATTTCTCATAGTTTATTATAGAAATTACTAAGAACAAGGCAAAAATCAAGTGAGTGAATAGTTTCTAAGCTCGCTTTATTCTTCTTCCCTACACTTAAACTGAACATTGTCCCCAATGTTCCCTGAAAGTATCTAAGTAATGATAGAGAAAGGTAAAATAAAAAATAGAAACTAATACTCCCCTGATTTTCTCGGTAGGATATGTGTAGAATTACGGTTAAATCCTCCTCCAAGAAGAATGAGTAAGTCATAAGCGTTGCTTCCATCTTGCACTCCATCTTCTTATCCAATATAACCTGCAAAATTATAGAAAACAAAGACGAAACCTCGCGTAAAAGCGGCGGTAAAAACTATATAAAACTAAACTAGAAAGCAAGTTAGATATAATGCTTGTGAAATAGATGTTTATGAAAATCAACAGCTCAAAATTTCCAAAATTACAAATTAGACAGAAAACAAAAACTGAAACGGTTTCTACATTGCACGATGTCATCGGCATTAATCCGACATTTGTCAGTTGTCCCGATGAATGAGTCATATGTGTTTTCCGTAAAAATTCGAAAAATACTTTTTAAAGACCGGAAAATTATTGCAAAACATCCATTGTGACTCGATACAAACATTTGACTCTAACAAACACACACACATATATATACAATTTCAAATATTGTTAATCTCATGTTCATATTAGTTCTAAAAACACATGTGATCTTCCCTACACTTATCTTTTGTAAAATACCTTTATATGTAATTAACATGAAGTTAAAACAAAATAAAACATTTTCACAAAATAATGAAAGCATGAGAATTAAACAATAATAAAAAGATATATAAAACACACAAGTAAAAAAAATGAAAAACAAACATGGGTTGCCTCCCAAAAAGCGCTTTTCTTTATTTATGAGTCTTGTAGCTAGACTCGAGGCCATACCACTACGTCATCTCATGCACGCTCACATGCCCATATCTAAGCCAATCTATTGTTCTTTCATCTTTCTTATAATCCTTTCCTAACTCTAGGCATTTTTTTATAATATCTCTTATTTTTCTCATGAGAATGCCTAAGTCCATTTTGCTTGTCTCTTTTACTAAGTAACGAAATAGGATCCATTTGATTACATGCCTCGACATCTTTGTGTTTAAACCTAGGTTGTGTACGGGGAATTTGATAGACAAAATCCTCAACTTCATCAGAGAATGTAATTAAACCATCAACCATTTGTTTATTAAACTTAGTCATTCTCTTGAAGGGTTCTCCAAATATCACTTGAGTGAGGTTTCCCTCAATGGACTCTCCTAAGTCCTCTAAGACTATGAACTCAACCAAATAAGCAAAACTTCCAACAAACACGCAAATGAGTAACCGCATTAACAACATTGTTCTCATGATAGGCTAACTCGCTTAGCTTAATTTTATTGTATAAATTTCTTGAGATTAAGTTTAAAGGTAAGACCGAATTCAAGTAGGCATCAAAATTTTCAAATCTTATTTTAAAAGGAAACTGCATGTTGAAGGGACTATCTTTCTCAATTCTACAACTAGGGTCAAAAACTTTAGAGGGATCTTCCTCCATCTCAGCTCTAACTTCATCAATGAATTCTCCGTCATAAAGTGCCTCCCAATCATAAAATTCCTTATCAGAATCCAAATCATAAAAAGGACTATTATGGTGCCAATTTATTTCATTATACTCTAGTGATTACCAAAGTGATGAACGGGTGAGAGATTGGGTGGGTCGCATTCTTTATAATGGGAATCAAGGTAAAGTTCTTACGGAAAAAGATGCGAATCATGGAAGGTGACGGGATCTACGAACAAAATCACAAAGAAGGAAGATAGACTACAAGAAAGCTAAATAAAAAAGAAAAAAGCTCACTTGATAGGAATCAAGAGAGGGAACCTAATTGAGATAGAAACCTAACTAGCTATTCTATTCCCCGGAAGCGGCGCCAAAAACTTGATGGGTTGTTCAAGGTCGAAAGACTTCCTTTCCAAAGAGAAAGTTTTACAACCCACTAGGCAGTGTACCTAATCATTGTAGCGTAGTATGGGTAAGCCCAGGGGGTTGATCGTTCTCTAGGGGAATAGAGATGCTAGTCGAGATGTATGACGAAAAGGTAAAGGTGAGGGTGATTCTTTTTAGTCTTTTTATAATTGTTTATGAAAGCAAGTAAAATCTTGGGGTTTGAAGAGTTGGGTTTTGGTAATCTACCAATTAAACTACTAAACTAATTACTAATAACTAAGATAAAAGCTATGGATTGAAAGAGTGTGTTCTTATGATAATTAAAAACGTGTTTACTTAGATTTTCTTACTCTTTAGTTATATTTTATTGGTCGGATGAATTGTCACATCCTTGCTTAATTGATGCGTTGTATTCCATGTTTTAGTTATGGGTGGTGCCTAATTCCCCAATACTATGAATTGTAAGTTGATGCGTGGTTCGGGGTTGAAAGACTTCCTTTCAACGAGCAAGCTTTACAACCCACTAGGAAGTGTACCTAATCATTGCGGTGTAGTATGGGAAATCCCAGGGGTTGATCGCTTCTAGGGAATAGAGATGCTAGTAGAGATGTATGACTAAAAGGTGAGGTTGAGGGTGATTCTTTTATCTTTTATATTTTTAGTAAAGCAAGTAAAATATCGGGTTTGAAGAGTGAGGGTTGGTAATTCTACCAATTTAACTACTAAACAATTTAAACTAAAACTAATTAAACTAATGAAAAGGAAAAGAAAGATATGGACTGATTGAATGTGTTTCTTATGATAATTAAAAACGTGTTTACTTAGATTTTCTTACCTTTAGTTATCTCTTATTCTTCGGTTGAATTGTCACTTCCTCATTCTAATCGGTGCATTGTACTCTGTGTTAGTCATAGGGGGTGCCTAATTCCCTAGTTCTATGAACTGTAACTCTCCTCTAGACTATCCGGGATCACCGAGTACCGAAGTATCTCCCCCGAATACTCTATTATCCTTAAGCTACAAATCACGCAATAAACACAACGATGACCTAAGTGCACTCTCAATCTTTTTGCTATTTAGGACGTTCAAGCTCGCAACAATTAAAGAAGAAGCCAGTTTTTCTTACTCTAGCGTCTACCGATGCATGTTTTACTGACAGGTTTTAATATTTATAATGTCTCGTTATACCTATGGTCTACCCTAATGCACTAACGGGAAGTGTACCCGGTCGTGTGTAGTGTAGTATTCGGTAAAACCAAGGTCATCCCAAGAGCTATGTGTGTTGGATTATTACTAAGTCTAGGTGTCACAGATTTTAATATGATTTCGATAAGGAATTAACTAAGTAAAGCAGATAAAGGTGTAATCAATAGAGGAGAGTGGTGCTAACCTAGTTAATCATCCTAACTAGTAATGTCTATGTCTAATTACTTCCAATTACTTGTGTGGGGTCAAAGTCGAGAGGACAACATTTGGTCAATTCGCCTAACCTATTAGCAAAGATGCCACCATCGAGAAGTCGGTGTCCCTCATAAGTCCAGTTGTTCCCGGTCCCTAAGTCGAGTCATTAAGTACCGCTACATGCTAGACTTATAATAGTGAGTGCACAGGCGTTAGCAACTTAAACACTCACCCCCTAATTCTTAAGTTCATCCAAACGGTAGGTGATCAGTTGGTCAAATCGCACAAGTAGAAAGGGTCGTCAGTTGGTCATATCTTACCCTTCCCATCTCAGTCTACTCACTTAGGGTCAGTTGGTCATATCTACTAAGCAACTAGCCTCTACCGCCATTCAAAACTGTGGAAATAAGGGTAGCTACTAATAAACTATGCATGCATACACTTAGAAATAATAATACGGAAGTAATATAAACGCAAACAAAATAATTAAGGAATCATAACTAGGCCAGCACCAAGAGGTGCTTAGCCGCTCATATTAACCATACAAATCAATTCAATATTCAATGTTACGAAATACATGAATCGAAAGTAAAGAAAAGATAAATTGCTAATGCTTATCGTAGGGGAGTGATTTCTCCTTGGAGACGACTTCAGATGATCCTCTAGACCGCTTTTGGCTTCTTCCCACGTTCTTTGGTTGTGGTGTGTGAAATGGGATGCTTTGAAATGCTGGAAATCGTGGGGTATTTATAGGCCAGATCTGGGTTACGGCGTAACCAATAGAATAGTTACGCCGTAATCCTCTATTTCTTCGTAATTTGCACTAGATCTGCTGGTTACGGCGTAACCTTAGAAATAGTTACGCCGTATCTTCAATAATTCTTGGTTACGCAGTAGTTTAAGCAAGAGTTACGGCGTAGTTATCAGCGGCGTGGAACCTCATTTGACCTAATAGAGTTACGTCGTAGTCTTTTGGGAGAGTTACGCCGTAATCTTCTAATGAGTTGCTTTCTGAGTCACGTTTTAGTTACGGCGTAATGTGAGAGATGAGTTACGCCGTAACTTCTTCAAAGTGAGCATACTCTGATAAATCTTTGATAATTCTCAAATTCGCGTCTTTAGCTCCAATGCTCGTAATTTACACGAAGTGTAAAATAATGGAAAACAAGCGTAAATCCATATAAATGATATAAATTACAAGCATTATCGGGGAAAATTGACATTTAATATTTAGGATTATTTGATGTTATCAAATATCCCCCAACTTGAACTATACTTGCCCTCAAGTAGACCTTATTAGAAAGATTCCTAAAAAGATATCTCTCATAACCTGGAAAATATAAGTTTACAAATCCTTATGCTAGAATAAAACAAAGCCGAACACCTCACGAAATGGGAACGAAACACTCAAATCTCTCAACTATTCTAAGTGTCAATCTGGGTCATCACCAATCGCATACAGGTCATAGCATGTATTCTATCATAAGCTTGGCGGTTACACAAATCTCCACCACTAGAGTTAAGGGCTAAACAATTTTCAAGGCAATATGGGTAGACACGACAAAAGTTAAGGGTGACTCGTCATTACTAACATGTCAAGGCAAAGTGGACAAAATCAATGATACATGACCAAATCCATGGCCAAGACACCAAAGATTGCTCATTGATCACCTAGACACGCTTCATGACTAAAGGGTAGGATAAGACATGGATATATAAATGATGTAAAATAAAAATCAAGCGATTGTCTAAATCTATAACCAAGTCATCACCACTCACCGTCCGTCAAAAGTTCAAGTTTTGAAGTAAAGAAACCGGATCATGATGCACTAGGTAGATGTGTCATTACAGGCGCCATGATGGACACACTACATTTTCTCCAATAGTTGGCTCACTAACCAACTCCAATCTTCGAATGTGACCGAGGTGGCCTCCTCGATACTAAATCTATATAAAGCTCATAACATAGTGCTTATAACATTGCACTTTACAATAAACTAAATAACATAACTCCTCTTTTCTTTCTTTTTTTTTTTTTTTTTTTCTTTTTTTCAACATAACTATAACAATCGAACATAATATCCCCCACTTGAGATGAACAATGGGAATTTGGGGGTCTTCAATGATCTTTAAGAATATGTCGACAAAAGCATGATTTCGAACCTTTCCACTTGAACTTAGGCAAATGATGATTTCAATCACAAATAAAGACTACGGGGTAGGCTAAGGTGTATAGGTGTATCAAAACAAGATATAGGGTTAACAAAATGAAAGGAATGGCTCGTAAGGGTGTATATAGGGTATCTTGCACTACGGTGAGTGCAACCAAAAGGGTTTCACATGGGGTCGAAGTCGAGGTGACTAATCGATAGACACACAATGGTAGGCTATTTGGGTGATAATCCTATAATATTGCCTTCTTAAACCGAAAAGTCCAAATACATCGAGCTAACTCAACATACCTCGCCTATGGTCTCGAAATTATGCAAAGGCCACTTTCTAAAGTTTACAATCTACCCAAGACACTCATAATTTGGTGGATTTGGGGTAAAATATTGAAACGGATAAGGCTAATCTCACCATATAATATGAAGGATTGTATGTGCTCGGCTAAGGTTTAATCTAGTTAGGTTAAGAAAAACATGTCAAAATTTTAAAAATGGCATAATTTTTCAAAATAAACTAGAAAAACGAGGGCAAAATAAAATTCACGAGATAATTCTACTTCCGTCCCCCCACTTGAATTGTACAAAGTAGAATTAGAGCGAGAACTTCCCTGAAATTTGCTCCAAAAAGAAAGAAGGCCCACGAAAAAGAGTCGTGCCTTCGTATAAGCATCCATGAGCAAACTTCAATCCACAAATCACACTACCGACAAGCATAATTCTAAAAAGAAAAATGAAAATGAAAACAAACCTAACTCACTTTCAGTAGGAATCACGGTTGCATTTAGCATATGCAACAAGTTTTAAACCACTTGGTGTCCCAAGTGGACGAGTGAAGTCTCATGAGGGTTTACAGGAACACACTCACAAAGTTCATTTAAAATACTAATACAAGGTTATTGTATTTAAAATGAAAGAAGTAAAACAGAGGATAGTTACGTCAGAACTCTTAGAATGAGTTACGCCGACTATGCAAAACCGGCATACGTCAGAAGAGTGTAGCTACGGCGTAACCATCGAGATGGAATTACGCCAGTAATTGTTAATGCATCCAAATTCTGCAAAGGGGTTGGTTACGCTTAACCATCGAGATGAGTTACGCGTAACTATGGTCGATCAAGATGTCAAAGCAGCAATCAATCCAAGTTTCTGCAAAAATGGTTAAAAACACAAAACCCTACACAAATGGAAATAAAACAAAAGAAAGGGATAATTCGGGTTGTCTCCCGAAAGAGCACTTTTCTTTATTTATGAGTATTTAAGTTAGACTCAGAGCCTTGGGGCTTTATGGTGGTCTTTGAACTTAGACAACCTCTTCCATGTCCTTCATGAAGTTATGCCTGACCCAAGCGACATTTGTGGCAGTGCGGAGGTATTCTTTAGTCTCGATCTTTCGAATTTTCCAAAATTTTTCCTCCGGTCCTAAATGATATCGAGTGAACTCATATTTTCGGCTATAATTGGTGGCGGCCTCTTATATGGAATCCCAAGGAGTTTTCACCTCCTTTGCTCATATGCCTCATCATCGGGTCAAGAAATTCCTCATTTCTTTGTAACTCAAGATAATCTAAAATCCCTCAATGTCATCGTCGTCGACTCGGTACCTTTAAACCATTCCTCATCGAGTAAATTCTCCACCAGTACACGTTTGCATCCTTCCTTCTCATTCCTTATCAACTCTTTGTCATCCTCAACTGTTATTTCACTCGAGTTGTTAGGACTCTCGTCGTTTGAATTTTCTTTACTCATGTATTCTTTCCAAATCTTTTCCTTTGTTGACGCATCTACTTGTCCATACTTGATCCTTACCCAACTGTCAAATCCCAAGTTGTTTAACCAAGGCAAACTTGTCCTTTCCTTATCGTTGGTTGAGGTCCAAAAGAATTTATCCTCTCCCATTCTCATTAAACTGCCTCCCCCATTACATTTATCATCATAAGGGTTGCATGATGCCCAGAAGGTTTCCCCTGGATATTTTATCTTTTCACACCAATGACTTCAGGTTTCATTGTTATCAGTTCCGCTTAAAGGATCTTCCATGCAGTAGATGTCATTATTAACCAATTCCTTTTTCTGATTATGATCCTCGTAGTCAATCTTGAGCTTTTTAAGAAGATTAGGGTTAATTTTAGCATTCCCGAATTGTATCGGGTACCAATCATCAATTGTTAAATCTTCGAATTTGATATTATGTCTTTCAAGCTCGTGAGGGCACGCCCATTCTTCTTCTTTAAACTATCACCACCATTGCAATACTCATGAAAAGGTCGCACGTGGGCCATGCTCGTGTGGATCGTCGTCAGTTATGATTATCGGAGTACACCAGTGAGTTATAGGCGGTTCCTCTTCTTCCTCGAAGGAGAGTTTTTCCAATCTTTCATCATCAGTATATGCGGCCCACATGAATTTGTTATTTTTGACCCTATCCTTATCGCTTCCTCCATCGTAAATTTCATCTCTTGGGTCACACGAGGCCCATAAATCATACCAGTCCTTAGCTACGAGTATCTTTTTGCACCAGTGATATTTCTTTTTCGATGGGGACAGAGGGCATAAATTAATGTCGTGGGAACATCCGTTAATTACCTGTGTTCCTGATTCGTCCACTTCGAGGAATTGCTCACCCATGTATCCCGCTTCGCCAGAACTCATATGTTTGGTTACGGCGAACTCGCTTGAATCGTCCTTATCAATATCTGCCATAACCCTACGATCGCTGTCAAAAACATAGTTACGCCGTAACTCTTTAGTCGGGTTACGGCGTAACTCCAATCTATCGACGTAATCTTCACCAGAATCCCTATCTTCAGTGTGAGAATTGGCCTGTATCTTTGTGTCATTATCAGAAAAAATCACTTTACATTCCATTGTGGGTTTTGATCCTTCCGGTTTAGTGTTATTCATCCTTACTTTCTCACTAAGCTTTTCCACCATGGATTCAAGGTTTTTTAGGGTTGTGTCGTGATTGGAAAGACTTTTTCAGTGTTTTCCTGGAATTCTTTTAGCCACTCATCTTGTTCCTTTTGTCTTTGGGCTGAATTTTCCAGGAATTTGCTTATTGTCTCTTCAAGGTTGGGCTTTCTTTCTCCATAAGGCCCACGGTTGTAATTTCCACGATATCCGTTACTATTTTGATTATCTCCGTAAAACGGACAATTTTCTCCATATTTAGCTTCTTTGATTATGCTTTCTTCATTAACGTGAGGATAATTTTTGGTGAGATGTCCTCCCCCACAGCTTTCACAACCCACTTGGATGGCATGAACGGTTTCTCGACTTTCAAAGATATCTCAACTTAGATTTTCAATTTTGCTAGTGATGGCGCAATTCCGCCAAAACTTCCATCGTGGTTTCTTTTCTTCCTCCATCGCACCATTTTGAGAATGATCACCATTTTTGAATGGCTTCAATTGCTAGAGTAGGAGTCATGTTTGGGATTGGTCCTTGATAGTCCCAAGATCTGCCTTGTAGTCACGCTTGATTCCTTTGTAGAAGATGTTGACCTTTTTTGGTTGTTCGGATCATGTGTAGGACATTTGTAAAGGAGCTCATTGTATCTATCCTGTGCTTGATACAATGTTTCATCGTCTTCTTGCTTGAAATTATGGATTTCAAAAGTCGGTTAGAAATCTTTGATGGAGGACAATACCTCAATGAAGTGCTTCTTTAGTAGAGCCCAGTATTAACCCCGTGGCAATCATTCAATCCATCTTCTAGGAGCCCCGAGAAGAGTCATGGGAATACCCTTAGCATAATAAATCATGAGACATGCCCTAATGTTGAAAAGGCTTATGCGATGTATAGGACATTTTCAACGTGCTCATATGCATCCTCGTCCCTGCTCCTTAAAAAGGTTAGCATGAAGCCCCTCATAAATTGGTCTTTAATTTCAAACGAACATCGCCTCCAATTACCGGTCTTACGAGACCCCCTTGTTATGCTCTTGTCAACGCCAAATATTCCTCAAGAGTGAGGTCATCAATGTTAAGAACTTCCATGGTACCGAAAACTTGAATAGTGATCGTGAGAATTTTAGAAATTTTAAAACAAAACAAAATGAAAGACTTAATAGCAATCCTAATATAACTCCCGTGAAGCGCCAAAACTTGATGCAGGTTTTACTAACCGCTTTTAATACTTAAGTTGACAATGTATCTCTTTAACTATGCAACATAATCGTGTCTCGTGGGAATTGTCTATCTTGAGTTGATCAATTCAAAGTGCGCGCTTCTTCTCTCACCGCATATTTCGCCTTAATACTTAAGCATCGCATGGAGGGGAGTATTTACGAAAATACTAAACTCTCACAGTGGTATAAATTTTTTTTACTCATAACCACTTTAAGAGATTTTCATGAAAATGGTTTACGGCAACATAGGTTAGTCATGGAGTTATAAGGTGACTAAGGTTAGGAATAACCGTCCTATGATCCGCCAGAGCCGGAGGGATCTACCCAAGAACATCACCAATAGTTAGAATTAGAAGTCCTTAGGTATGATTATAAAAAAGGAGAAAATGAGAACCGGAGAAAGAAGGAGTTGAAGAATTAAAAAAAGGTAAAGAAAAGGGTGAAAACAAATAGCCCTCCGATTATTCAACTTAGGCGACACACGGTTCAATTCATATGCTACTGGTTGTCACTTGATGACACCGGTATTGAAGATTAAAGTCGTCATGGACCCAAAGGATGCATGCAATAAACCTTCTTAGCCACTCAAGTTTCTCTCAACGTAATCTTGTTTCATTCTCACAGGGAACCCTACATAAACTATCGGCTTTCTCTAGAGATTGTTGGTATTAAAGCAAGGAGACCCTATCCCTAGTCTCGATCAGAAAACCAAAGCGCACTATTGAGTCTAGAGCCACGAGATTCATCAAAAGATCTCTTAGGTACACTTGACATTTCATCACTTGTCGCTCAACAATAAGGACGCAAGTGATACGTTATCGAGTCCTACACGTATCTTAGCAATCTGTCGAGAACATTTATGAGAGGTTCACACATGTGATCCTTAGTGATTAAATGGAAACTCCTACCGTGGTCAACATCAAACAACCCCGACAAAGCAGTCACTTTGGTAACTCCTCGTAGGTTATGCTTAGTGTGTCTCAAACTATCTATAGTCGTGGGGTGATGCTTGGTGTACCTCAACGACTATCCGAATCAGAGGTGTACTTCGTACATCGCGTTATCTCACTTGTGGGACTCCGGTTCAGAATGCCTTTGTAAGAATTAGAGTCGTTTTCACACTATGTCGTTAACACACTCAAGTTCAAACTTGTATGCTACCGGATTATTTCTAACCCATGTTATATGTTTTCTTCTTATGGATGCTCACGGTGGAAAAGATCGTGCAGATTATCCACATGCTCATACCAACATCAACCCTAATTGAAGTTCTCTCAAAAGGCAACATATAGTCAGAATGATTCTTCGTCAAAGCTAAAGAATCTACAAAGTTTAAAGACTAAGAGAACTACATCAAGATCGAAATCTAACGTTAAAGAGCGTGTGAGCATGTTGGAGAAAGACGTGGAGACACCGAGCAACGAAGCGGACCGATGCGATAACCACAACATACTATCACTACCACCACAAAGAAGAAAGATCAAAGAACAAAGATAATGAAGACGTCAAAGCTGAAAAACTTCAAAGTAAACAAGATCCCTACATTGGGGAGATTGTTGGAATCAAGACACTTCTTCTCACAAGAAAGAAGAATGTCAGAAGACATTAAAGCTACTATTACATCAGCACCTACAACGTTATCACTCAAATCATTAATCACCAACACTTAGGGGGAGATTGTTGGAATCACTCCTAAACTAGATTACAAGTGTTAGTAATTAATATGTAATAGTTAGCTTAATTAGGCTTTTATGTTAGTATTAAAGGCAAGGCTTATGTAGAAAGCCCATAAGCCTTGGCCCATATCCAATAAGGAAAGGAAGGGACTAGGAGTGTTGCCCTAGCTCCCTCTCCTATAAATAGCCTTGTAAACCTTCATTTGAAGGTTGGTTGTTCACTTTCACATTTATCCTAAGCATAATCTTTCTTTCATTTTATACGCATAAGTATGTGTGTGTTCATCCGATCTATTCTTACCTCATTTCTTCATATTGAAGCTTGTGTTACATAAATGGGAACCTAACATTTATAATGTCTCGTTATACCTATGGTTCACCCTAATGCACTAACGGCAAAGGCCCGATCGTGTGTAGTGTAGTTTTCAGTAAAACCGAGGTCGTCCCAAGAGCTATGTGTGTTGGATTATTACTCAGTCTAGGTGTCATAGATTTTAATATGATTTCGATAAGGAATTAACTAAGTAAAGCATATAAAAGTAGATAAAGGTGTAATCAATAGAGGAGAGTGGTGCTAACCTAATTAATCATCCTAACTAGTAATGTTTACGTCTAATTACTTCAGGTGGGGTCAAAGTCGAGAGGACAGCATTTGGTCAATTCGCCCTAACCTATCAGCAAAGATGCCACCACTGGAGAAGTCAGTTGTCCCCTCATAAGTCCAGTTGTTCCTGGTCCCCTAAGCCTAGTCATTAAGTACCGCTACATGCTAGACTTATAATAGTGAGTGCCCGGGCGTTAGCAACTTAAACACTCACCCCCTAATTCTTAAGTTCATCCAAACGGTAGGTGACCAGTTGGTCAAATCGCACAAGTATAAAAGGTCGTCAGTTGGTCATATCTTACCCTTCCCATCTCAGTCTACTCACTTAGGGTCAGTTGGTCATATCTTCTAAGCAACTAGCCTCTACCGCCATTCAAAACTGTGGAAATAAGGGTAGCTACTAATAAACTAAGCATGCATACACTTAGAAATAATAATACGGAAGTAATATAAACGCAAACAAAATAATTAAGGAATCATAACTAGGCCAGCACCAAGAGGTGCTTAGCCGCTCATATTAACCATACAAATCAATTCAATATTCAATATTACGAAATACATGAATCGAAAGTAAAGAAAAGATAAAAAGCTAATACTTATCGTAGGGGAGTGATTTCTCCTTTGGAGACAGCTCCGTATGCTCCTCTAGACCTGCATTTGGCTTCTTCCCATGTTCTTTGGTTGTGGTGTGTGAAATGGGATGGTTTGAAATGCTGTAAATCGTGGGGTATTTATAGGCCAGATCTGGGTTACGCAGTAGTTTACGTCGTATCTTCAATAATTCTTGATTACGCAGTAGTTTAAGCAAGAGTTACGGCGTAGTTATCAGCCGCGCGAAACCTTATTTGACCTAATATAGTTATGTCGTAATCTTTTGGGAGAGTTACACCGTAATCTTCTGATGAGTTGGCTTTCTGAGTCACGTTTTAGTTACGGCGTAATGTGAGAGATGAGTTACGCCGTAACTTCTTCAAAGTAAGCATACTCTGATAAATCTTTGATAATTCTCCAATTCCGCCACTTTAGCTCCAATGCTCGTAATTTACCCGAAGCGGAAAATAATGGAAAACAAGCGTAAATCTATATAAATGATATAAATTACAAGCATTATCGGGGGAAATTGACACTTAATATTCTGGATTATTTGATGTTCTCAAATATCCCCCCACTTGAACTCTACTTGCCCTCAAGTAGACCTTATTAGAAAGATTCCTAAAAAGATACCACCCATAACATGGAAAATAAAAGTTTACAAATCCCTTTGGGAACGAAACACTCAAATCTCTCAACTATTCTAAGTGTCAATTTCGGGGTGATCACTCAATCGCACAGTCATAGCATGTATTCTATCATAAGCTTGGCGGTTACACAAATCTCCACCACTAGAGTTAAGGGCTAAACAATTTTCGAAGGCAATATGGGTAGACACGAAAAAGGTTAAGGGGTGACTCGTCATTACTAACATGTCACGACGAAGTGGACAAAATCAATGATACATGACCAAATCAATGGCCAAGACATCAAAGATTGCTCGCTGCATCACCTAGACACGCTTCATAACTAAAGGGTAGGATAAGACATGGGATATATAAATGGTGTAAAATAAAAATCAAGCAGATAGTCTAAATCTATAACCAAGTCATCACCACCTACCATCCGTCCAAAGTTCAAGTTTTGAAGTCAAGAATCTGGATCATGATGCACTAGGTAGATGTGTCATTAGAGGACGTTATGATAGGCACACTACCTTTTCTCCAACAGTTGGCTCACTAACCAACTCCAATCTTCGAATGTGACTGAGGTGGCCTCCTCGATACTAAATCTATATAAAGCTCATAACATAGTGCTTATAACATTGCACTTTACAATAAACTAAATAACATAACTTCCTTTTTTTCTTTTTTTTTTTTTCAACATAACTATAAAACTCGAACATAATATCCCCCACTTGAGATGAACAATGGGAATTTGGGGGTCTTCAATGATCTTTAAGAATATGTCGACGAAAGTGTGATTTCGAACCTTTCCACTTAAACCTTGAACTTAGGCAATGATGACTCGAATCACAAATAAAGACTACGTGGTAGGCTAAGTCGTATATGTGTATCAAACAAGATATAGGGTTAACAAAATGAAAGGAATGGCTCGGAAGGGTGTATCTAGGGGTATCTTGCACTATAGGTGAGTGCAACAAAAGGGTTTCACATAGGGGTTGAGAAGTCGAGGTGACTAATTAATAGAAACACAATTATGAGTGTGCCGGGGGTCGAGAAGTCTAGGGACTATTCGAGGTGACCAAGGTTTCACATGGGGTCGAGAAGTTGAGGAAACCTTGGTCGTCTGCGTAATGAAAGAGTGACGGCCTTGCAAAAATAGGCTTGACGACGGCACTTGTTAGGACCAAAATATGACTTGAGCCGTCGCTTGAGAAAATTTGGAACATGCTGTGAGCGACGGCATCGACCTTGTTGGAATCACTCCTAAACTAGATTACAAGTGTTAGTAATTAATGTGCAATAGTTAGCTTAATTAGGCCTTTATGTTTGTTATTATGCTAAGGTTTATGTAGAAGGCCCATAAGCCTTGGCCCAAGCCTAATAAGGAAAGGAAGGGACTAGGTGTGTTGCCCTAGCTCCCTCTCCTATAAATAGCCTTGTAAACCTTCATTTGAAGGTTGGTTGTTCACTTTCACATTTATCCTAAACATAATCTTTCTTTCATCTTATACGCATAAGTGTGTGTGTGTTCATCCAATCTATTCTTACCTCATTTCTTCATATTGATGCTTGTGTTATATAAATGGGAACCTAACAGTGGTATAATTCGCCAAATAGTTGGGTGAAACAATTTTGGTTTTGAAGGTTTTTGTGTACGCGTAACTCTCGGTTTCAAAACTTTCATACGCAAAAAGCTTTGATTTTTTTCACTTTAAAATTCAAGATTCTTGTACTTTAAAGGTTATTTGGTGATAAAGTTTAAGTTTTTGGCAAAAAGTTTCAAACTTTACGTGTATTTCATTGTTTTTGAGCTTGGCTTTAGTCGTGTGGTCTGTTCTAAGCGTAAGGTGTATAAGCATTTTGGATCATCAAGTTTCACACTTTTGTGTTATTTTGGTGATATTGAAGTCGCTTTCATCATAAAAATCGGTTTAGAAACACTTTTGGGCGTAAATCTCACTTTGGCACAATTTGACAAATCTTACGCATAGAAAAACCCTAAACTTACGCCAGAAGCTCCTAAAGTTTTGATCTTCATGTTATTGGTTTACTCGGTGTTTTCTTGCTTGATAAGCCCGAAAACACTTCGATTTTGGATATCTTTACATCGAATAAGTGTAAAGGATTTTTGGGCAAACCCTAGTTTTACGCCTACAAAGTTCTTACGCCAGAGAATTTCTTTCGCTTAAGCATAGTCTTACGATAAGCTAAACTTACGATAAGAATTCTACTTAAGCCTTTGTTTACGATAAGCTAAGTTTTTCCTCAAGCTTACGCTTAAGCTATCACTACGCGTAAGGTCATTCTTTACGCCGTAAGGATTGGTTTTACGATAAGGTCTTTTCACGCTTGTCGTTTTCACGCCTAAGGATACTTCATCAACAAAGTTTCATTCGACTACAAAGATCCATTTTACAACACAAGTTTCAAGATGTCTCAACCACCATACTCTAGCTACTTCCCTCATGTGTATCCTCAACAACAACAACGACAACAAATCAATCAACAACAACAATTTTATCAACAACTACAACAACAACTTCAACAACAATTTCCTCAAGGAGCAATTCAACCACAAATGATTCAACCACCACCTAGTCTTCAAGTACAACCTTACACAAACTTTCATAATCAACATCCATCCAGGAACACTATGAAGGAACCGTCTTGGTTTGGTAAGATGTGTGAAGCTTTAAGTAGCCAACAATCCATACATGAAGTCGGATCACTTAATAGACCTCCAATGCTCACTCCCGAAACTATGATCAATGGGTGATAAGGTTCTTTAGGTTTTGTGATCTAAAGAAGCCACATGGAAAGTTCTTGAAGAAGGTCATCATGGAAGGTCCATTTCGGATGCCTCATCACTACACCCGAGATCCAAATGCTAATCCACCAAGAGGTGATGTCACCAACGTTGTCGGCCTTAATGAACTCACCATCGATCAACTTCGACACTTTGAAGCCGATGAACCGGCAATGCAATACATCCTTTTGGGATTACCTAATCCGATTCTTCAAGTGTTGATGCTCAAAAGATCGCTAAAGCAATGTGGGATCATATTCATCTTCTCATGGAAAGCTCATAACTCAATCAAGAAGACATGGAATCCAAAATCTACTTGGCTTATGAACACTTCATGATTGAACCCGAGAGACATTAGAGTCATATCATCATCGATTCTCGATATCATCAATGACTTGGAAAACACAACATCATTATGCCAAGAATTGTCAAACACTAAGTTCCTGAGTAGTCTTGGTCTTGATTGGGAAAAGTATGTCATTTTCATCCGTCAAGCAAAGAATCTTCATCATGCTACATACGGATTGTTGTACGAATATATAAAGCCCCACCAAAAGGAAGTTGACAAAGAAAGGGTTATCCGTGGACTACCTGTTTCGCCTTCACTTCTGGATAATCAACAATTAGCTTTGTGGGCTCAAGCTTGTTATCCTCAATTCCCGACATTACAAACTGTCTTCATAAATCCTCCACAAACAACTGCAACAATTAAACCATATGAGCCGTTACAGCACCAATCTCAAGAAACTCAATTGGTTCCATACAACAACAACATCGATCAAGCACTTTACGGTGAATCTAATGAGGATACGAAGCTTTCGATGCATTGCAGCAAGGTTGTCATGATTGCTAGAGCCTTCGGCCGATACTCAAACAAATCCAACAATCGCATTCGTACCTCATCAAACACAAGGAATCAGGCTGTTGTTAACAATGGACGTGTTGAAGTTCAGAATCGTGGTAATGTTCGTCAGATGGGCGGTGGTCAAGGGTTTAATCCAATGGGAAGGAATAACATGGGTGCCCCACAACAACAAAGGGCTCAAATGGTTGAACAGGGTAATGCTTAGAATGGGATTAATGGTCTTCGTTGCTACAACTGTAATGAGAAGGGTCATCTAGCTAATGCATGCCCAAAGCCGAGGACAAGAGGCAACGCTTATCACAAAGAGGCTTTGCTCTTGGCTCTTAAGGATGAAGCTGGTGGAACTCTTACTAACAAGAAACAGAGCTTCATGGCAAATGCAGATTCTGATGATGATATGGAGGACTTGTAGGCTAATGCAAAGATTATGTTGATGGCAAACATGCACGAACTCCACATGAGTGATATAGTCCCAGCAGTGTGACATCGACGGCTTATCTCGTGTACCGGATCAAACTATATTCATTATCGACCGATATCTCCGCCAACATCTGCATCCGACAAGGATCAGAGAGTTCAACATGAGCCATCTACATCTCATTCCGATGATAATCAAATAGATCCTGTAGTTATATTTGACGATCAAGATGACCTTATGGTTACCATTGATAATCAAGTTGACTCCCAGGTTATACTTGAGGATCTGACTAATGATCATGTTGAGACTCACGTTGAACAAGCTGAGCTTTCGTCTAATCTAGATATTGAGCTCATGACCTTACTTAAAGACCAAGAATCACGACTGGAAATATGCAAGGACATCAATTAGCAATTAAAGGACAAAAATGCACTGTTAACTAAGGATAATGAATGCTTAAAGTATCAACTCAACATTTTTCAAACTCAAGAAAACGTGAAAAGGTTTTGAAGTCGCTTTTGCTAAATCTTACCAAAACAAAAATCATTAAAACAACAGACACGTGATCTAGTCGCATCTAAGAATGATTTGTTGTCTCAAATAAAACAACCGAAATATGATCATAAACAACAACTTAACGCCTCACTTTGGAAACTCAAAAGCCAAGTCCGAGTTGTTAACTTGTCAAAACAGCTCTCAGTACAAAAAGCATTCAACGAAACGAATGGATAACTATCTTGAAGAAATTGTCGACTTACAAAACAAAATCAAAGAGTTTCAAATGTTGTTTATAAACATGGTGAGTCAATCACAACTATTCAAAAGTTTACTTTTAAACCAAATCCAAATGGATATGGACCGAATCTTCTTGATTACAAACCAAAGTTTTCCAATAGAGCATTCAAACCAAATCAAGTTTACAAAGTAACATCGAATTGATGATTCCATTATGAGTGTTGTTGAATATAATCGTCAAGAGGAATTAGATGCGTAAGACGAGAGTCGATCAAAATTAGAAAATGTTGCTTATAACAAACCATTTAACTATTCAAAAGTCATCACTTTCGTCGCACAACAGATAATTCTAACACACCTGGGTTATCACACCTATTTCGAGTCTTCTAATGTTGGTCCCCAACCCAATTCTACACAAATCAATGGTCCTTTAACTTCACTCAGTGAAGTAAAAACTGTACCCGACCGTTGTCAAATTCTCAAATATTTTGAAACATTCCTTTCGGACATCAAACTTTTGGAACGTGAAATTGAATTTCATTATGAAATAAAATTTGAACATTTTCAATCGCCTCTCGCGCGAGAACAACGAGATATTTTTCAGATAAGAATTTTACCCCATGTCCGAAATTTGAAAATGTGTGCAATATATTAGGAACGGGATTTTCACAAGGAGCTTGGACTTATGAAAAGAGTTTTCGAACAAACAGAAACATCGATTTTAAATACAAAACGCAAAAATAAAATGTTAAGAAAAGATGTTGATCGACTCTTGGAAGATGTTATCTGTGCTGATATCCATAATGTTGTGTTATTACATTCTGCTGCATATGCATTTGATTATATCTCTGCGATTCTCATTGATTATGTTGAAAATGTTGAGAATACCGACATCGTACAAATCAAGTCTTTAAAAGTCGAAAATGAACGATTGTTAAACGAAGCTTTCAAATGCAAAACGCCTTCTTCAATGGTGTCAAAAGATTGTCAAAATTGAGAACTCGCTTTAAAACAAAATCAACCAGCTTGCATACAAAACTCTTAATCCAAAACTTGAGCAACCGGATGATCAAAACGCTGTCTTTGAAGTGTCAAATTTCAAAATATGAACAAGAAATTTCGAAAGTTAAAAAGGAATATGGTGTCATATTTGATTTACTCAAAAAGACTCGTGATAAAGCGTCAAAAGACCTTGATGATCATCTTGCATACACCAAAGATGTTTTACGACGAGATGGACTCACTCGTACTAAAAATCTAGATTTGTTACACAAAATCCATGATCTAAAAGCAGAGTTGGTAAAACTTAAGCAAGATAGGGATAGTAACACCGTAGTAATCGCACCTACATGCACTCAAAATGACTCTAGAACATCTAATGACAAACCACAAGAAACTAATGTGCTTCCCTCTATCGAAACAGAATAGTTGCCTATTTTCCCAACGCCCGCACTTCACAGCCTAGGAGCAATACAAGGAAGAATAGGAAGTTGCGACGTAAGAAAAAAACAATAAAGAATGCTGAAGTAGAAGAACACCCTAGGACTTTGAATAAAACTCAAGTTGTAATGAACAAAGTGATGTAACGATCACGAATCCTTAAGTACTCTTAATGTTTTGTTTGAAGCTTCTTGTGTTGGTTGTCGTAAAAGCATGTTTTCGTTGTCATGATAAATGTGTTGCTAAGACTATCTTGAATCGTAAGCGGAATAATAGAAAACGGAATACCTCTAGGCCCACTAATGCTTCTAAGTCATGCTAGGTAAACCACCCTCTAGTGTTTCAACTACGATCATTGATGTACCCATAGAACCACCTTCACCTCTGTTGGGATATAAAAGATTAAAGTCTTCAAGAATCAAAGTGTCAAGAGTAAGTCTTCAAGTGAAAGTCTCGCTAAAGAATGAAGTCAATCATCGCTCGATTCATCAAAGTATCGCATGCTTAAAGGATTGATATGCAAAATCGTTAAGGATTATCTTGTAATTCTAGAATGTTCTAAGATTAGTATAGTATTACTTGTCGTACAAGGTTTGTAATTGTAAACCGCCTTGGGTTATCCTTAAGCCTATAAAAGGACCCCTAGGTTGGCATTAGAGATATGCGTTTTTAGAGTTTTAGAGAGTACGATATTAGAGTTTTAGAGTTGTTAAAGAATATGTATAATAAGCAGTTTCTAAGTATTAATAAAATCGTTGAAGTTAAAAGTTAATTCTTCTTAGCTTTGTTAAGTAAATTCCGCATACTTAATAGAGTTTGTTCAGTGTTTCATTTTTAGTGACTTAGGATTTATTCGAAGTTATTAAACCCTTAAAAGCTATACAGTTAGTTTGGTTAGAGTACATCGATCCAACAAGTGGTATCGAGCTTGTGTGGAAACTCTAACTAAGAAGAAACCCCAAAACCTAGTTAACAACAAACCCTAAAGATATCGATCAAGTCGCACCACCACCATCCATCACCTCACTCGAATACAAATCATCAAGAAGGAGAGTACGATCTATGGAGCATGAAGATGAGGCAAGACATTGTTATTACAAACCATGCACTATGGAATGTAATTGTCAATGGCAATGAAGTTGTTGCAGAACCGAGAGATTCTGGACAACCTAAACCACCCAAGGTCGTCTTACCAAAGAACAACAAGAAGAAATCAAGAAAAGGCTCTCAACATCCCACCGTCTCGCTATACCGATGGTCACCTACTCAAGTTTCATGATGCTAAGGATGCTAAACAACTATGGGTTGCTCTCAAGACAAGGTTTGAGGTAATGATGCTTCCAAGAAGATGCACGTAAATGCTGAAGCAACAGTTTGAAACTTTCACGGTTGGTGAAAGAGAAGGTCTTGATGCTGCCTATGATAGATTTCAAAATCTCCTCAGCAAGCTAGAGTTATACAAGGCAGAGGTATCTGTTGAAGATGCCAATCTAAATTTCTTAAGGAGTTTGCCATCGACATGGCATGTGATTGCTACAATGATCAGAGGACAACCTGAATTGGATACTATGGACTTTGATGATCTCTACAACCATATGAAGTTGTATGAGCATGAGATGAATGGCCAAACAAGTTCAAAGTCTCACAGTATAGCTTTTGTGTCATCTGAAAAGAGAGGAAGTACTTCCACTAAAAGTACTGCTTACCCTACTCAAAGTAATCGCTCCTCAGTCTCGCATATCCCGCTCATTCTATCACAACCATGACCAACCCCACATCATCACCAACAAACACTATCCATTCCGATGAAGTCGTATGCTCATTCTTTGCTCACCAAGCCACTTTACCGTTACTTATGAAGAGGATTTGTCACGATCGAAGAGGATGCTCTTGAAGAGATTGATATCGTGTGGCAAGTTGCTATGATCATCGCAAGGATCAAGAAGTTTATGAAGAAAACAGAAGAGGCATCGACTTCAAACCCAAACAGGTATCACTTTGACAAATCCAAGATTGAATGCTTTAATCACAAAGGACCGACACTTTGCAAGGAGTGCAAGTTTGCTAAATATCGTGCAAACAGATGACTAAGAAACCTAAGCTTGAATTAAAGGAAATTCCTCTTATTGAAACAAAAGCTTTGGTTGCTCAAGAGATTCTATCGAGGTTGACTCGGCATCGAGTTTGATGATGAACCAAGAACCTATTGTATGGTTGCAAGTGGAAGAATCGGTGGAAGAGTTTGATCGAGCATGACCTTCATGAGGAACCCGAACATGCTATTTTGGAATCCAGAGTGGTCTAGGAAGCTTTGATTGGAGCATGGAGATCAAGATGAACTCGTTCTTCTTGCTATGGTAGCTACTTCATTAAGTTTACCCCTATCTCTCGAGGTATGCTCTAAGTGTCATAATTTTATCAAAAGTGCTTAATGATTATGTAACCGAAAGAGATAACTATAGTAGGGCTAGGTCAAGTAGTCGGTTACCAAATCACTTTAGAGTATATGGAAGCCAAAATAATAACACATGAAAATAATGAAATGGCTTGGGCGTAAAAGTATGAACAACAGGATTATCGCTAAAACTAAGTGAACGGAAATTAGGATGTAAGATTTCGAGATTGAAAAGTCGACTAAGGAGAGGATGAATTGCTAGAAAAATTTGTCATTGGGGACAACTGTCTCTCTCATGTTAGTTATGTTGAAAAGCAGAAGAGCTTACATTAGAACCGACTAGGATTTGGTATGGACTTTAGTAGCATAGATGAAAACCCACCTAGTGATGAGAACCAACTTGATTTTGAGGATGTAACAACTAGTGATGATGAACTCATTAATTATGTAGATAACAATCTAGTTATGAGGAATCGCTAGTCAAACACCTCCGTAGTTTAAGAAAGACAATGGTTATCATGCGCCCCTCATCCCACTCGTAGTTTTCAACCACTTAGGCGATGTTTCTCGCTTTGGAGTAGACAACTTAGAGTTTAGGAAGAAGCTACAGCAAATCTAGTTTTGAAACCCTAAAAGAAACAGTTGAAAACCTAAGGTTGATGATGTTAAGAGTCAAGCAGACCTTCAACTCAAAGTATCACGCACGATCGCCAGCACTTTAAGAAAACCTTTCAAAATACTACTAAACCTTTTGAGATAATTTTGGTCAAAACAGTTTTAATCATTCACCAAAAGACAGGATACTTTTAATCATAGACCTAAAGGAAGAAATTTTGGGAGTATGAGTCAAAAATTGTGTTTTGTTTGTTATAGTTCGATCATCTCGATCAAGGACCGTGACTTTCACTCGCACTACTTAAGCAAATTCCCAAAGACCGGATCCGCAAACCAAAAACCTAGGGAGAATAAACCACCGAATCATTCACATAGGGTTAACCATAGCAACTTCTCACAAGAATATAGGTACCCTCACCGAGAAGACCCTTTCAAACCCCCAAGATTTCAAACACTTTTCAAGGTCTCATTAAGCCAAAACCAAGACCTTCTCAAAGTCTTTTTGGCCACCAAACACTTTTGGAATAGAACCCTAGGAGATCTAATTACTATCAATCTAGAAGGCGTTACAACTCAAAGAAAGTAGCTAGATCAAGGGACTCTACACCGGGTTAAAATCAAATGGGTTAAGAAGGAAAGTATCGATGGGGAACAAACAAGAATTTCAAGAAGTGTGAGTGAATCAGATTTTGTTGAAAATAAAAGGAAAACTTGGATGAAAAGAGATGTTTATTGAAAACCAACAAAAGTTTTGAACAACCAAAGATAATTGATCTTGTGTTTAAAGATAGTGGGAATTACATACTTAAAGAATTTAAGTATGTAACTCCACAAGGGAACACAAGTCAAGAATGGCTTGGGTTCCAAAATTAACTAACTCTTTATCTTTGTGCAGGGCAACCCGTAAGAGGAGCTTAAATATCATTTAATTGTGGATAGTGGTTGCTCTGGAAGCATGACAGAGACAAAGAGATTCTCACGATTTTAGATCCTATTGTGGAGGAAAAGTTGCATTTGGGAATGATGCTAGTGGAGGAAGAATAATTGGCAAAGGAACTATCAAGGGGAAGCATAGATTTTGAGAATGTTCATATGTGAAGGAGCTTAAATTCAACTTTTGTCGGCCTCTCGATTTGTGACAAGAAGCACCCTGTGCTATTCACTGACACAGAATGTCTTATTCTTTCCCCTGAATTTAAGCTTGTTGATGATAACTTGGTAGTACTGAGAGTACCAAGAACTAATGATGTGTACATCCTGGATATGAAGAGTCTTCACTCTTCTGGTAGAGCAACTTGTTTAATAGCAAAGGCATCTCTTGAAGAAGCACATCTGTGGCATAGAAGATTGGGCCATGTAAATTTCAAGAATATCAACAAATTGGTCAAAGGTAAAACCTAACATTGGTAAAACCTTGAATAATGAAAGGTAAAACCTATCAAACCTTTCATTATTCAAGGTTTTGCTAAAAAAAAAGACAAGTACTTCCCCATATGATTTTTCAAAACCTCAACCGCTTATACTACTAGTTGAGGGGAGTATTTGATTTAAAAACTTTGTTCACAAACTGCTCACAAGGGCCACTCTTCCCAAGAAACTCAAAGTGGTCATATTTATTCTCAAAACGCTCAAAACAACATTTTATATGCCATTTTTGAGGGGAGAAAATTGTGTGATAAGAAATATGTTGTACAAAATGCAAATGAATCAGGTACCTCGACTTAACCTCACGAATTGACGGTACTAAACTCGTTAGTAACTCGAAAAGACTTGTCCTGGACGGGTAATAATTTCAAGCTAGTTCGCTAGTGATGTAAACGTGTCTCGCAAAGGACTTGTCCAAGCAGAATGTACCATTCGAGAAACTTTTGATAGACATGAACTCGACGGGTTTGACAACCTTCCAAGGTTTGTCTACACCTTCAAGATAGTTATTAGAGCTAGTTGTCACCTAAAAGTCGACAATGTATCTCTTTAACTATTCAACGTAACCGTGTCTCGCGGAGATTGTCTATCTTCAGTGAATCAATTCAAAAGTGCGCTTCTTTCCTCACCGTGCATTTAACCATTAAAACTACTAAGCACATGTGGAGGGGAGTATTTATGCAAAACTTCATCTCTCATCATGGTTCAAACATGTTTTCATTAACAAACCCTTTGAGAGAGATTTAAGTACAAAGGTGTTAATGGCAAACATAGGTTAGTCATGGAGTTATAAGGTGACTAAGGTTAGAATAACTGTCCTATGATCCGCCAGAGTCGGAGGGATCTACCCAAGGACTATACCATTAGTTAGTGTTAGAAGTCCTTAGGAATGATTGTAAAAAGGAGAAAATGAGAATCGGAGAAAGAAGGAGTTGAAGAATCAAAAAAATGTAATGAAAAGGGTGAAAATAAATAGCCCTCCGCATTATTCAACTTAGAGCGCACAACGGTTCAATTCATACGCCATCGTTGTCACTTAGTGACACCGGTATTGAAGATTAAAAGTCGTCATGGACCCAAAGTGACGCATGCACTAAACCTTCTTAGCCACTCAAGTCTCTCTCAACGTAAACTTGTTTCATTCTTACAGGAACCCTACATAAACTATTGGCTTTCTCTTAGAGATCGGGTATTGAAAAAGGAGACCCTCTCCTAGTCTCCGTCAGAAAACCAAAACGCACTATTGAGTCTAGAGCCACGAGATTCATCAAAAGATCTCTTAGGAACACTTGACATTTAATCACTTGTTGATCAACAAATAAGATCTTCAAGATTCAAGAGTTCATATCGAGTCCTTCACGGATCTTAGCAACTGTCGAGAACATTTATGAGAGGTTCACATCCGTGATCCTCGGTGATTGAATGGAAACTCCCGCCAGGTCAACATCAAACATCGACAAAGCAGTCACTGTAACTCCTCGTGGATTACGCGAGTGTGTCTCAAACGGTCTACATCGTGAGGTGATGCTTCGTGTATCTCAATGACTCATCTAAACTGTAGATGTACTTGCACATCGCGTTATCTCACTTGTGGGACTCCGCTCAGAACGGCCTTTGTAAGAATTAGAGTTGTGTTTTCACACTATGTCGTTAACACTCTCGAGTTCAAACTTGTAAGTGCTGGAAACCGCTTATTTCTAACCGCTTGCAATGTTTTCTTCTTATGGAAGCTCGGAGCGGGATGATCGTCTCGATTCTTCTCATGCTCACGCCAATATCATCACTAATGGAAGCTCTATCCAAAAGCAACACAACAATCGTAATGATTCTTCATCAATCAAAGAATCTACAAAGTCAAAGACTTAAAGAACTTCATCGATTGATTTCCAACGCCAAAAGCGTGTGAGCATGTTGAAGAATGACGTGGAGACATTGGAGCAAATAAGGCACTGAGGCGCATCGATGCGCACAACAACATACTATCACTTTCACCACAAAGAACAATGATCAAAGAACAAAGTTAAAGATGACGTCAAGCTTAACCGCTCAAAGATAACTATCTCTACACCGGGAGATTGTTCGAATCAAGGCAATTCCTCTCACAAGAAAGAAGAATGCCAGAAGACATCACACTACTATTACATCAACGCTTTCACCGCTTACATTCATATATACTTGAGGGGAGATTGTTGGAATCACTCCTAAACAAGATTTCAAGTATTTATATTTCATATGTAATAGGTAGCTTTGTTATGGCCTTTATGTTTGTTTAAGGTCAAGCTTATGTAGAAGGCCCATAAGCTTGATCCAAGCCCAATAAGGAATAGGGAAGGAGAGGGAGTGTTGCCCTAGCTCCTTGCCTATAAATACATTGTAATAACCTTCATTTGAAGGTTGGTTGTTCAAGTTATTCTCTTTCACTCACTCTTTTCCCTTAACCGGTATTACTATTACGTGTGTGTGTGTGTTTAGCTTGTTCATCCGCCTTCATCTCTTTCTCTATAAGCTTGTGTTGTAAAACTAGTGACCTAACATTGGTATCAAGAGCAAGGTCCGATTTTTATCGTTGGTTGATTTTTGGTGTTGTATCTTGTCAAAAATTGTCTTGTAAAATCTGTTTTTCTATCAAAGCTTTAACCTTTCTTATAAATTTTGTGCTAATGATTTTATACAAGTTTATTGTGTTTTTGGTCAAAAGTCATGTGTTTGTTAACAAAGTTGCAATATCTGTTGTGTTATTTTTAGCCAAACAGCTATTTGTTAACTTTTATACTTTTATGTCTTTTTTCCGATCCGTGATTATATTGGTCTTCCGTCAATATCTCTTGGTCAAAATGGGTAAATTATGGTCTTTGAATATCATCTTTCGGGTTACTATGAATCGACGGAGTTTTGGTCGAAATACATCGTCGGAAAAAGTGGTCAACGGGTCAAAACCCTAAACTTACGCGTAAGGGAAATCTACAATGGTGTTACGCGTAGCTGTGAAGTTACGCGTATGAAATGTTACGCGTATGCTCTTACGCATAAGCCTAGGCTTACGCGTAAGAATGGGCTACGCCTAAGACTCGGGGTTACGCATAACTTCAAAGTTTACGCATAAGGCAAGATGTTACGCGTAAGAACCGAAAAGAAAAAGATAGTTATGCGTAAAAACAACATGACCATGACCACTACAATATACCAAAACCATTCGACTTCTGATGTTCAATCTTAATCAGTCCATAATTATTTCAACCTCTCCAACAACAAACCAAAATTATTTCAACATCACCCCCAACTTATATCAATACTCCCACATCAACAAGACTCGAACGAAAAGATTAAATAATCTCGATTTATTTTTCTTCGATGTTATTACTAACCTTGAAGGTATATCAATCGAAAGAATAAAAACTCTTCATCGATCAATTTATTTGAAGCAAAGCTTCAATTAATATCCGAACAAAAGGAAAGAAGAATAACAATTATGTTACCCTCACTCTCTTTGGTTCGTTAATTACATAAAAACAAAATTAGGACCTACCCGTGACCCTTCAAAGGATCGTGAAGCCTTAAAAATCGAGCTCTTGAGTCAGATTTAGCATAAACCGTTGACATAGGTCAGGGTTTGGTACTATTTGTGTTTGTGTTGGTTGATTTGTGTCACGGGATTGATTGTTTAAGAGATCTGAGATTGAGATTTGGAGAACAGTTGGGTGAGAGTATCTTTTGGAGAGAGAGTGTTAGTGAGAGGCGGATAAATTATCTGTTGTATTTTAGGTTTAGGTCATGTGTCAAATAAATTGCGTGTGTGATACTGGTAATATGCTCTATCTCACGTAATTTGGGCTTTAGCCGAGTATAACGATTTTCGAATGGAATGGATATTGGGCTAGAGTGGATTTGCTTATTCTTGTTAATGGGCTGACATGTTATAACATTCGTATGGAGTGGGCTGCAGAAATGAATCCGAAATATATAATTGTTTGGGATAACATAACGTGGCATGAGCTTATATGTTTTAGATTCAAAAGATGCAAAAGTTGGGATGAAATGTTTATATTATCCAACATATGTTTATACGACATGTTATATTTGGTATGATGTTCGGCTAAGATATTGGTATTTTGGTCATACAAAATTTTCACGGGGATACATTTCTTTTGACAAGATCGGAAACCATTATCAAGTTCATTTTAAACCGTTGATAAAGGCTAATTTTGGGCATTTAACCGTAAGATGTGACTACGCGTGAATTGCTATTATTTATTTGAGGTTGAAGTGGATATCACGGGTGCGTGTACTTAGTATCTGAAGATATCGGGGTTGGTTGGATGCATGATTCTTCGAGATCCTTGTTCGAGCTTTAAGCGGTACGAATGACAAAGACTTGAGTTATCTAGTTGAACCTGATGTAAGGAGTTACGTTGTTGTGCTCACAGCTTATAACTATCACTTTTAAGGAGTTACGTTGGTGTGCTCAAGTGTCACACTAAGGTGTGGATAATTTGAGAAACTTTAAGTTTACCATTTTTCGATGGAGTTAAGAAAAGGGTTCTTCGTCGACAATAGTGCAAGTTTAAGTCACAAGTTCGGGTTATACTACTTCAGCCTCAAGTTCGTCATATTGGGTTTTCCATCGTAGTCACTACAAAAAGTCACGAATGATAATGGGGTCGGTAAAGAGTTAGTTGAGAAGAGTATACACGAGTAGAGAAGTTTTTATCGCCAGCTGATTCTCACAAGATATTTATGGTACTTCACACTTGTTCGATTAATTGAACATACATGGTTTCGATGTCTCCAATTTCATCATCAACATCGTGGTGTATGATTCGATTCGTTGAAAACATCGGGGAAGAGAGTATAGGTGTTCCTTGCTTCTTTGATGTTTTGGATTTTTTAGCCTCGAGAGAGCGGGTTTCAGCTTGGTCGCGATCGATAACGGGAGCATAGATAAACGGCAAAGACAATGTCAGTCTCGCTAGTCGTTAGATACATGAGAGACCCAATAATACTTGGTATTTGGTAGGGTCAACCAATTTCCCATGTAAATCAAAGATCTAATTTCTTGGTATGAGCCATTGGTGTGGCATAAGTATCACAAGTATTCATTCCAAATTTGTTTAACAATTCAAGGGCATATTTGGATGACTCAAGAAAATACCACGGGTGATTGATGAACTTGCAATCCTAGAAAGAACGTAAGTTCACCCATCATGGACATTTCAAAATTTTTCTTCATGAGTTTTGCAAAAGCGATTGAAAACTTTTTATGTGTCGACCCAAAATGATGTCATCCACGAATTTGAACAATTAAGATGTGTGCCCGTGATATTGTATAAAAGAGTTGGGTCAACCGAGCCTTTGGTGAAATTATTGGCAATGAGGAAAGATGATAGCTTATCGCACCATGCCCGAGGGGCTTGTTTGAGACCATAAAGAGCTTTGTTCGGTTTGTAGACATGGTTCGAACTCAGGATCAACGAATCCATCCGTTGGTCGACATAGACCGCTTTTTAAGTTGTCCATTTAGAAACGCCGCTTTGACATCCATCCGATAGACCGTCATGTTCATATGAGCCGCGAACGCGAGAAATATCCGAAACGACCTCAAGACGAGCAACCGAGCAAATGATTCTTCAAAGTCTATCCTTCTTCCCGACGATAACCCTTAGCAACTAGCCGTGACTTGTTTCGATGACATTCCTTCAAAGATCCAATTTGTTTTTCCAAATCCATTTTAGACCAATGACGAGACCCCGTTGGTCTTTCAACCGCCCCATACTTCAAGACGCTTGAATTGATTGAGTTCTTCTTGCATGGATTCAATCCATTGTCTTTGTCATTGCATCCTTAATGTTTTAGGTTCGATTAGCGACAGTGAGTGCATAAATGCGTTGTTCACCATCCGAGTGAAGACGTTGTCTCGAACGATCGGTTGATTCGGGTTGCCAATAATGTTAGCCGAGGATGGTCTTTTGTCCATCTATGTGTAGAGGGTTGATGTTGGTATACATTGTGCGATTCGAGGATTCAAATGGTTTGTTGAAGATTCCGCGACATCCGTGAAGCGCCTCATTGGCAAACGGGTTGAAGAACGCATTTGGATCAAAATCTGCGGGTGGGGGTACTTCATTTGTCTTTTATCTTTGTAAATTTCAAGCACATCTGTGGCTCTGATACCAATGGTCATTCACATTTAGGAACTTTGTAACGTGTGTTAGATATCATGATAGAATAGTCATCGGGCTTGTGGATTGGGCTAAGCTAATTGGGCATAAGTTATGTTAAGCTAGCCTTGTCTAGTTCGTGAAACCCAAGCCCAATCCAAGTCCATCTCAAGGCCCATGGCCAAGCCTTAGGGCATCATCTCTCTTACCTATAAATACCCCTCAAGTATGTCATTTGAGGGTGTGCTTGAAAGTGTGTGTGTGTGTTTTTTTCCTTATTGAATATACAACATCTTGTGTTTATCATTTCTCACATCATACACGAATTTATATCTTCAAGTCACCATCTTTCTCATCTTATTTCTAAGCTTTGTTTGTGTTTGTTTCACGCGGGTATACTTGTATACGTGTTGGGTTTGCTTGGTAAAGTGATAAGGTTGATATATCTAAGGTCCCACAATTGGTATCAATCGCCTAACAATGGTTTAGGAGTGTTTGTGTTTGTTTTGAAGGGTTACACATAAGGCTCGTTTACATCTTTGATACGCATAAAGCTTTAATTTTGCACTCAAAATTCAAGATTCTTGTGGTTTAAGGTTTATTTGGTGCTAAAGTTTCAGTTTTTTCAAAAGTTCAAGCTTTACGTGTTTTCTTCATTTTAAGCTCGTTTTGGTTATTGGTCATTTCTACCGTAACTTTTCTAGCCACTTTGGGTGAAAAAGGTCACCATTTTAGGTTATTCGAGTGTTTTAAGGCTCTCTCAGCAAAAGATATCATTTGAATCATTGGAAATTTCTTACGGTAGAAGTCAAAAGTCAAACCCTAGTTTTCTACTCGTAACTTTTCTAAGCACTTTGGGTGAAAAAGGTTAACATTTTTGTGTTATTTGAGTGTTTTTAAGGATATCCGCAAGAGAAATCGGTTGAATCATTGAAAATTTTTACGAGTAGGTCAAAACCCTAGTTCTACTCAGAAGAAAGTCAACTACGCATAGTTTTCACTCGTAACTTTTGGTGAAGAATCTTCGTGCTATAATCATTACTGCTTCCTCACTTGGATAAGTGTGTGGAACACTTAGACTCATGGATATCTTTTACATCGTGATAGTGTAAAGGATTTTGGATTCTACGCGAAGCCATTCCCACGCGTAAGCCATTCCTACGCTGAAGCTATTCCTACGCGAAGCACCTTGCTACGCGTAAGTTGGGTTCTACGCATAAGAATTTCCTACGCCTAAGGATTCCTACGCCTAAGCATCCCACGCCTAACATCCCACGCATAAGATCCTACTCATAAGCCTTGTCTACTCGTAACTCCTGCTTTCTCGCCTAAGCTCTCTTTCTACGCATAAAGGTTTAAAAAAAAAAAAAAAAAAAAAAAAAAAAAAAAAAAAAAAGTTTTTGGTGGAAAACTTGAGTAAAATTTAAATTTTGAGAAGACTAAACGTTCAATTTTACGCGAGATTCAACTTTTGGTTTAACTGTGAAAATTTTGGTCAAAATTCAAATTTTGGGCCTAAATTCAAATTTTTCGGTCAAATTTTACGTCAAAATTGTCATAACTCAAATTTTCATACGAACTTATAATTGATTATTATAGTGCATTTCAAAATTTGGGCGAAATGTTTTGAAAACCGAGTTTACTTAGCACGACTTTCGGAAACACCTCAATCGAGCTTAATCATCATCAACCACAACTCCTTTATCGTTGAATCGATCCTACATCAAATTTATCAAATCATACCTTCATTAATGGCAACTCAACAAGACATTCATGCACCGGTGCGAAAACCGACCTCCTATGTTGGCAAAGGTGGTTATCTTCAATGGACAAGTCGAATGCTCGCTACATAAAGACCAAACCTAATGGAAAACTCATGATTAAATCCATTCGTGATGGACCCTTCAAGCCTCGACAAGTCCATGTCTCTGAAATGCCGATGCAACACCTCCCATCCCACCATCCTCTCATCTTCAAACCGAATCGTAATACATCAAGAGGATCGAAACAAGTCGATGCGGATGACATGGCAATTCATATTATCCAACTGGCTTACCAATAGACATCTTTCTCATAGACAGCCAGAAACTGCTTCGATATGTGGGAACGTGTTAGACGGCTTTGTTTTGGAAATGTAAATTGGTAAACAAGACATGGAGAACAAGCTTCTAACCGAATGGGAGAAGTTTACATCTACACCGTGAGAATCCATTGAATCCTACTATGGAAGGTTTGCATTTTGATGAATGAGCTTATCGTAAACAAGTTGGCACCCGTAACAATCGCTCAAAACATCAAGTTCTGAATAATCTTCCGTAAGAATGGGGACGATATGTCACTATTGTCAACCAAACAAAGACCTTCATCGTGAACTTTGATCAATCGAATGATTTTCTCAAACAAAACCAAGTCAAGCGAATGAAGTCGCAAGAAAGATTGGCAAAGAATCATGATCAATTGGCACTAATTGCAAAGACTCAACCTTCGCTAATACACAACAACAAGCTTCATCATCTTCCACCAACAACAACTTGCAAAGAATACATTCAACAACCACAACAACAATTCTATCCACAAGAAAACAAGTCATTCAACAACCGTATCTACAATACAAAGAAGAAGGAATCACCGATCCCGAAGTCGAAGTAGAAGCGACCTTGCAATGTATTTTCTTTATTGGATAAAGCATTTAGCGATCGCATGGGTAATCAGCGGTTCCGTATCAAGGTAATCGGTTGGGTCGAATGTTGGAAATCGATGGGATGAATGTTGGGAATAGAGCAGATGGTAATCGAATGGCAATGTTGCAGCCCAATCGTTGGGAATTATGGAGATGGACATCAAGGGGTCGATTGAATCGTAATATGGGATATCAAAATGGGAATAACTGCTTTATGACTTACTCGTAATGCTACCTCCAAACCTCAAAGACAAGATTCAGGATCTAGTGTCATACCAATGACAAAGCGTGAAAAGATCCAAGACATGTTGATGTTGGCGTAAAAAGAAGAGTTGGGAATTGAGTTGATCACGAGGAAATAAAATTCGTGTACCCAAAATGGGAAGATAAAGCAAACGATATCGCAACCTCCAACACACAATCAATCAACAGCCACAACATCAAACGGTACTTATGACACAACCCCGCTCACGACACACGATTCACTCAATGAGGTACCACATTCGCTTACTCATGAGAAGCCACATTCGTGTCTCCCAACCTTATTATGACACATATGTGGGAGAGCAAGTTAATAGCAATGTTAACTCAAAACTCCATATATGGATCCTAATGGAGGTCAAGTGATACGTAATGGTTCTAATGATGAGGAAACTCGTGCTTATTTTGAATCATTAATCAATCAATGTGGCATTGAAGTTGAAAAGTAAGAACGGTCAATCGCGAGGTTAAGGCGCGAATAAAAATTGACCGAGCTTGAGAGTTACAAGGAGCACGCCAAAGCCTATGAATTTCATACAAACAAACTTTCGTAATTAGAAATTGGTTATCGAGATTACTTTTAAGAGAAAACAATTGCAACTCAAGTATGACACACTTGATGTGAATCAACTTGAAAATCAAATCTTTAAACAAGGAAATTTCGAACTAAACAACCAACTTTCTAAACAAAAAGCACGTGTTCGACCTTGAAAAGAGAAGAAACAGTTGATTGTCGATTTTTCAAAACGAGAAGATTCTCTTCTTGATGAAATTCGGATAAAAATGAAACTATAAAGAAATTGGATAATTTGCTTCTTACAACGGGTCATTCCGCTAAATCAAACAAGATGCTTTCTAATCAAGTAAACCGATTTTTCACACTTCACATAAAATGGCTCTTGGTAACTCACCTCCTTCGCTCCTCAAGAAAGCTCGTAAGCACGGAATGTGTTGAACAATGGACAACCTTTGCATGAACCCATAATTGTTCGTGATTCTCTTGAAACGTTGGAACTAGTGAGGAGAGTAGATCAAAAATGAAACAAAAGAATCCGGATCTTAAACCGATTGATTATAACAAATGGAACAAAATTAATGGGATTACTTTTGTTAATCAAAAGAAACGTCAAAGTTTTCCATCACACCAAGTGTTTCAAACAAAGTGTCAACACCAGCTTCAAAACCAATTGTAGTTTCCAAATCTCTTTGAAAATCGAACAAATGTCTTCAAACAATCCTTTTAACACAAGTGATACTAGAAGCATTTTAGACGATGTTAAAACTAGAATTGGGAGTCTTCAAGAGATCTAAAACTAAAACCACTATGACACCTAACAACCGGTTCTCTACTTTTGATATCGAACAGAGAAGTTTTTGAAACTCAAATTGCCCCTCACCGAATAACATCAACTCAAGGGTAATTCATGTTGAACAAGCACTTTTGAAAGAAACAAATGACTTTGTCAAGGACCATAAATCCGGTAAAGCAAGCTAATGAATGTTTTGAACACATCAAAGTTTTGGAAAATTTGAATGATTCTCTCTTCAAGATGTTATGACTATCGATATCATGTCCATTATCTTACAAACATATTCTGTTGAAGATCATGAAAGACTCGTGATGAGACCTCCGAAATTGTTTCAAAATACTAAAAGCTCTTATGAAACTTGAAAAGAAAACGTGTCCTATTTTAAATAACTTGATCGAAAAACAGGAGGAATGCAAGTATGACAAATTGTCGATGAGCGTGCCTACAAGGACATGCAAGAGCAAAATGATCTTTGAGAGCTCACCGGGATGTCTAAAAGGAAAGGTCATGGATACTAAGTTTGCAAAACCATTGACCGAGGAGAATACAAATGTTCCAAAATCGGTTTTCAAACCAAAATGTCTATTTCTCGCCTCCAAAAGTCAATGAGAAAAATGATTTGTCAAAAACAAACCCCACGCACTTTGCCTATTAAAAGAGAATTATCAAATCTTTTGAAAACCGCTTTTGATAAAGAAAAGTGATTACACATGGCACTTCTAGGAATAGAACACGGAATGTGACCAAAAATCCGCTTAAAAAATCATTGGTTCTAACAACATGGTCAACAATCAATATCTAGAAGAAGCTAGAAAAAGGCATGACTGAAAAGATGGAATTCTAGGTACAACATCTAGGGTGATGAATTCTACAAGATCTCAAGGCACCGCTAGTAGTAGTAAACCATTACCTAGAAACACTCTACAAAATACTAGGGATTGGCTTGCATCTAAGAGTAGTTGTGCAAAAGAAAATGCTATGCCCTTAGAAAACAACACCAGAATTCTAAGTCTTTTCGAACAAGAATCAATTTCCAAAAGACCGTAGTGACAAAGTTAACACTGCTTTTAAACAAGAATATTGAATTTGTCTCATACTACATGTAAAAATGTATCTTTTCGCTAATCATGATGCATGTGCCTTACAATATCTCAAGAAAGATAATTCTCGTTGAGGCACAATCCACTAAGACTCAAAACAGAAACAAACCCGTTGACAAGATGAACATGGAAAAGAAACCTAATAGGTGGATCTCTTCAGACGTAGTTTTCAAAAATGAGTCTTCCACGCATCCGATAAGAAAACAACTCCTAGATCTTACCTTAGGTGGATACCCACGGAAAAGTTTTCAACCAAATAGGTCTTAGATGGATTCCCACAGAAAGATTTTGATACTTACTCCAACACGTATAATAGTGAAACTCATCGGGATAAGGAAGTAGAAACCACTACAACCGTTGATAGTGATCACCCTCACCGTGAGGAATCTTGTACTTCTAACATCGTTATTTGTGAAAACTCTTCTTCTTTGGTTGCGGTGAATCAAATATCTCTCAACCCGACTCTTGAGGGCTCCAATTCTATAAAATCTTCTTCTTCATTCTTTCTATCTTCTATTTTGATTTTCCATTTCTTTTATAAAACCAACAAAAGCAAAATACAAAATAGAAAATTTTCAAAAATTCAAAACATTAGAAAATCAAAATCCAAAATATTCTTCTCTCGACATGTCTCTCAGATAATCGATATTCAGACGCTTCTAGAAATGTCATTCAACAATGATACGGGCATGTACGGATGTTTGAGCGAGAGTTCTTTAAATGTTTTCTAAAACATGTCGCTTCTCAAAATTTCTTCAAAATAATGGCTTTCAGATACTTGATGACGAAACCCGGACTTCATATCATGGCTTATGAACACATCGCTTCAGACCAGCTTCAAAGAAAGGAAAGTGCTTATCAAAATCAAAGGTTTTAAATATTTTTTCAAGCGCTATTCCTAAAAACAATGGCTTGCGCTTACTTGATCAGAACCCGAACTTTAAAGAAAGGAAAGTGCTACATAAAATCGATTTTCATAAATATCGAGCACTTATCCTAAAACAAATGAAGATAATTCTTCTACAATATCTTCAAAAAAAATTTAAATCTTCATCTTGTGTACCATTGATTCGAAATTTTCAAAAGATTTTCAAAATCTCCCACATTTGGTACCAAGATAACTCCTCTAAACCCTTAATTGATTCTAAATTTTCGTATGAAAATATGCTTTCGTTAAGGGGAGTATAAAACCGTAATTGTTCCAAAATTCATGCTACATCGCTTCTCTCAAATGCTTTTCGAAAACATATCTTTTAATCATTTTGTTTCAAAAACATCATGGATATGCTATTTTTAGGGAGAAACGTGATTAAATGTGATCAAAAAGTTTAATGATCGTTGTTTGAATCTCAAAAGAGCTCGACTCGCTTGAAACCAATGAATTGACGAGGAATAATGTACCATCTCGAGAAACTTTCTATGGACTTGACCAGACGGGTAATAATTTCAAGCTAGTTCTCTAGTGATGTAAACGTGTCTCGAATCGGTCTTGTTCATTTAAAGTCGATCAATTCAAAACGTGCGAACTCTACCCTCTATGTGCGATTTCAAAACTTATGAGCACATGTGAAGGGGAGTGTTTCGAAAATATAAAACTCTCAAGTGTTTCAAAATGTTTTCAATCATAAACACTCTGAGAGATTTTCAAGAAAAATGGTTTTGTGGCAACAATAGGACAGTCATGGAGTTATAAGGTGACTAAGAATAGGAAATCAGTCCTATGATCCGCCAGAGCCGGAGGGATCTACCCAAGGACATCACCCATAGTTAGTATTAGAAGTCCTTAGGCATGATTGAAAAAAGGAGTAATGTGAGAAAGGAGAAAGAAGGGGTTGAAGAATTAAAAAGAAAAGTAAAGAAAAAGGGTGAAAAGAAATAGCCCTCCATATTCAACCTTAGGGCGTAAACCGGTTCAATTCATCTCTCATCGGTTGTCACTAGATGACACCGGTATTGAAGACCAAGACGTCATGGACCCAAAGGACGACCGCACTAAACCTTCTAGCCACTCAATTCCTCTCAAAAGGACTTGTTTCATTCTCACCGGGAACCCTACATAATCTATCGACTTTCTCTTAGAGATCGTTGGTATTGAAAAAGGAGACCCTCCCTTGTCTCCGTCAGAAAACCAAATGCACTATTGAGTCTAGAGCCACGAGATTCATCAAAAGATCTCATAGGAACACATGACATGACATCGCTTGTTGTTCATCAATAAGGACACAAGTGATATATTATAGAGTCCCACGCAGATCTTAGCAACCGCCGAACATTTATGAGAAGTTTCACATTTGTGATCTTCGATGATTGAATGGAAACTCCGCCGGGTCAACATCAAGCGATCCCGACAAAGCAGTCACTGGTAATTCTCCGTGGATTACGCTTAGTGTGTCTCAAACGGTCTACAATCGTGAGGTGATGCTTGGTGTACCTCGACTCATCCGAACTCAGATGTACTTGATATATCGCGTTATCTCACTTGTGGGACTCCGGTTCAGAACGGCCTCGTGAGAATTAGAGACGTGTTTCACACTATGTCGTTAACACCTCGAAATTCAAACTTGTAAGTGCGGAATCCGCTTATTACTAACATGTTTTATGTTTTTCTTCTTATGGAAGCTCGGAGCGGATGGATCGTGCGCACTCGACACATGCTCATACCAACAAAACATGAAAGTTCTCATCAAAATCAATGGCAACTCAAAGTCAAAGATGATTCTTCGTCAATGTCAAAGAATCTACAAACTTTAAATACTCGAGAACTTCATCATTGGAAACTCAAAGACAAATAGAAGTGTGAGCATGGTGGAGAAAGGCATGGAGACACCTAACCAACGAAGTTGACAACGGCAGACAACCACATTAACTGATCACAAAGCATGAAGGAACAAAGAATCAAGACTATTCTATATCTACTCACAAAGTTCAAGCTCAAAAAGATTAAAGACCTATTCAAGTGGAGCATCTTTTGAATGACCACCCCTTAGGGGGAGATTGTTAGCCTTGATTATTTTTATTAGAAGTGATGGTCATTCACATTTAGGAACTTTGTAACGTGTGTTAGATATCATGATAGAATAGTCATCGGGCTTGTGGATTGGGCTAAGCTAATTGGGCATAAGTTATGTTAAGCTAGCCTTGTCTAGTTCGTGAAACCCAAGCCCAATCCAAGTCCATCTCAAGGCCCATGGCCAAGCCTTAGGGCATCATCTCTCTTACCTATAAATACCCCTCAAGTATGTCATTTGAGGGGTGTGCTTGAAAGTGTGTGTGTGTGTTTTTTCCTTATTGAATATACAACATCTTGTGTTTATCATTTCTCACATCATACACGAATTTATATCTTCAAGTCACCATCTTTCTCGTCTTATTTCTAAGCTTTGTTTGTGTTTGTTTCACGTGGGTATACTTGTATACGTGTTGGGTTTGCTTGGTAAAGTGATAAGGTTGATATATCTAAGGTCCTACAGAAATTTAGTTAGAGGTTTACCTTCCAAAACATACAGGAATGATCACTCATGTTTGGCGTGCAAGAAGGGTAAACAATACAAAGCTTCATGCAAGAAGCTTGAGGAAAGAAATATTAGAGAACCTTTGGAGCTGCTGCACATTGATTTGTTTGGACCTGTTTCTGTTGCAAGTCTAAACAAGAAGAAGTATTGTCTCGTTGTGACAGATGATTGCAGTAGATTTAGTTGGGTCTTTTTCTTGGGTTTTAAAGATGAAACGTTTGATGCTGTTGGGTCTATTATAGATTTGATGATACAAAACAAGAAGAATGAAACATGAAGGACTAAAAGTGACAAGAAGGGAAACTACAAAAAGATGGAGGATTTGGAAGATTCTAGAAGATATGCTTAAAAGAATATTTAGTTTCCTAATTGTATTATGATTCCTCTTGTAAACCCTAGATGTCTCTAGTATATAAAGAGACATAGGGTCATTAGTTTTATTGTACATACAAGATGTAAACCAAAGGTGTGTGTGGGAACCTAGGCGTAGGGATTTGGGAAAACGCCTAGGGTTTAGTTATTTAGTTAGTTAGTTGATCAAAGAAAACTTTGATTATTGTATGTTAGAGATGATAATGAAAAACCTTGTTCATAATAATGTTGATTCTATGTTTGAATATTCACCCTTCATTATTATGTGTTCCTAGATATAATATTAGACCTAGTCTAAGAGTTACAACGATGTTATCATGTGGTATCAGAGCCTGGGGCTCGTGATATCTAGGATCTACAAGGTTTTTCAAGAGAAAAGAAGAAAAAATCGAACTGAATTTTCGTAAGGTTTCGTGGTCGTTTTCAAACAATGATAACTTTTCGTTAACCGCTGGATCGGGCTCAAATTGAACCGGAGCTTCTTGGTATATCTATCTTTAATCTCATCAAGGGATTGTTGATATGAGCTCTCAATCAAAAGTTATAAGTTGTCAAAGTCTGCTTGTTGAAACTAAAAAATTTCGTAAGGTTACTACAAAGACTGCTTTTGAAACGATCATAACTTTTTCGTTAACTGCTGGATCGTGACGAAATTTTTGGTGGATGTTCTCTATATTCTCATCTAACTTTCCATCAAGGGATCTTCGATCCGAACTATTATATGAAAGTACTTGCTAAAGTATCTTTGTAAGTTCAAAGCATCTTGCTTGGAGATTTCAAAATCTTGTTACCACTTTCACAAAGTAATCTTCTTTGGAAAGTATCTTGTTAATTTTTTAAATTATCGCTTATGCTTCAAAGTACTTGCTCAGTATTAATTCAAAGTATTGTTCTTGCAAAGTCTTGATCCAAGGTATCGTTCTTTTAAACTAACTCACGATTTAGATGATTTATGGAGACAAGTATCAAGTTTTATGGTTCAATATATATGCATGATTTACTGAACAATGAGGGAAGTATATTTGATTGATTTTGGATTACACACACGAATGGTTATTTGGTTCACACACATAGGAAGAAGTTCATGTTCTTAAAGGATTCAAAAGGCTCGTGATTTGACTCTTATGGATTAATTGATTACGAAGAAGGCTAAATATCATTTATTTGATGTTGTAGTTGAGTTTCACGTGTTTGTGTTCTTATCATATAGCTTGATGAATCTAGCAATGTGTGATTTTATTATGATGCTCTATGCACATTAGCTATCACTTAAAGGAGTTACAATGTAGTGCTCGGTGTCTCATATTAGTTGAGGATTTTGTCAAGGGATTGCGGTCTACTTATATTTGGTGATTCGTATAAGTATGGAGTTCCGTGGATAGTACAAGATTTAAGACACAAGTTTAGAAATTCTACTTCTTCATCAAATTGTTATACTCGGTTTTCTTCACAAGTAATTATTACATAAAGCCTACGGATTTTGAAGAATCAGTTGATGTTCATGCATCACTCGAGGGGAAGTTTCTACGGTTTATTCATTCTCTATTTGTTGATAACAAAAAGGGGAAGAGATGTTTGAGTGACATGTTCAAGTCAAGGGGAAGCATGGAAGACAAGATTGTTTCATTCATGGTGAGATTTAATTATCTCAATTTATCTACTTCATCTAGGGAAGTTCGTACAAGATTCGTGGTTGTTTTGTTACCATCAAATAGGGGAAGATTGTTGGGTCTATTATAGATTTGATGATACAAAACAAGAAGAATGAAACATGAAGGACTAAAAGTGACAAGAAGGAAACAACAAAAGATGGAGGATTTGGAAGATTCTAGAAGATATGCTTAAAAGAATATTTAGTTTCCTAATTGTATTATGATTCCTCTTGTAAACCCTAGATGTCTCTAGTATATAAAGAGACATAGGGTCATTAGTTTTATTGTACGTACAAGATGTAAACCAAAGGTGTGTGTGTGTGGGAACCTAGGCGTAGGGATTTGGGAAAACGCCTAGGGTTTAGTTATTTAGTTAGTTAGTTGATCAAAGAAGACTTTGATTATTGTATGTTAGAGATGATAATGAAAAACCTTATTCATAATAATGTTGATTCTATGTTTGAATATTCCGCCTTCATTATTATGTGTTCCTAGATATAATATTAGACCTAGTCTAAGAGTTACAACGATCTTATCAAATGCTATTCATGATCTCATAATAGCCCTTGAAAATCAATTGAGACTCAAAGTAAGAGGTATTAGATGTGACAATGGAACCAATTCTAGAACAAGCTTATGGATGAATTTTGTGCTAAGAAAGGGATCAAGAGGAGTTTAGTATTGCTAGAACTCCACAAAGAATGGTGTTGCGAGAGAAAGAACAAAACTTTGATTGAAGCAGCCGAACAATGCTTGCGCATTCATTACTACCTATTCAATTTTGAAATTTGTCGTAAGTGCTTTGCTTGCTATGTGTTGAATAGTATCACCACTAAACCTCGGATGAAGACACCTTATGAGCAAATGATGGAAACAAACCCAATATTCGCTTTATGAAGCCTTTTGTGTCACAATTCTCAATTTCCGGTCATTTTCAAATTTTATTATTCATTCCGGAGAAAATTTATATTTCATTAACGATATTTTTCTTATTAAATAAACGCTATCGTACGATCATTTATTTTGAACAATTGATCCGACACTTCCCAAAACTTATCCCGATATATTTTTATACTCAATTTAAGACCATAAAATTATATTATTAGTTTACCGGTGTTTTAAATTTATTTTGTATATAAATTGTTATATATAAATAATTACGACGGTTTTCAGAATTCTACATGACAATTATTATTTCACTCAATTCTTGCGATAAATATATTTTTATAATTTTATGATTTCAATATATTTTATTTTGATCCGTTAAAATTTATTTTAGCTAACGCTACCCTAAATGCTTAAATATATATACAAGTTACTAATAATTCTTAATTTAACTACACATTTACTCTACATTAATACACTTAATTGTCACTTAATGCAAACTCTTTTATTTTTTAAGATAGTCGACATTCACTAGATGACACACCATTTTCATCCTAAATATCTTAACTTATATTCATATTATACTCTAACTAAAACACATACAACTAAATATCCAAAGGTGAAAAATCAAAAATCATTTCTTCCTCTTCTCCCCATTGAACCGGCCACCATAGAAATCAAAGAGGAGATCACCAAAAAATTTCAAGTCAAGTTTATTACACTCTAGTTACACTCTTAGTTTAGGTTTTGAAATAAAAACATAGGGTGTTAGGATTAAACCTTTGTTCACTTCACCTCATCAAGTTACTAGTAAGCATCTCATGATCATGTTCATCTTTCATATTTATTTTATGTTCATTTCATCATACTTGATAAAAACATGCAAGTCATATTGATGTTTATACCACTTTTTATTGTTTTTAAGTATTATAAATATATATTCATCATCCTATAATTACTCCTTGAAACATATCACTTTTGGTGATGTCTAGGAACCCATGACACCCTAAGAAGGTGTATGGTAGGATTAGAATAGCTTGAGTTGTTTTGAATTGGTTAGAATAGGTTTTATGAGAAAACTCATTTCGACAACTTTATTTAGAGGTCTGATCTTATTTTCGAATTCGGAATTCTCGACAGTAGGTAAAAATTTTGGGCTAGATATTTAGAAAATATACTTTAAAACGAAAACGTGGCGCAGCTTGAACGGGTTAAAACGGAGTTATAACGAAGAAGTTATGTTATTTTTAAGTTTAACGATTTAAAACTACTTGTTTCAAAAATTCAGCATGTATTCTCAACTTTTACGAGTCAAAATGAATCTTAAGCGTTATTAAATGTGTCGACTTATCAAAAATATATTAGTATATATTATCACGATTCGAGGATATATAAAATGTAGAAACGGACTTATAACGACTAAGTTATTCACATTTTAAACAAGTTGTCAGAACTATTTTATATAAGCATAACTAATATATTTTCTAATAGACAAACATATCGGCCGCAAATGACCATGTTAAGGGTTGTTTTTAACATTGATGGAGTACTTTTATGAAACGATGTCTTCTAGTAATAGTAAGTTCGGTCTAGCCTATTTTCCAAAACGTCCAACCGTTCGTCAAACGGAGTTGTAACGAGTAAAATACGGTCACTTAAACTTTGCCGAAAACCACCCTTAAACAATATTTTGGATACAAGTACCCTACTTTACCTATGTTTTTCTCCATGATCGAGACCTCGCCGTTTAGTCACTTTCATGAAATTGTCAAATGACATTATTTTACGACGAAAAGTTATAGTTTCATAATAAATCACTAAATGACTATCGTAGGATATCGTTTCAACGTAAATACTTGTAAAGTAATTTATAAATTGTCAAGACTTTATAAGATTACTTTTCGACGATAAACTTTATTTTCAAAAGTGTACAAGTGGTATGGATATCATATGAGTTTGCATGCACGACATTGTTTCATGATTTACATTAGAACATATCATTCATAATAGGTCGCGGTTAGAGATTTCGCTGCATTTCAAAGTATCCACTCTTGTCATCATTATAATTGCATCGTGAGTTTTCATAGCCCACTTTCTATTAATTGTTTACAAACTTTTGGGGAGATACATGCTCAACTACTTGCTTTTACAAATACAAATACTCAAAACATTTACATTTTGATGCTACGCTATACTTTTTATACTTGATTGCATAATACTTGATAGCATTTATACTTGATTGCATTACACTTGATTGCATTATACTTGATTGCGTATATACTTGATTGCGGTATACTTGATTGTGTTATACTAAACTTGAAAGTGTCCCAACATACACGGAGCAGCCCTCGTCGCATGATAAGTCCCTGGATAACACACGCATTGGGTTTCGGAGATGAAGTTAAACTAATGCTATTACTTTCCTTATGAGCAACACAAAGTCTCCTTGATAACACACGCATTGGGTTTCGGAGATGAAGTAGAACCAATGCTATTACTTTCCTTGTGAGCATCATACCCACCGAGGTTTCGGAGATGGAGTGGAGACTCATGGCTAATTGCATAAGTTTTGATGCACGTGTCGTGATCAATATACTAGTTACATACTTAAAACATTTATACTTTTAACTACTATGATACATGCATACATTATTGACGTACTATTTTGGCAATGGGTTGTAAACACACAGGTTGCAAGTTTTGTATGGGCGGAACTTGGGCCTGAGTGGATTTACAATGCCTTTGCTGCATGAACATTCTTTAAAGGCTTTACATTTCAACACAAACTCTATGAACTCACTCAACCTTTGTGTTGACACTTTTTAGCATGTTTTATCTCAGGTATCTAAGGCATTCACTTCATGGCATGCATATGGACATATCATAGAGTCGTGGTGACGACGCGTCACACATGGGATTTATGCACTCTAAAACATCGTTTGGCTTGTAACAAACTTATTTCCGCACAAATTGATTTTCATTTGGGACCTATACCTTGTAAACTCTGATTGTTTTAATAAATCAAACGATGTGTTTTCCAAACGACACTTTAGGTCGTTCGATATAACTGTAACTTTGATGCTATGACAGTCCTCCCAAGGTATTCCATTCTCAAAAGAAAATGTAATTTGGGGTGTGACATTTTGATGCCCTCAACAATTCTCAATACAATTGATAATCTGGGAAAATTTGATGGCAAGTCGAAGAATGATATTTATTGGGATACCGTATAAACAAAGAAAGGATTTAGAGTGTACAATAGAGTCACCAAGAAGGTTCAAGATTGTCTTCATGTTGAATTTTTAGAAGATCAAGAAAATCGGAAGGGTAAAGGTCCCGATTGGATGTTTGATCTTGAGGTTTTGACTCCTTCTATGAGTTATGTACCGTAAGAGAAGAAAATCAAGTAGATCACAAGGAAGATGATTTACAGTACATTATTCATGGAGTCAACATTCGACCTAATGTTGTTCCTGATGAAGAACCTATAACTGTTGACAAGGAGAAAGGTACTGATGAGCCAAAATGTACATTGTCTGCTGAAGATCAAGCTATTCAAGATGAGCTTAATAGGATGCTTTTTCAAGATATAGTAGCACAATCTTATGATGATGATCAAAGAAGAACTTATGAGGAAACAAAGAAAAAGAAAAAAACTGCAGATTTTTCTCACAATACTTTGGATAATAGTACTTTGGATCAAAGTACTGCTGCATCTGTTGACAGCACTTTGGATGATTTGGATGATCCTACCATGCCTGGCTTAGAAGACACTGATGATGAATTTGAAGATGAAGGTATTTTCTCATATTCCAATGAAGATGCTGATTTCACAAATTTGGGTGATAATTTTGAAGTTCCACAGACTCCTATCTTAAGAATTCATAAGAATCATCCTACTGATCAAATCATTGGACCCTCTAATTCTGGAGTGCTTACCAGAACCAAAGCCAAAGGTTTTTCTAAACCACACAATGCTTTACTTAGCTTTGTGTACAAACAAAACAGTCAATCATAAGGATCATCAAACATGCTGCTTACTTGTTTTATCTCTCAAGAAGAACCCAAGAATATAGCTCAAGCATTAACTAAAGAAAGTTGGGTTGAAGCTATGCAAGAAGAACTTCTTCAATTCAAACTTCAAGAAGTTTGGGTATTATGTGATTTACCAGATGGCAAGAAAGTTATTGGTACAAGATGGGTTTTTAGAGTCAAGAGAGATGAAAGAGGGAATGTCATCAAGAACAAGGAAATGTTAGTTGCACAAGGATACAGACAAGAAGAAGGAGTAGATTATGATGAAGTGTTTGCTCCTGTAGCAAGGATTGAAGCTATACGAATATTCCTTGCTTTTGCATCATATATGGGCTTTCAGGTTTATCAAATGGATGTCAAGAGTGCTTTTCTTTATGGCACTATTACGAGGAGGTCTATGCCAAACAACCTCCGGTTTTGAAGATACTACACATCCAAACAAAGTCTACAAAGTTGTTAAATCTCTTTATGGTCTTCATCAATCTCCTAGAGCTTGGTACGAAAGGCTCTCTATTTTCTTATTGCAACATGGTTACGGAGGGAGCTATTGACAAGACTTTGTTTATCAAGAGATAAGAAGGATATCATGCTAGTTCAAGTTTATGTAGATGATATCATCTTTGGAGCTACTAAACAGTCCATGGTGAAGGAGTTTGAGCACCGATGCAACATGAATTTCAAATGAGTTCAATGGGTGAATTGACTTTCTTTTGGGGCTACAAGTTAAATACCAAAGGAGGAATTTTCATAAGTCAAGATAAGTATGTCTCGACATTCTTAAGAAGTTCAATTTTGATGCTATGAAGCCACCACCTTGGTTTAAAATTGCGCTTTGCGATCCGATGCGTTAAAGGTACCGAGGTCGATGCGTGATGCGTGTTGCGAATGCGGCGCATTTTGACGCTGATGCTTTTGTATTAAAAAATACAAAAATTATTTATACGTAGTAAATTAAGAAAATTACCAAGTAAATGCAATAAATTTACAAATAAGTCACAAAGTCACAAAAAATAGGCAAATATTCTATTTGTAAAACAAATAAGTCAATAAGTCAGGACATAAAATACTAATAAACAACATTATAAACTCCAACTAAATTTTGTTTTAAACGAGAAACTCATTCTTTAATTACTTTCGAACAGGATGAACATGTAAATTTATTTTTAATTTTAGGATCTTGAATTTCATAATTTCTAGATCCTTGTTATTGTTAGTAATAATGTGGTTGAACATGAATGATTAAATTATATTCTATACATATACATGATTCTATACATATATGATAACATGATATTATAATATGTTAAAGGTATATCGATAAGTTATACCGTACTAACAATCATAATTCATTCATTACCAAATCAACAACAAAAGTCAAAACTAAAAATTGTAGTCAAATTTTAATCATACATATAATTTTCAGTCAACTATTTAACATATATGATTATTTATGATCAAAGAACAATATGAACTATTGCATAACATGAAGTTGTAATAAGATGATTGTTTATGGATTTCAAATCATGTTAATGGTGCATGATCTTGATCCGAAGGGTAATTTGGATGTTGTTATTGTGTTTGTTTTAGAAGTCTTTCAACAACTTCTGTTTTTCAAAGTCCATTAAAATATTTTTATCTTCTTCTAAATTGTTTATTTTTTTCAAAATGACCTAAATTTCATATTGCGACAATTGCGACCGTTGCTAGCATTACACAAATGCGGCAAATTGCGGTCTAATGCAAGTGCATTTTGGGATGGCCTCGCATTAGGTATCATGATGCGAAATCCTAAAAGCAATGCAATGATGCACGCAATTTACGCAATGATGCACGATTTTTAAACCAAGCCGTCACTACACCTATCAAGTCTATAAACTCATTGGGCAAGGATGAAGATGGTCAACCCGTTGAAGTCAAGTTGTATAGATCTATGATTGGTCGCCTTATGTACTTAATCGCATCTAGGCCCGATATCATGTTTGTTGTCTGCTTATGTGCAAGATATCAAGTCTCACCTAAGGTTTCTCATATGAATGCGGTGAAGAGAATTTTAGTTACTTAAAACAACAACCTAAGTTGGGGTTGTGGTATCCAAAGGATTCACCTTTTCACTTGGAAGCTTTTTCGAGATAGTGATTGTGCAGTGACCTATGATAGAAGATCAACCACCGGAGGATGCCAATATCTTGGAAGAAGATTAGTATCATGGCAATGTAAGAAGCAAACTATTGCGACAACATCATCCACCGAAGCGTAATATGTGGTCTGCGCAAGTCGTTGTGGACAAGTTTTATGGATGCGTAATCAACTCTTGGATTATGGGTTCAATTTCAAGAACACTCCTATCAACATTGATAATGAAAGTACAATTTGCATTGTGAAGAATCTCGCTTATCACCCAAGACCAAGCACATTCGTATTAGGCATCACTTCATCGAGATTGTTATGAGCATAGACTCATTAATGTTGTCAAGGTTCACACAGATGATAATGTAGTCGATTTACTCACCAAAGGATTTGATGTTTCACGATTTAATCACTGGTGGTAAGCATTGAATGATTAATTACTAAGCTACATTTAAGGGAGGACCGATTAGTTAGTTAGACAGCCCTATGCTTTGCTAAGGGAGGCAATAAAATGTCTATTTGAGTTTTGTCATTATAGAAGATGATGGAAAAGCATCGTTGTTTTGTCATATGAAAGTCTTGACCGAAAGTATCGCTCACGTGGAAAGCACTGCTTGTCTTATCAACGTATTGTTCCAACGGTCAAAAGAAAGGGTAAAAATCAAATAACAGTAACTTTATTATTATGGGCTGTGATTTTTCAAATCCCACCTATAAATAACTACTTTCCGATTTTCCCTCTCATCTTTATACTTATCAATCTTTTCCATATTCTCTCTCTCTAACAATTATCTATTCATCAAATCACTCACTTTTACATTTCTCAATGGCGAACCGAAACACTGTTTCTAAACACAACATGGTGGTGAATTTGGATAAAACTGAAGCTAATGTCGCATTCCATGACATCATTGATTTTCTCACGGGGTCTCCAATTAGTTATGCACTTTTGGTTGAACCGCACATTATTGAGCCATGGATCCAATGGCTTTTACGCCGACTAGAACTCCTATGGAGAATGATGAGTCCTATATACAAAGCTAAGGCTTCCGAAGGATAGTAAAGGTTAGTGAAGCTACAATTAGAGAGATTTATTATTTGATGATGAAGAAGGAGTCGCTCGATTTGATAAACAACTTTGGGATACTTTGCGTGATATTGGATATGAAGGGTCTTTAATGTAAACGACATTCAAGAAGCCCTTATTTAGTCCGCATTGGAAGTACTTGGTTCATGTTCTTCTTCATTGTATCGCCCAAGAGTACTTCATAGGAGCGCTTTGGTTCTAATATCGCATCTCGTGACCGTGGGATTGGCTACCAATCGTATTTTCAATTTTCAAGACTAATTTTGGATGGTATGCTATCACACATCTCTCATGGATCACGCGGTTGATGTATCCAAGATTTATTCAAGTTTTCTTGAATAAACAACTTCAAGATGTACCAAAGCCTTCAAGTCTATTACCGGTTGTGGTACAACCGCCAAGATTTTCACCTTCATGGCTAGGAAGAGTGATTTGTTTAATGGAAGAAACACTCCATTGACTACATCAATGATGGAAATTGTTCAAGCAATTAGAGACGAGGTCGCATCTAGTCTTTGAAAGAGAAGGTACCGCTCAACTCAAGTACCGCTTCGTGGCTCGCATCTCAAGGAACTCCTTCTCAAGGTACCGATGTCAACGAAGGTACCGCGGTTTCTCTATCTCATCTCATCATGATACTCCACCTATTGAGTCGAACCGATATTCTGTTCCTCATCATCTTCCTGGAGGAGACACACTACTATAACCCCGAAGGATTAGTCTTTGGATAATTATATTCGACAATGGAGCTAGTCGATTGAAGAAAACAACCGAGGCTCAAGTCGCACGTATAGCACAATTGAAGATCAAGTTTAGAAGACTTAAAAGTCCATTGGGAACTATATTTAAAGTTGATAAGACAAAATACATGAAAGATGAAGGACTATTGAAGACAAAGAAAGACAAGGGACCTACTTGGCAAAGAAGTATTTATTATTTAGTCCCTTGAAGTCATTTGTAACCCTAGTATCTCTATTATATAAAGAGATACAGGAATTAGGTTTATTAAGTGTCAAACAATGTAAACATCGGACAAAGGTGTGTGTGTGGGAAAACCTAGGCGTGGGGTGCCTAAGGTTTTGATGTAGTCGACATAGAGTGTTTAGCCTCAAGGATCATGGATCTCTGTTAGAGTGTAACCGTCTTAGAGTTGATCGTCTAGGATTGGGTAGATGATGTTTTTGTAAAACACATGATGATGACGAAGAAACCTTAATAATAACAATGATAGTTTGATTATTCCATTGTGTATCTTATTATTGTTCATTGTTATTTGTACTTCATTGATTATCCTAGATAAGGTCTAACAACCTCGAGCCAACGATTCTTAACATGTGGTATCGAGCGGGTGGCTCTCGATATCTAGGATCTACAAGGTTTCTCAAGAATATGGCGAAAAGAAGAAAATTCGAATCACGAAAATTTTTCGTAATGCTTCTACAAAGTTCTTTTTTCAAACAGTATAACGTTTTAGCTAACTGCTGGATCGGGTGAAATTTCGTGGACGTTCTTTATATACCCATCTAACTTTCCACCGGAGGGATCTTTCATCCGACGCCCGAATCAAAAGTTATACATCATCAAAGTTGGTCAAGGAGGTATTGAAGTTTCAATTTTATGATTTTTAGGTTCTTTGTGCATTAAAATTCGTTTCATGGTTAAAAGAGCTATATTAGTCATGGTGAATCGGTTTTAGCGATAATGAACCCTAATATATCTCTAAATTCTTTAATGCTCGATAATTCTTGGAAGGAAGCGACTTTGAAGGTGTTTTGATCGGTTTTAGGGTTTTAGTAACTTGTTTTTATGGACAAAGTTTTCACATATGAAACCCTAGAGATTGTATTAATGATTGGATCTGCTCTTACCTGGTCGATTGGTGAGTGTTTAGTTCATTGGTTGGTTTGATGCACCGGACATGGAACACGTGATGTGATTTACAAGAGCGTGTTAAATTTCTTACTACTGCCTTCAAGAAAGTTACCACTGCTATGTTCACTCGTTTCCACCGCTAGGCTACTCGCTTCCATCGCTAGTTTAACCATTACCATCGCTAGTGTTCTTGGTTACCACCGCTAGCCTAATTTGTTACCACCGCCGTCTTTTGGTTTCCACCGCTGTAACGATATGATTCAAAAGCTGCATATTGTGAAGGTAGTAAACAGGTGTACTGATTGTGATTGGCCAATATTTAATATATCATGACCAAGGTTCATGGGTACGTGGCTTCTACTTACTATATTCGATATATACTTCATTGGTTTGCTCGTACTACTCTTAAACTATTGAGATGGCTGAAATAGTGAATATGTGATGGGTCATGGATGATTATCTCTAGTGGATCAGTAAATTGGTGATTCACATTATGAGTATATAATGGTTAGTGTTGTTTGTTTGAGAAAATTTTTCTACTGCTAATGTTGTTCGATATACATTGTTTCCGCTGCTTATATCATTCTATATCGGTCAACACATGATTTTTGGTTCTCGGATAAGTTTGAAGTTTGGATGATTTACACACACAAGAGGATTTTGGTTTTTGTTCTTAAAGGTTTTAAAAAGCTCGTATTTAGTTTCTATTGAAGAATTGATTACGAAGGAGGTTATTTATCACTTATTTGAAGATGAAGTAGATTTCTTAGATGCGTGTTCTTATTTTTGTGCATTCTTATTGTGACAAAGAATTGACAAAATACTTGAAGGAGTTACGTTATTGTGCTCAGTGATTATTGTCAAGAGATTGCGGTCTCCCTATACATGGATATACGTTCGGAGTCATGTGGTTTGTACAAGACATAAGACATACGTTTGGGTTATTCTACTTCTTCAACAAGTTTGTTATATTTGGTTTTCTTCACAAGTGATCATTACAAGGAGCTTACAGATTTGAAGAATCAAGAAGATGGTTAACACATGGGTTTCGGGGGAAGCTTATTGTTCAATGTTTAACCATCTACATGCATCATTCGAGGGGAAGATTTTTACTCTTGTAATTCATTATTATTACTTTTGGTTTAAGTATTTAGTGTCTTAAGTTCATTTTAGTTGCGGAAAACTTCATGGTGGGTAATTTGAGACATTAGATGGTGAATTGGAAGTGTGGTGATGATTTGTGATGGTCAAGATCAAAGTTGCTTATATTTGTGGTTCTCTAATTGAAGATGACAAAAAGGGGAAGAATATTTACATAGAAGATTGCAACTTGAAGATTCTTGGTGATTGCATGTTTAAGGGGAAGTTTGTTTATCTTTCATGACATACTTGTTCGTGCTTATTTGGTTTTGTCATTATCAACTAGGGGAAGATTGTTGGGAACTATAATTAAAGTTGATAAGACAAAATACATGAAAGATGAAGGACTATTGAAGACAAAGAAAGACAAGGGACCTACTTGGCAAAGAAGTATTTATTATTTAGTCCCTTTTAGTCATTTGTAACCCTAGTATCTCTATTATATAAACGGAGACAGGGAATTAGGTTTATTAAGTGTCAAACAATGTAAACATCGGACAAAGGTGTGTGTGTGTGGGAAAACCTAGGCGTGGGGTGCCTAAGGTTTTGATGTAGTCGACAGAGAGTGTTTAGCCTCAAGGATCATGGATCCCTGTTAGAGTGTAACCGTCTTAGAGTTGATCGTCTAGGATTGGGGTTGTAGATGTGTTTTGTAAACACATGATGATGACGAAGAAACCTTAATAATAACAATGATAGTTTGATTATTCCGTTGTGCATCTTATTATTGTTCATTGTTATTTGTACTTCATTGATTATCCTAGATAAGGTCTAACAACCTCGAGCCAACGATTCTTAACAAAGTCTGTCTGGCCTTTAGTAAAACATCACCGATTATGGGTCAAGGCTGAAAAGAAGAAAAGAAAGTCTTTTAAGAAGGCTTCTACAGTAAAAGGGCTCCTCAAAGAAACTTCGTCCAATTGGGAGGAATTTAGAGCAAGAGAATTTGAAAGAAGATGTTTGGAGTTTAAAGTACTAAAGCAAAGTCAATATTGAAAGTCTCGAGCCCGAAAGAACATAATTACAAAGAATTGGTGTTCAAAGTCTCGATGATCAAGGTCTTTGTTGTTCAAAGTATCTGCCGATCAAAATCTTGGTTTTCAAGAAACTCATAGACAAGAACTGATTACACCAAGAACTTTGAATTTTGATGAAGAAGTTGGTCCTTCAACAATTCTACAAGATGAGGAAGTTGTTACACCAAAAGTAGTGCACACCGCAAGTGATGATGAAACTATAGTCGAGATATTGCACGACTTATCAAAACCAAGAGGTGTTAGCATTCCAGAGTTGTCAAGAACAATCACAAGCTTCTCAACCTGTTTTAGATCCAAATAATAAAGGTAAAGGTAAACCGGTGGAAACTAAGAAGAAAAAGAAGCTAACTTTAGCGAGATAAGAGCAATTCGGTAGCCAAGAATGAAGAAGTCGCTAGGAATTACAAGCTAAGTTTGATGTCAAGTTATGGTACCAAAGAAGGAACCCGATGTTGTTATACCTAGAAGACCAATAAGTAAAACTAAAGAAAGAAATGATATGATGGCTTATTTGAAAAGTCAAGGGTATATGTGATTACTGTTTGAATTATTTTGAGATGAAACAATTGTATGATTTGGTAAGAGAAGCGTATCAAAAACATGTTGATAGTATTAAAGATTATAAAGAGGATGTCAAGCAAAAGAAGGATGATACTAAAAGAAGCTTAAAAGAAAAAGAACAACTCAAGTCGAATGCAAATCAAAGAAGATTGAGTTAAGATCGATACCTGATGATGGAGAAATTACATTAGAGTTGTTGATTTTGAGAATCCTAAATCCAAAGATGCCGATGCAAGAAAGAAGACAAAGATAATCACTTTTGAAGTTGTAAAGTCAAAAGATGGAGATTATTTGATGTTTCATAGGGAGGATGAAAGTTTCGAGTATTCAATTTACTATGGGATATCTCGCATATTATTGATAGAAGCGATCTGTTTCAACTATACCAACTAGTGCAAGAATACTTTGAACATATTCCACCAAGTGGAGTTGGCTTAGTATTACTAGGAGATCGACAACTATTTTCAAACCGAGGAAACAAGCAATGATGAACTCGCAAAATCAAGAAAACGGGAGATTACAAGTCGGAGATTCTTTGAAGAATCGAGTTCATGATTTAGAGTTGGAAGATGGAACTATGATCTACATGCTAGGCGAAAGAAGATATCCTTTGACAAGCGATCTCATGAGAAGAATGCTTGGATCATGGAATGGAAGTTGAGGAAGAGGATGAAACATCTCCGATGGTGATTGAATTATATATCGATGGACAACTATGGCTTATAAGGAAGCATAAATCTTGGTATGATTTATAATTGTATAAATTTTGAAAAATCAAGACTTTATTCAGTATCTTCTTGAACAAACAAGACTTTAATCAAAGTATTGTTTGCAAGATAAATCAAGAATGTTTTGAAAGAAAACTTTGTTAAGTGAAAATATTTTGAAACAAAAGTTAAGCGCAATAAATGGTTTTGAGATGATTAATAGGTTATCAATCCACCATGTTTATCAAAAGGATTGGCTAATCCATGAGCAAACATTCCAGTAAAGATATCTCAAATCCGTTATATAGTTGACAACTTGCTAATAAATTGTATAGTAATCAACTCACCATATCAACAATGTAAAGAGTTGACTAGCCACAAGAAAAATGGCTTGTGGTAAAGGTCGAGATAATTCTCATGTACATACTTTTATTTCTTTACAACGCCAACTATTACGTTTTTTTTTTTTTTTTTTTTTGATAAAACATCATGTCAATGAATAAAGTTAGGTTATCACCACGTAGTTTTTCTTTTTTTTTAGGAGGTGATTGTTATGAAATAAGGATTGTGATGCGTGAATTTTTTAATAATTTAAGGAAAACACTTTTAAATTAACCAATAACTATCTAACTCATGTTTTTTTTTTAATAATTAGTTTTGTAAAACGCTTTTAATTGATGCATATGTTGAGGTTGAGATTGATCTTGTTGTTTAACTTTAACTATTGATATCATGTTGTACAAAATGCAGAGTTTAGTAGCACATAATGAAGCGTTGATGAAGTTAAAATACGTCCGTAAAGTTTTTAAAATGTTTTATGGATATCCATATATAAATTTTAAATAATAATTCACGAGTCGTTGTTATAAAGAAACCGCGTATATTTATTTTCATATCACAGCTTACTCGTACTTACCATTCGATATTTATATTCCGTTACTAATATTATAAAGATAGTGTATAAAGTGTAAGTGTTATTTGTTTTTTCTAAAGTTATTAAAAACACTAAACTTATAATTTTACACTTAAATTTATATAATTTATTTAAAATTCAACCACTAAAGTTTTATTAATTACTCCTCTTTTTTAAGTTTATCTTTCATAAATTTGACACTTATACTTTTATGCATTTTTTTCTTAACTAAATTTCTCCACCAAAATTATTAAGTTTACCAAAACCAATTTAATTTGACTTTCTATCGACCATATATTTTTCGATTTTGCTACGCAAGAAATTGCAAGAAATTCGAGCCTCCTATTGGTTTAATTTTTTCAATAAGAAGAGCTTTAAAACATTCTAAAATGATGTAATTCTTTTATTATATAAAAGATAAGATAAAAATAAAAAGCGAATGAACACTATTTTTAAAACTCTGATTACCAAAACACTAATTTAAAAACTCGAAATTTAAATTTCAAGTCTTTTTTTTCCCCTCTTCTTTCTTGTTTTCTCATGTAGCTTTCAATTCGTGTCCCATCATCTATCTAGATCACAACTAGGCCGACTACACACAAATGTTCAAAGGTCTAACGTAAACAATTTATTTTGATAGATAAATATATAAGCAAACTAATATCGAAGTACATTAAAACTTACAAAAAAAAAATGATAAAATTGTCAAAAAGAACACATAATAACATACATTTTGTATTGTATTAAATCAAACATTACTTTGACTTTATTATAGTTTTTGGATCTGAAAACCTGAGAGCCGTACCAATCTCATTCATCATCATGTGACATGCTTGTAACCATTTAATTGCATACTTTGGTTGACTGGCCAGTTGTAGCAAATGGGTTCATCCCCGGGGTAGCGTTGTTACAATTGTTCATCTTCATTTCTTTCCTTTGGACCCCCAAAGAATTGTTTATTTCATCACGACCCCTCTTTTTCTTATCTTCTTTTAAGAACACTCCAAAGAGTTTGAAACATTCTTCTTTTTCGTCATCATCATTCGAGTTCACATCACCCGTCACCGTCTCACCAACTACAACATCTCCTTTCATGATGCGATTGATTTGTTCAGGAGCCACCTTTACATTTTGAGTAAGGAATGCTACGAGATCGTCACACTGTTTTTTCATATGTGCAAGTTCTGACGTTAGCGTCTGTTTTTCTTTCTTTAGTTTTTCGTTTTCGTCTGATAAATTCTCTAATTTTTCCATGGTTGGAGTGTCTACTGAGCCTGGATTCTTTGAACCCGGCGAAGAAGTTGAGCTAGATCCAAGATCATCTCCTGAATTACTTGGTGATGTTGTTGGACCAATGTCACCAACGGGCTTCCCATTTGCATTAGCTTGGGATGATGTCACGGTTTTCCTACGGCGGATTTCAATGAGAAGATCTTTCTGCCCGCGCCTAAAGTTCTCATTTGCAAATTCCCATTTGTCTGGCACAGTTTTTCGAAATCCCTATAACAAGAGAAAGAACACAAGATAACTTGTTACACATACTCACATCCCAAAAATAACTAAATGTTAGCTAAAACAATCCATTTCAAAATATATACTCCCTAATAATCATCATTAACAATGATCTGTTGCTTTTATTTATGTAAAAAAGAATTGCACAAACAATGATTTAAAACACGTATTCATTCCTCATGAAATTTGACTTGACCAAGTCTAACATAACATGAATAAAAATAAAAAATAAAAAGACCAAAGCAACACGAATTTAACGAATTGAAGGTGCAATCAGCGTGTTGCACGTAGGATATAATCATATAAAGACGAATTATAAACAGAGTATGTGGTGACAGTGTGGACACTAGAAAGAACCAGGTGGGTGGATTTGCCACACAAGTCAAAATAACTTATATTTTCAGATAAAAAAAGAATATGTACAAATCTAGATCTTTCTATTGGTACTTTGATTTGGTTGTTCACTGGTCCCACTGAAAGAGTCTCGATGCCGTGTTTCACTACTTGTTTTTTAGTTGGTATCCTGTGCCTATCCTAGTGGAAACTAGCCTGTTTTATTATCACGATTAGCAGTGTTTTATGTTTTGGTGTTCATACTTATGTTTTGGTGTTCATACTTACACATATAACTGATGTGATATTGTGATGGTTGCATCAATTTATTTGATGCAATAACTTATATGTTTTTATGTTTTGATATAAATCATGGCATGATTTGTGTGGAAATTACTATTTACAGTAAATACTTTACTTTTTCATCATTTTAAAGCCACTTAATGTTATTTTAAGTGTAACTCAGAAATCATACTGAAATTATTCCTTGAAAACATGTTGATCGCAAAAAATGCTCTCACAATTCAAAAAGATTCTTACACTAAATTAGACAGGACATCATCGCATTTGACTTACTTTAAACCAGAATTGTTTAAGAAAAACACGTAATATATATTCATAACACAAAGTTTAACAATTAATCTAATGGAATGGAAAATAATCAGCAAACAAATATAATTAGAAAAGTACTTCGAAGTATATAAAGACCGAGTCTTACTATATTCTTCTGAAAAAGACTTTTTACTTATCCTTTTAACAATACCATGGTAACACATATACTATTAATATTAACAAGATATCAGTGCTAATATATTTGGCCAGGAGCAACTTTTATAGCAAGTTCACAGATTCATGATGAAGCTAGAAACATGAAAATTTCACTACAGCAAACTACCAACTAAGATTCAATTTATCTAATAACAAAATACTTTTAAAAAAAAAAAGAAGAGATAAGGAAAACTTACATAAGTATTAAGCTGACGAACAAAGCTCGAAAAATTATTATGCTTAAACGAATTCGGAAGCAAATCCCTAGCAAAATCAGCTGTTTTCCATACCACAAAAGTCGTACCATCACCATTCCATGAAATGATATCATCCGTCGCAGGATCATCCACCAATAAATATGTCTTCGTCAAAAACGGTGCAGGAACTGACCTATGCGTCATATTTTCAATCCCACCTAATCTACCTAACTCCCAAAACCCGATATTATTTCACTAAGTTGTAAGGTATCAATACAGAATAATATACCGAGAAAAAAAATATATATATCAACAACTAAATAGCAAAAGCGCGGTAAGAAACTCCCAGTCCCAACAATAAAAACCCGAAAGAAACAATCTAGATCGAGTCAGATCGTAGCTAGAAAGATTAATCGTGTCGCTAACTAACGAGGAAGATTTTTTAGTTTCTGTCATTAGAGTGTATTTGTTGAATAATTTGAAATGAGACGAACATAACTTCTAACACAAGTATTAGTTGAATCAACAAACACGAAGAGATTGTGATGATTTTGATTTAGTGAAAGTTTTTATAAAAATATATGTATGTTTGTAGATTCGTGCAAGAAATGAAATGAAAGATGCTTTATAGAATGCAAAGGCAGACGACGAAGGAGAAAACAGGGGAAGGGGTGTTCTAGAATGAATTAGAAAATAGAAAAAGTGTGGAGCTAGTGGGTGGGACCACGCTGAATTTAAGAAACATGACTACAAGAAAATTCTATAAACAACGGCATTAGGAATTTATTTCCCTAACATTTAATTTTCTTAAAATATCTAAAGCATATTATAAATGTGACATTGAACTTATGAGGATACGAGATCGGGACGGTCCGTAGCGTTGTGGCCGAATTTTTTTTTATTTAAGTGATTGTGCATTAATAAATAGAATATAATTTTTTTTTTTTTTTTTTTTTTTTTTGGTTAATTTTTTAATAGGCGTGATTGTCTTATTAATAAATAGAATATAATATATAATCTTTTTTTTTTTTTTTTTTTTTTTTTTGGCGAATTTTTAAATTTGGGTGATTGTCAAGAATAAATAGTAATATAATCTTTTTTTGGCGAATTTTAACCGGGTGATCGTCTTGACTAATAAATAGAATATAATATATAATCTTTTTTTTTTTTTTTTTTCCATTAATTTTTATCCGGGTGATTGTGCACTAATAAATAGTAATATAATTTTTTTTTATTGAAGACTACCGGCCACCTACCCGCCATCAGAAGACAGAATCGATCAGAGAAGGTGCCAAAACGACGTCGCTTTTAATTGAGGTTTAATATATACTTATAATTTATTTCCTTATGACGTGGAAACCAACTGAGCCTGAGTCTGCTAAAGCTCGAGCACGACTCGCTTAAGTTTATAACGTTCGTGCTTGAATTTGGCTCGATTCGAGCCTTGTTTACAAACTCAAGCTTGGTTCGTGGTATATCATATAGGCTCGAGCTCGGCTCATTTTAATAATGTGCCAATAAAAAATTAAACTTCGACTTAAGCTCGGCTGATAACCTATCTATTTTGAGTCTCATAGTAAACTTGTTATTTAGCTCGTTAATAAGCTCGCCTATAATATTCATATATAACATATTATATATGTTTAAAATTAAAATATCCTAGTATTCTTTTGACTCGTGAGCCCGGTCAAGTTTTGTATTTAAAGTTCGGTCCTCGAGCTCGATTAATGAGCACTTGACTTAGGCCGAGCTCGTACTCGAGCTCCTTCGACTTGACTCGTTCGAAGTTTTTACCAATCAAATTTAAAGTTTTTCACAAACGGCTAGGCTCATTTCCACCGTAGACAAACATGTATGATCGTTTTCTTTTTTCTCTTTTGCACCAAACACATATTTGGGTTTTTGGACAAAGAAACCTAGATAAACACAAGTGGCAAAAAAGAAAATGCATGGAAAAATGCTTTATACGTAAAATGTGATGAAATGGATTTCAATCATTTGTTTTTGGTAAGAGAGATGTGACAACATAGGGAGGGTATGTATATTACATCCCTAGAAGAATAAGTAAAAAGATGTGTAAGAGGATGTCCCATTCTTTCTATTGCTTAACTGTCAGTCATTTAACAATGAATAAGAAAGTGAGTCATGTTTATAAGTTTATAGATGATTGACATTTAAGTGGTAGGATGATAAGTAAGAAAATGTTTAAGAAGATATAGCATTTCTATTTTGGTAAATCTCAACTCCTCAAGATTGCTCAAATTGATCTTGATTTTGAATTTTAACAATTCGAATGATTAAATGTTACGAGTACCAATCTAATTCTTTTTATACATATATATGTAATCGTGATCAAATAAGAATATTACTTAAAATAAAAGGAATAAGAAGAACTATAACCATAAACCGAGATGCACCGACCTAAATTAGATGCATCCCTATAATCTTAGATACATTATAACGCACCATAGTGTGTTTTCAGCTTTTAATCATATTCATATACGATATCGATGCATTTCATAATTTCTCTTGCTTTTATTCCTCTGCACGTTTCAAATCATGAAAATCAATTTGCACCATCTATACATCAAATTAACTAACAAACTCAAGATGTTGCATCATATGAATAGAAATGCATCTAATGCAAGACGTTGCATCTAAAATCGTGTTTTTAATTCACTTTCACCCTACTATATATATTATATATTTATATTTATATATATATATATATATATATATATATATATATATATATATATATATATATATATATATATATATATATATATATATATATATATATATATATATATATATATATATATATATATATATATATATATATATATATATATATATATATATATATATATATATATATATATATATATATATATATATATATATATATATATATATATATATATATATATATATACATATCTATACATATATATATATAGATATATATATATATATATATATAATATACATATATATATCATACATTATATATAAGAGGAGACGCCACATAAAATGCCACTTGGCATCCCATAATGCCATGTCATATTTCCATGTCATCATAATGCCATGTCATATTTTCATGTCATCATAATTAAGCAACTAAAATCTGGATTTAATTAAATCAGAAAATTCGGATATAAAAAACGTACAAAGTGAGATTCGAACCTGCATCTTTAGCTTCCAATGCAAACGTCCCAACCAATGGAGCCAAGCCATAAGTTGTGATCAAAAGCCCAAAACAAAATTTATATCTTATAACAATACCTTATCTGTTTATAATATTTTCTATTCCTTAATTATAGTTTTACAATCTTTTAATTAATTTCGATCTTTTATTCATTATCACACAAAACCCTAATTTTTCTCGACCATCTCCCTAATGATCGAGAATTTTTAGTTTGCCTCTTTAATGATTTATTATGTTTTGTGCCATATTTGTTTTGAATATCGCTTTTATGTAGGTATTAATCACTGCAATATTTGTTTTTCTTCTTCAGTACGTAGGAATCATGCCACATCGTGGATCAGCTTGCAATGGAGTGCATGTATTAAACTTCATAAACCATCATATGTATTAATCAGATTACCTATGAATACTCCCGGTATTCACTACTTCCTCACTTCGTGTCCAATATATTCCGCATACAATTGTGGTATGAGTTTTCATTGTTGATAACATGGGTAAGGTAATACTAATAGTGATCATGGTATTAATGGTAAACATCTATGCGTTGGTGCAACTCTTCCTACAAATACTCCTTGTAATCCATGCATCTTTGATCCATTATACTAATAAAATAAAGTTGCAACTTGACTTATAAATTTATTTGCATAATATCATTGATATAGTTTACATTGTTTATATATTAATTATTAAATCATGTAAATTAAATTGTTTGTTTTGAGTTTTGACATATATATTTTTTATTATTCTCATGGATGCAGTTTGAGAGGGATTTTGGTTCACTAGAAGATGTTGATTATGCTTCGTAGAAGGTACCTTTCGTTGTTTAGGAAACCATAATATTGTATGCTAAAAGTGATCTCTTGAAATTAATACATTCAAAAAAAGGTCGCAATGGAGAGTATGTAGAAGTTGATGATAAGAATATACCATGTTACCACTTATCAATGAAGTAAACAAAGTAAGTCCGATTGAATTCATAACTTTATGTTCATCATCGTATTTTTTCCGGATGTTATTCGCCTAACTCGCTTATGGTTTGTCATATGTTTATCGTAAGCGTGTAAGATGTAACGAAGAAGGTTTGTGATTTGTGATGAGTTTTATGTTTTATTTGAGGTTTTGTAGATGATTGGAATGACTTTATTGTGAATTAGTTTGAATTATTAGATTTATGTTTTATTTATAACTCACTAATGGTTTATCATATGTTTATCGTCAATATGTAAGATGGATGATTTTCTCCGTGTTTATCTAATGTTTCAAGTTTATCAAATTACATGTCATTCCAATGTTCACAGAACTTTTGTATCATTAATTCATCAAAATTAATGTGATAGGTTATGTGAAGGTATGTGATTATAAGTTCGGTTCAATTTTTATTTTGAACGATTTACGAGTTTTGATTGGTATATAGGCAAAGATTTTGAGATAAACATGCAAGTCAATCATTAGAGTTTTAGTATGTGTCACTCTCAACTGTAAAAAATCAATCAAATTGAATTTGTGTTTTATTTTTTTGTGGATGTTTTTCTGTGCAGGCTGCACATTTTTTTTGGTTTTCATGTTAAAGTTTTGGTCAAAGTTTTACTGGATTAAAGACTGATCATTTATCCATATTTATATGTGTGATAGGTACTAGGAGTTTATGAATGGAGGGGCAACAATCCTTTGCCACCAGAAATGTGGCTTCTCCCATTCTTTGTTCCTCTACACCCACGTTTGTTACTTTCTTTCCATATTTTCTGATTATCTTGATGTTTTATGAAACGAATGATGATAAACTACATAATGTATGCTTTCTTTATATTGATATTGAAGGAAGAATGTGGTGTCACACTAGGATGGTATACTTGCCAATGTCGTATTTATACGGTAAAAGGTTTGTCGGGCCAATGAGTTTCATTGTTTTATCACTAAGAAGAGAGTTGTATGGGACTCTTTATCACCAAGTGAATTGGGACTTGGCTAGAAATCAATGTGCTAAGGTACTAATATGTTTCTTCTTCTAGATAGTTCGTATTTGGCTAGAAACCATGTATCACTTCATCAATGCCATATATCTTTGGTACATACTCATAATATTCTAATATTTAGCTTACGTGGAATCAATGTTATCAAATTTTGGATAATTTGGTTATTAGTAAATAGTAACAAAGATAACTAGCTTTCCAATTTTACATGTTTATCATCTTCATAATATTTTTCTATACTTTTACGCCTATCATATTCTCTATATTGATATCTGAACTTTTAATGTTCTGTAGTGTTGAAAGATGGCACAATGACATTCTCTTATCAGATCAGGAATTCTGTGAAGTTTACGAGAGTCATGCAGACAATTCTTTCTCTTTGAAATGCTTTGAACCATGGTACCTCAAGAGGTGACTTATTATTTAATTTGTAATCCTTTTTTAAGTTTGTTGACCTCTTCATCATTTGTAATTGTATAAAATAAAATAACTTGGTTTTGGTTTTAGTACCGCCATGGGTTCAAATTGGATACCCTCCTCAAATTAATGATACATCGTTCCCAGAACAAATCAATGATTACGACGCATTATCTTTGTAAGGTAAAACTTCTTTAAAAGTAAAAACGATAGTTTTAGTTCTCACAGGTATGTACGAAACTATGGCATGGTCAAAAAAAAGTTTGTCTTAACCAGTTTGTACCAGCTAACAGTTACTGATACTACCCGGGTCTTAACCTTCCTGAGATTCTGGTGGAAGTTGCAAGTGATTCATCATTGTTCAACATAGAGTAAGCCATTTAGACATCGATTATATTGTTGATTAACAAATACTTATCCCACTTAGACCCATAATTAGTTTAATCAAAGTGTATAAATTACTGGGCTTGCATAGATTGCTAATGTTTAACCAAATGGCTTATACAAATTCTATAGGTTAACGGATCAAAGCGGAGTTTTTTTTTTTTTTTTTTGCCTAGACGAATTATTACTGCCCCATTTGGCTCCTTCTTATCAATACTTCATTTAATTAGGCGAGGGTTTAAGTTCGCTTTATTTCTTAAGTAGCACATTTGGTTCAAAATTGGGTTATCTGAATTTGAGAACATCTGCTTCTCTTGAACAAATAGGTAGTTGCAGTCGTAATCCTAAACACCCCATAACCATAGAATAAGTATGTTTGTGGCAAAATTTTAGTTGGGTTGAAGGAGAAGGAGGAATCGAGACTAAATTTGAAACGGAGGACCAAACCGGTATCGTTTATTGAGTTCTCATTTTGATTAAATATTTGATTTACATGTGCGATGGTAATTCCTTTGTAGGATTGATAGGTATAACGGAACAACCAACCCTACTACAGTGGTGACTAATTTGTAGCTAGCCGTTGAGGTGTTCGAGTCAAGCTCGAAAGATATTAAAATGCCCTTGAACATTACATGGCGCGAGTGAATGAATTGTTGGGTCCTCTATCAATCTCAAAAGATGCTCATTCAATTAATGGTATTCAACCACATAAGTCATGAACTCATGATGCATAGTTGCACAAAATGGTAATTACATTTTTTTGCTATTTTAGGACCATAGGTTTAAGCATTTTATAGGCTTGGTTACTACATAATCATTGGGTAAGCAAGCTGTGATTATGTTCTTCTACCTGAGACCTGATGAAAGAAGTATTCTAGGACATACTGTGGTTGTTCAAGCTGATATGCTGTACTTGGATAAGCCTGTTTGAAAGAATGAAGACTTTTTGCAAGGATATGCGTATATGTCTGAGTGTGATTCAACAGGTACCCAACTTTTCAGCATTCATTTCTAAAGTTAGCCGTGTATGAACTTTAAATTCCTACATTTACCGTCATACATTTTTCTGTTTATATTTTATCTGCTGCTTTTGTGTTTAGAATAAGGTTTTTTTACCTACCGGTTTGTTAAATATAGCATTCAAAAACTAAAAAAAGTTAAGCATGCCAGAGGTTATTTATTCATTTAAAGTATTTTTAAGTATGATTTCTTTTAAATGTCGATTTCTTTACAATGACTTTTATGAAAAAGTAAAACAAGTCAAGGTATATGAAAAACTTTATATATGAACAAATCATACCATTACATGATTGGTTGACATTTAAAAAAACACATTCCAAACTCTAAACATGCCATTTAGGCAATGACTACTAATATGCTAGGTGCAAGTTGTCGTAATCGTATTATTTCAAGACTCGTCATTATCATTGTCACCCATTGATAGAATGTGGGAATGCGGGAATAAATAAAAGAATGTCTGAAAATGAGGCAACACATGATCGTCGGGGCATCATAAAATGAGGTGCACGTGGTAGCTATGCATCAATCAGTTTGACGTAGTATCCGGGATAGAAAATGTAACCGACTACCGTCAACATTGTCACAATGGTCAAGAGCATGAAGGGTTTGAAGATTCTATGTTGTGATAAATTTAGTAAATACACAAATTCAACGCATTTAACGTTATGTATAAAGAAGATTTATTTCGCATATAAACTAAAATTGCGGACCACTTTGTAACTTCAGTAGTGGTTTTATAAGATCGATGTACTAAGTTATTAGAAAATTAATAGCTCATATATTATGGTTACACCAAGATTGAAATACCTTTGTAGATAGTCTATTTAAGGTCATATAGTATTGAAGAGAAAAAAAATAAATAACAACTATTAACCCAAACATTTAAAAAAAATGTATACTAAAATACAATAAAAATTAAAGATATAAGATAACATGGACACAACCCTTTCTTAAGCATACGATGACCTTTTAAAGACTGCAAGGATCCATGATGTAATGTGCTCGACAACACCATCGACAAGACAAGATAATGTAAAAGCTAGCGCTTTTCTACAGGACGTGTTCCTTAGTTTTCTATGTATGTTCAAGGCCACCAATTCTTATTACCTGTTATAATATTTATCAGATTAAAAGCTACATACAATTCTTCCGATTAGATCAACAGACTTTCAAACAAGTTTTCACAAGAATGCTTAATATAGGTTTAGTTGCTGGTCTAAATAGGGTCAAAATAATGGGGTGAAAGACTAAAAATAAAGGGATTAGTGTATTTTACGTTCGTTATTTCAATTTTCATGTTTATATATACTAAACATAAATAAATTGTTTTGATAATGTAAGTTAATATCGTATATAACCAAAATAACATGTTAATGTAAATTAATATACGTATATAACTAAAAATAAATTGTTTTGATAATGTAAATTAATATACGTATATAACTAAAAATAAATGTTGGATTCTTGATTGTTTAATTTACACAGTTGTAATTTTCATGTTTATCTAGGACCAAGGGAACTCACGTACGTGGATCTTATAAGTTACTATAAATTGTTGCCCCACTATGAGTTCTTACGCAAGAAGTCACTTCTTTGTCAATTTCGATACACATTACCTTCATCATGTTGTTGGAGACATAAATCGAAAAGGCGAAAGGATGCAGTTGGATCACCATCATCAAGACATCCTTCTCTAGAGACACAAACACACGCATACAACCATTCGACCTACACGATCTTAGAGATGCCTTCCAATTGAGGATACTACACTGCTGACCTGCCATCTTTAATACATCTATTAATTTATTTCAACTAGAGGTGGTAAAATAGGCATGTTAATGGGTAATTTTATATAGGTCGATTGCCCGATAGCGATACACCTCTTTTTCCCAATTAGTCTCATTAATAAGATGCATTATTACAAAAACGAATAAACGATACTATTTTTGGGAAACTTTTGACATGTTTGACCACATGTTTTCGCCAATTGCTATCAAAGCTATTATAGCAACGATTAGTTAGCCATGGGTTGCTTCCTGAATTAGTCTTGCGTTCTTTTACCGTCCTGACAAAAGTATTCAGTGTGTGTGTGTTACTTTTATTAAATCTAACAAAGGTTTAACTGAAGATATATTATGACCCATCTTATCATTTTCTAGGTGATTATTATATATCATCATATGAGATACTGATTGATGGATCCTGAAAGCAAGATGTTTGGAAAAAGTAAGTCGTAAAGTTCATATACTTTCTTTTTCGACCTTTATATTTGTATTTTTACCCTCGATCTTGTATATGGTTCCGTAAAGTTCATATGGGCTATTTATATTAGTTAATTTTTGGATTGAAATCACGTTCTCAATTTGTATGACATGATAAAGAATCATATCACCGGCAACTCCGGACCTTTCGAGTTTGAAGCAAGGTCAGTATCTACTTTTCTTTAGATCATTCTACAAAATCGGATCTGCCGTTTCTCTTTGCTATAACACGTTCCCATTGTAATAATTTCCGCTCGTTCTGTATTATATAATCGGTGTCATCATGTGTAAATTTCTATATAAAAACATGATATTGTGTACGTAAATAGACTTACTTGAGAGTTGATGTATCACTTGTCCACTTCTGTATTAAAAAACCAGTGTAAATTTTTATATAAAAAAAAGATAATTTGGACGTTGAATATAGACTTACAAATTCTTCAGGTATTGGCGTACAAGATGGTGACATGTAAGGTTTGGTTTTTGATGGACAAGATGTCATTGTCAAAGCCAGGGGGAAAAGTGTTCTCTCATGGTGAACCGAGGCACAGACAAGAGATAGTGAGGATGCTTAAGGAGATGGGTGGAAGTCGTAGCAATGACAAGAGACAGTGTTAATGATACTCCTACTTTAAAACTTGCTTATATCGGAATTGCTATGGGAATTGCTGGAACAAAGATTGCCAAAAGGCTTCATATATGGTTTTAGCCGATGATAACTTTAGTACCATCGCTTACGCAGTTGCAAGGGTCGATCAATCTATAACAACATGAAAGCTTCTATCGGTGTAGTAATTACCTTATTCCAAAGTTGTTTTGTAGTTCCAGATATTGTATTTCATTTGACATGATTTTTAATCCTTTAGGTACATGATATCATCAAATTTTGGGAAGTTATATCCATTTTCTTAATCTTTTGAATGGGATACCGGAATGCTTGATACATGTGCAGCTTCCGTGGGTTAATTTAGTTAATGACGGTCCAATTGCTGTTATTGGTTTTAACCCCGCTGATGTTGATATAATGAGAAAACCACCTGGTAAAAGCACTTACTCTCTCATTGATTCGGGGGTTCTCTTTCACTACTTGGTTAGTCTTTTTTTTCCGATTTTATCATACAAGACACATAGTTGGTGTTTGATCCATTTCTTTTTAAGCTAATTTTTTGTATTTGACCCAATTAATGATAAATAAACTAAAAAGTGCCTCTAATAAATACCATCTTAAAGTATTCCTTCAAAACACGGCAAGTAATAGGTAGTTATGTGGGCATTGCAACCTGTTGGTGTCTTCATTCTATGGTACACACAACCATCCTTCATGGGTTTCGATCTAATAGCAGACGGCCATACGATCATTTCAGTATTTCAGCTAATCTTTCTAGCTTGTGGACTATCTTTTACGAAATCAGGAACCAGCAAGAAACGTGGATAAATTACAAGAAAAAGAAGAAAGTATGTCAACTATGGTGAAAGAACTCAATTCAAACGTGTTTGGTTGGTACATGATACATCACCAGTAAGTGAAATATGTACGGAAAGCTGGGAATTTTTTTTTCATCATTAAAATATGAAATATCTAAATGTCACCCCCCTTTTTTTCCCTATTTTCATCCTTAAGTAGGGAAACCATGGCGTGTAATTTGGTGTTGTCTCGAATATTCAAATTACTTGATCTCTGGAATTTGTTATTTTCAGCCTTAAGTAGTCTCTGGCCCTGATGACAAGCCCATGATTATGGTCGAATCGTAGTCAAATAATCATGATTATAAGCAGCTATGCTTCCATTCCCTCTCAGTGATATGGATCATTCTTGATAATAAAATGACAACAATAGTTTGGAACATTAAAACTGTTGTGTGTATATGATTAAATGAGCATTAGCTTAGCTAAACTGCCGATAGATGTGATAGTTTATATAAAATCTAGATGAACATAAGCTATTTGTAGGAGAGCGTATAGTAGCTAAATGATGTCTCTTTAATAATTTAGTAATTAGAATCAATGTATAACATGCATTTGATAAAATGCTTGATTAAATTTCTTAACGTAGACGAACGTCTTAACACATTTTTTGATTGAAGCTAAAAGCAGACCCTGAATGTTGAGACCTTGTGTTGTTAAATAACGTAGATGGCTTCTATAGGGCCACCAAGTGATTCTTAGTGAAAGGTAATTGAAAATCTTGTGTTTGTACAAATTAAATATCATTCATATGACTTTTATCAAAACCCTAATATCATTGATTTAGTTTATATTAAATCATGTAAATTATATTTTTTTTTGTATATTGATTCATTTTTTTTATTCTCATGGATACAGTTTGAGGGAGTTATTTTTACTGGAAGATATTGATCATGCTTCGCAGAAGGTATCTGATTTTATTTAGAAATTTCGCAATGATTTATGCTTTTAGGTACAATCGGCGGTTTCAAACACCAAAAGCTAGGAGGGGTTTTGGAGTAGTTTATAAGGTAAAATTTCAAAACACCGGTTAAGAAGATTCCAAATAAATGCTCATGTGATGGATTTCATTTGGGAAATTAGTGACCGGCTTGGTATTTTCTTGGGTTGTAAGCAACTTAGCGTACATTTAACCCTTTATCAAGCTATTCAAAGAACAACATGTTCTCGATGAAGGTGATGATGAAACCGACTTCATGTCCGGTGATATATACACACTGACGTACCAAAAGCGAAGTTCAAAGTGACGGGACATCAAATTCAAAGAAACACTAAATCTTCAAAATCATCATATGTCCTCTTTGATAGTCTTTGCAAGCGAGCTTCCTTGTTATCGGAAAAGAATAATCCTACTTATAACATATTAGCTTTACTACGTGTATTAGAAGGTTTAAAGCGGTTGCACCACGTTTACGTGTCAAACGATTATCGATAGCTTTTCCAAGGAAAAATCTCAAGCCTAAATGACCTTAATGTTACTGGTCCTAAGGTTCCCGCCGATGAGTTCATTAACGACAAATTGACCCCAAAATTATCCGGACATATTCGTGATGTGCGTGCGCTTTGTAGTGGTAGTCTTCCATCATGGTGTTATCACCTTACAAAAGCATGTTCGTTTTATTTCCGTTTGAAACTAGGCGACGATATTTCTATTCAACTGCTTTGGGTAATCTCGTCCGTTATATCGACTTGAAGACACCGGTGCGATGGAAATGGGTCTACGACGAGAGGAGATGCGGGTTGGGCTGATTCTGGCGACAGAAGTCCGTGTTTCCGGAATCGTATTTTGGATTCTCTGCTAAATTTATGGAGATGTATTCAAGCCAAAATTTGTTTTAGAAGTAAGTATTTTGATGAAGTTGGGGATGGATTGGGTCCTACTTGGAATTATATACTCTATTAAGTCATGGTTTGCAAAGGCGGACACGAGAATGTGGAGATCTAGCTCATTTGAGGGCGTAATTATAGCACCACTTGGGTTGTTCCCAAAGCCTTGGCCCTTGACCGCTAATTCATCGATGGCGACAAGTTTGCTAAAGTAATCAGTATTTTCGTCTTCTTGGTTGTGTAATGGCAGCTCTTCAAGATGGTCGTCTTTTGGATCGCCACTTTCAACGTTCTACAAACTTGTGCTTGGACAAGTAAGCAAGTTTATGTAGTAAATCTAGATTTACATTATTGCGCTTTATTTTATGTTATTACTATTAACTTATTATATATGTTACGTGTTTGGTGAGCTTGATTTAATGGATGTTTCATCCTTTGATCTTTGAACTTGGCAAGACATTGCAAGCTCTTGTATGTCGGAAACAATACTTTAGTCGATGTCAGGCGTGACCATGAGAAATGCTTGACTTAAAATTCCGAGGGCTCAGGTTGAAGATCTTTGTTTAGACTTTACACTTCACGGTTATCCAGTTTCACTTTGAAATCGGGGAGATGAAGATGTCGTGTGCATCCTCCCCTCTTATGAACCTTCATTTTATAACGCATCATTTGTTCTTTGTTTGTCTATATGATATAATCTATTTTATTGCATCTATTGGTGTTTGGGATTCCTTATATATGACCATAAAGGAAATTTTAAGTGTTTTTGAATAATAAACTACAAAAATACAAAATTGTATATATATATCTTTCTATTCGTAAAGTAGTACATTCAAAGAATGTTGCTTCTTCAGTTGAGTGTCCACCATGCTCTAACCAATTACAACCGTGAACCAATCTGTCATCTTCAAAATAAAAAACACAAAACAAAGTTTTAATGGAACGAAACTTTTACATTAATTACAACTTACATTAATAACTAATAATCAATATGTACTAAACAAAAACAAATTATTACCTGCCTCATTAGGATCATGCCCTTGCAAGAATGCAAGACGAGTAGGAATATGTTGCTCATGAATAAGGTGAAACCCATCATCATCAAACCTCATCAAACCGAGTGAATATCTCTCGACTTGGATTCTTGAAATAAATTTGGCGATTTGGAGTAGAGTGAAGTAAAGTCATTCACAGAAGCCGTCTTTGTGTCTATCAACATGCACTAATCATATCATCTTAGTGAGTGTTAAATATAAACACAATACCAAACACAATGGAAACCGACAAAATACAACAAGCTCATATCTTAATTATTGAGAATTATAGCACCATGCTCAGTTAGTCCGACATACTTACGACAAAGCTGAACATTATTACATGGTGGTATCGTATGAAATAACATAATGTGAAGGATGATAACATCAAATTGTTTGTAATTTTTATTTTACCATATTAACTACGAGGTGAATTTTGAATAGGAGTGTGAGATACATCCTTTGAAGGAGGAGTTGGGGTACTTTTCAGTATGGTGCGGGTATATAACCAAACATCACCACTTAACAAACAAAGGTATCAACAAAAAAACTCCAATTGTAACCCTACAATACATACATATTCTCATCACAACAAACATCAAACAAAACCATAAATCCATTAACAGATAATTTAAATTTGTCAACATCATCTAAATTTGGTAAAATAACAGCTGGAACCACCTATATACAATAACTAAATAAACATAATTAACAAAAATAAAATAATAATAATAAATGTTAATAATATTATCAAATGTAAAAGATGTTCATGATTAATATTATTTAGAACAAAATGTTAAAGTAGTTACATACTTTTAAACGTTTTATAGATTATGATAACATCAATTGTACTTATTAACCGTTTTATTTAACTTTAAATAACTTTTAACTATATATTTGTTCTACTAAATCCTTTTTAGTATATATTTGATTCACAAAATCATAAAATAAAAACCAGGTCATACCGTCCATCGGACGAGTTTTGACACTAGTATATGTATATATATATATATATATATATATATATATATATATATATATATATATATATATATATATATATATATATATATATATAGAGAGTTAACGTGAGATCAAACTTAAAGTTGTAAAAATAAGATCAAGTCTAAAAACAAATAAAACATTTATAAATAACAATTTTAGCAATAATAAACATAAAAATAATATTTTAATAGAAATTAACATTTTAGCAACTAATAACTAAATGATATATGAGTTTGGATTAGTGATACACTTGATACATATTACAATAATAAATATTCCAAATCCGATACACATACAAAATCGATACATTGCACTTCTAATCAAAGTGTATCACCTAGGTTCATAAATTTAAAAAAAATCTATCGACACTTTAACAATTTTAGTTGTAGTTAATAAAAATTTATTTTTGTTATAAGGAGAGTGTCGTCATCAAATTTTAGTTGGATCTCATTTTAACAAATTTAATATTGATATTTATATATATATATATATATATATATATATATATATATATATATATATATATATATATATATATATAAAGTTAAAATAAAAAGACAAATATTAAGTAAAAGAATAAAAATATTTATATTTTAAAAAATTCTCCAAAATTCTAAAAAATTCCACAAGATCGGGTATGTTGGTGCATAAAACTTTTGTGAAAACATTTTTATAATTTTGAGTTTTGATATGTCTTTTAATGCACAAAAGCAATTTTGATGCGAAAAATATTTTGATGCACAAAATTTTCAACTTGTTTTAGTTATATAGCAAGAATGTTATTTTATGAAAAAGTCAAAAGAAGTTGAGTGCAAAAATCAATTGTTGATGCACAAAAACGTTTTAATCTTGTAAACGTATTTTTCATAATTTTTTTTAGAAAAAATATCCACTTTAGAAAAAGTTTTAACAACTTTTTCATTTTGTCGTCATAACCGATCTTGTGAAATTTTTGGGAATTTTTAGAACTTTTTGAATTTTTTTTAATCTTTTACGGATATTAGTCTTTTATTTGATCTTTATCCTATATATATAGGGGATTGATTCGTACACTCTCATTTATTATTTATGCACTCAAATGTACAAACCGTAAAGCGGCATAAGATAAATGTACAACCTTAATGCACAGCAGTTGAGTGTACAAATAAAATTTGAAGTGTATAAATCATTAGCCATATATATATATATATATATATATATATATATATATATATATATATATATATATATATATATATATATATATATAAGGAATGTCTAACCATACATTAGGCGTTGGTTAAGATTTGTCTTTTGTTGGTTTTTAATAACTATTTATGTAGGTCCCCGTCCAAATATGTAATTTTATGTCAACTACAAGGATCGTTTATGTAATAAAAAATCACAATAAGACAAATTTTAACCAATGCCTTTAGGGCATTGGTTTGACATTCCCTATATATAAACTTGAAGAATTGTTTATGAGCCAATGATGACTATTATAATGCAAAATAGTTGCATTAATTAACTTTAGTTTACAGCATTCTGAAGATTCTATTAACGTCCATAGTCATAAGTCATAACAACAAACATAAGCTGTGATTAAATTTCACTCACGAGAATGAAACCTGTTATAAAAGTGATTAAAGGTAATTGTTTAAAATGAGAATTCACTCTTATGGTTATGAATGATAGATATTATCATACTCATATATCATCAATAAAATTAGATATGGATCTTTCATGGGTGAGAGGCCATAGCACTACTATCAGCTTATATCTATCATTATTCACGACGATTATCCAAACACACCCTTATTACTCCATAATATTTTGTCAATCTATAACTTTGAGTTAAAGAGTTTAGATTGAGTGGTTTCTAAGTTACCATGAGCTGTATAACTCTAAAACTAATGAACTGATGACTTAGCTTAACTCCAAAACGCGGGGTTGGTTTGAAGATAAAACCTATTAGAAGTTTCTATAAGTGTCTTTTTGAATAACAACTTAACTATATTGACTTTATATCAGTCAACAATTTGCCTTTAACACTTTATTTTTGAAACTCTCTAGATGAGCTAAAACCGGCAGGCGTGGTTAATTTGTTTATAATTTTTGATAGATGAATTGTTTAAATTGGTATAAAGTTGTAAACTAAATATATATTTTAAACAATCACATTGGATTTCATTCGTTGAAATAATGTTCTGATAATTCAAATATTTTTTGAACCATTATTGTTTAAATAAGCTTCTTAGATTAAAAATCAACATCTTATATGGAGAATGAAATGGAAAATTTTGGTTTTGAATCACAAATTCACTCGGATACCATTTATAGATGCAACTTTATAAAAAAATCCCACTTAAAATTAGTTCAATTACCGTTCAATCATAAAATTCGTGTTCATAACAAAATTCATGTAAAACTAATTTAAGCATAGATTTATTGGAAGATTGTCAATGGAAAGTCGTCCCACATAATACATATGCATGAACGCTTACACTTTTCTAACTCACTTTATATCGAGAGTTGAATTCTAGTACTTAAAAAATGTACCGGTACTTCAAAAACTCATTTTGTAAGACTCATACTAATGGAAGGGTGAACACCCAATCAATCACAGATGACCGCATTTCCTCCTCTAACTCAACAGCATGACTAAGTTGTTTCTCAACCTTTTCAAAGTTATAGTTGTCTGTCGAACCACAACTTTCATTTTGTTTATGTGTGTAGTTTCTTATTTATTTATTTTTGTGGGAATGTTTTTTGTTGTGGTTGCGAACGCTTTTGTAGTAAATTGTTGTTGAGTGTAGTTTTGGAGAGAGAAAAGGTAGGTGATGATGAATATACAAAACTTATAGTTACCATTAGCGTTAGCTAACGAATTTCATGGTTTTAAAAATGTACTAATACTTCAAAAACTCGTTTTCTCGTGTTACCTAATTCAGACGACCACAAAAAAGATAGACGGGTTAGACGAGAAAGGATGAGCTTAGGTCATAACATAAAACTTCTTATTATAATATAGCCTAAAACAAGCTAGTTAATCATGAACACAATTTTTATTTTTTGGTATCAATTTCTACTTTACTTTTAGAAAACAAACTTGCTCCATATCAAACCCCACGTTTAGACGATTTCAACCTCTTTGCAGTCTACAATCTTGTAGAATCATATGTATAGATGGTTAGATTTTTGACGTACGTATTTATTTAAATCACTAAAGAGTAAAGACCAAAATAACTCAAATTAACACAAATAAGTTAAAGGTAACACCTCTAATAATTTAGTTACCACTTTATGATGATTAAAAACGATATTGATCGACTACCTCAAAATATGATCAAAATCCATAAGGGTGGCCAGCTCAAATTGCGGTTACGTTTTCCCATCCATTTTGTGAATTTGTGAATACACTTTTTGTTGGTCCAAAAGAATTGAGTAATCTTGTAACAAATTGTTCTTCATTATTAATTAATGTGTTCTTCATTTTATCAAGAAGCACTTGTTGGTCCAAAAGAATTGAGTAAATCTTGATAAATAAAGAACAACTTCATTATTCATGATAAACAATAATTACAAGATTTCTCAATCCAACTAGACTACGTGATAACATCCTCGACTTTTACGGGATAATTTTGATATATTATCCCCATTGAATGACAAATAAACTCTCATTGATCCAAGCTATGTTTGTGTTTCAATGAGATGATGATCTATCAACTATACTATGTATTGTGTTTGTTTAGGAATTCATCTTATCTCTATTACAATCTGACGTATATATAAGAACTAATAATCTGAAAGACATGTGATGATGGTGACATGTGGTCCCCATGTAGTCCATCTTCATCTTCATTTTTGGAAAGCGTAACCATCCTTTCGATGTGTCGTCACAATATTTCCACTCTTATGGTAAAGTCTTGTCTTGTTTGACCTTCTCTGAAAGTTCTCACCCATATTTTTCGGTCTATATGTAGAGATAGGTTTCGGGATCATTTGAGACATTTGTCAAAATCTCGAGTGTCACCGGTGTTGTTTGTAGCTCATATATTTTACTTACGACACCGTATCGATGAAGTAAAGAGCTTGAACAACACTCACCGATTCTTTATCGTTGAGCCACTCACTATTTATTTAGTGAGTTAGGCTATTTTATTTCAAATCTTGTTCGGGTGATTGGGTCAATTTATTGGACCCATGATCTCCCTATTGAATATACAAATAGCCTAAGGTGATTGGTAAAAGGTATAAGACTCGAGGTTCGATCTAAGGTTCGAGTTGTTCGATGATCGGGTTGAACCTAGGTTCAGTCAGATAATTCTTTATGTCTCAAGGACTAGGTTCGGTGACCTTGGGGTTCGATGACCTAAGTTTAATACCTAGGTTCGGGAAGGTTCAAGTGGTTCGATTTTGAGGGTTCGATGTCCTCATTTAGACCACAGGGACTGGTTCACTTTGATTCATCAGTGTCCTCCCTCTTACATGTTTTGATTCCAATAATACAATTAAGGACCTGGTTCAATTTGATACATCAGTGTCCATTTTCATTTTTCACTTGACTTGGTATATACATATTTGAATACAAATACACTGGTAAAAATACACCCCAATATACTTATAATCACCATGATGCAAAGATAACTCAACCCAAAAACTACGTTTAACACCCTGATGTTGATGTTGCCCCAGCTATCACTCTGTGATTCCAAGTCCGCTCACTGATCAGTCCTGGTGAAGCTTGTTTTTCACACTTCGACATATTCAGGCTTAGCATTATTCCTGAAATTTTCAGGGACAATAGCAGGCTATCAAAGCCCACAACAAGTACATTCGGGGTAACCAAAACCTTTTTAGTGATTCACTGATTACTTAATCAGCGCCTGAATAAACTCGACATTTTTTTCACTTCAGTGATACTTTTTAGTGACTATCAACTCACCCCGACAAGGCTTATATTTGGCCTTTACACTTCCTGGGCTACGACCCGAACCCTGAATGACACACCACTTGCCTAATTCGAGCTCTTTTTCAAGCTAAGCTTGAAACACAACCAATTCTTTTCAGCACCACCTGATAAGCTCAGCTCGAAAACACTTCAGTGTCCCCTCGGGTTTGTTTTCAGGGACTTAGGTGTTCAGTGAGACCATGGTTCAAGGTCTCGGGTTTAATTTGGGTTCAGGACCTGATGGTACCAACGTTTCAGTTACCGGGGTTGAGTCACGAGTAGTTCAGTGACTTGTTTTGTACACTTTTCGCCCATTCTATCCTGCTCTAGCACACATTGACAAACAGTGTCATAAACAACTCCCTGATAACATTTTATCAGTCACCCTTTGTCATCATGTATTTAGGTTAAGGGTCGGTTTTCAGTGACTGGGTTTTAGTCACCACGAGTTCACATATTTTTATGACTCAGATTCAGGAACAATTTCAGGTTCTACCTGATTCATTTTCACTACTCGTTCAGTCTCAGCCCGAAAATCACCAACCTCTAACACTCCCGATTGTTGCAAAACCAATCACTGATCATTCCAATCGCTCCAATTTTTCTCACAACTAATAGATAGCAATTTCGACTATCTAACCCATCATCACTACCCGATTCAATGTTCTCACCGACTCGAATCATACTCTGACTTCGGTTCAACATTCTCAGTGAGCAAGATTACCAACCTCTAATCAGCTACTTCTCATCCTCTACAAACCCTGCGTCATAACAAAATCAGCATAACTGACTTATTTTGATCAGACTAACCACGACACGCTACTCCCTAAATTAACCCATGACTTTCATGTCACCCTCCTTTTTATCTCTGCTCATGACAGTAGCAATATATATCGGCTTATATCTTTGTTTGCAAAGAATCGATTTTTTTAAGGATCCGGGTTTGGTTTTTGAGTGATATGGATTTTAGTTGTTGGTTTATGTGGTTATATCGAGAGATGAGTTTGGTGATGGTGGTGATGAACTCTGCGATGTTGAAGATACCACGACGCCTCCATCGAGATACCACAACCGAGGTTTGGGTTTGAGGTATTATGATTGTGATGAGGATCTGGGTTTTGTTATGGGGTAATGACGGATTTGTTGTTTTGATTGTGAGAATGGATTTGTTTTTGTTGAGAGTAGGATTTTGAAGGTGTGATGAATTTATTTATGAGGTGATAGATCTGTGATAGATTTTTTTTTTTTTTTTTTTTTTTTTTTTGAGATGTTATGAGTTTGTGAGCGTGTGTTGGTGGGGATAAGATATATGTGGTGAGGATTTTGTAGGTAAAGTATTTTGATAGATTATTTCAATTAGTGGCAAATTTTGGGTGATGTTTTGCCATTTAGTCAAAAGTCGGTGTCATCTCCCGTCAAAAATGCTATCTGATGAGCAGCTTTGAAGGTTTACGACTTTTTAACTATTAAGAATGTTATTAGCGACCATTCAAGCGGATGCGGATCATAAGAATAATCCACCGCTCGATACCACTTGTTGGTCCAAAAGAATTGAGTAAATCTTGATAAATAAAGAACAACTTCATTATTCATGATAAACAATAATTACAAGATTTCTCAATACCAACTAGACTATATGATAACATCCTCAACTTTTTACGGGGATAATTTCGGTATATTATCCCCATTGAATGACAAATAAACTCTCATTGATCCAAGCTATTCTTGTGTTTCAATGAGAGGATGATCCTATCAACTAATACTATGTATTGTGTTTGTTTAGGAATTCATACTTATCTCTATTACAATACAGACATATATATAGCAACTAATAATACAAGACATGTGATAATGGTGACATGTGGTCCCCCATGTGGTCCATCTTCATCTTCCTCTTTTGGAAAAGCACCAACCATCTTTTTGATGTGTCATCACAATATTCCCACTCTTATGGTAAAGTCTTGTACTTGTTTGACTTCTTCTCTTGAAAGTTCCCACCCATATTTTTGAGTCTATATGTAGAGATAGGTCTTGAGGATCACCGAGACATTTGTCAAAATCTCGGTGTCCTTTGGTGTTGTTTGTAGCTCATATATTTTACTTACGACACCGTGTCGATGGTAAAGAGCATCGAACAACACTTCACCGATTCTTTTATCGATGAGTCACTCACTATTTATTTAGTGAGTTAGGCTATTTTATTTTCAAATCTTGTTCGAGTGATTGGGTCAATTTATTGGACCCAAAACCTTTGAGTTTTGCATCGCCATTTTGTTGACTCGATCTGCATTGCACACAAACTTCCAATTATTTTCCAATTTCGCCTGCCAAAATTTATATTAAGAACTAGGAAAGTTTTATGGTTGTGCATAGCACATCCCATCCCAACCCATAAACATTGATGTTGATTGTTGATATCTCGATGTATTATATATCTATATTAATATGCTACGTCGGTGCGAAATACAAAGTCATTTAAGTTGGGTTGGTATTGTTAGCCCATCCATTAGCCCAGTAAACACGCTCAGCCCAAAAATACGTCATTTAAGGTTTTAATAAATCTGTGTTGGTCTCTCACGTTTGATAACAATCCAAACTTCTATGGAACAATCTCTACACACACAAACACTATGCTCGGTAACATAGATCAACACCCCACAAATTTTAAACAAGATCATTACTGGAGGAAAAAGCTAGGATTCATGTGAATGAAGGATGATTATGATAGGTGTGATTCATTGTCATCAACAAATCAAAAATTGAAGGTCTAGAAAGTAAATGGTGATTTTCAGGTTATGCTCTTACCTCAGTGGAGGATCGTGTTGCTATGGAATTTACATCTCTTTCTGAGGCGGGTCGGCTTTTACAGGTAAAGCCAGGGTTCATTGTGACGAGTTATAGTTTTTGAAACTTTTTATTCTACACATTTGATGAAAGCTGCTGCTGCTGCCTTTGGTGTTGGTAAGTTCCTTTTTCTATCTTTTCATTATTGATTTATGGTTTTATTTGTTGTTTTGTATAATGGGTATGAGTTGTTTTAGTGTTTCGTGGGTTGTGTCATTAACAAGAATTTAAGATTGGTGTTTTGAGTTTAAGGTGTGTTAACTTTTGGGGTTATTAATTTGTAAATTGATGTTGAATAAATAGTCTTTTGTTTGATTTTTCGATGGTTTACGCTTTAAAGAGGTGTTTCATATGAAGCTATACCAAAAGCGACTAACCATGTAACCAATCCTAGATGCCCCATTGAAACTACTTGTAAAACTTAACACTTAAAAATAAGTACTCCCAAATAGCTTCACGGTGTTTTGTATGTTACTCATTTGAGGATGTATTAGATAGAGGTATTCTTCAAAAGTCTAATTTACAGCTGAGGCTTAAGCAAAAAAAAAGGCTTATAAAACATGAGCCGAGAAACGTTAGCGAATAAGCCCGAAATTAAGTTTAAATAAACACACTGTTAGCATATATGTTGTTGTTTGGGGTGGTATTTTAATTGGTTTATGTGTTCTGTTAATACAGGTCACGACTGGATTATGATGGTGAAAGAGTGATGTATATGACTTAGGAGTATCGTCCTAGGGCTTCATGGCGAAAAACTCATAATGAACACTGCTTTTCAAAGCAGTAGTTTTCTTAAAGAGTGGTGTAAAGGTGAGATATATAAGGATGAGTGAATCGGTTAAAAAATCAATAGTGGAACACATAACTTCAGACATTTTTCATAACAACTTCTATGTATTAAAAAAATGTTGATGGCATATAGGTAGGAACATCCATATTATGGTTTCTCTTTTGAGGCTACAGTCATACATAACTGGGATACATTTGTGGCTTAATTTTGAGGGTAAAGGTGATTCACAGCTTTCTATGACAAGGGCATGTCCTCACTTGAGTCTATCGTGAATTGTGGTGAAGAGACTGCAAAAACTGGTTGCATATTAACTGAAATGATGTTAGAGTGCGACTTAAATCAATTATTGTTTACTTAGTGTTATTTCTTTTTCATTAAATCTGTTACTATTTTCCTAATATTAACATGCTTACAATCTGCGATGAATGGCCACAAAATCTACACATGTTTCAAGTACTTTCAAGTCACTACCGCAGCCTTTTCCGGACCATGTTCAGCAAACATCAGCACACCCACCTTCACGCACAAGTAGGTGAGAAGTTGGTGAAAAAACCATTTCTAAAGAAAGCTAGAAAAGAGATAGGTCCAACCAAGCTGAAAAGGCTATCTACTAGCTTTTTAAAATTATACGTATAAATTTTCTACACAGTTACAGTGTGTTTTAGTTTAATTGCGTGAAACATGTCTTTTGTATTTGATAGAGATCAATTGGCAAGAGATTAAACATGTAAGATAATGCTCTACACTTTGGAGTATCCATATACAAAGTAGTTTTGTTACACATCTTCCCTAAATCTAGCAAACACCCCTGCCGCAACACGACGGGTTTTTACTACTCGTTATATTAATAGTAAGATTAATATAACATTAGTACGTAACACATGAAATGTAAAAAATTTGTAAATTTGTGTCGAGAAATGAAAAGGCAATAGTAATCACTTTTCCACAAGTAGGTGACAGAGGAGAAAGTCATAAGCATAGACGAGTTCGCCAAAAATTTTGCTAACCAAAACTTAGTAACACAAAACTCTTGTTTCGAGATCTCCATGTTTGATTCTTGTGTGGTTATGTTGGGCACTATGTGGTTGTAATAATGTGCTTATTGCTTTATTAGTAGAGAGTATGATATTTTCAAAAAAAAAGAAAAAATCAAAATCACATAAAGAATGTGATGAATTAAGGGATGAATCCTATATAGAGTTTATGATGATCCTAATGTTAGTGGTTAAGAACTTAAGACCAAAATACCCAGTTATTAATTGGATTATTATTTAAATATTTGACAATAAAAAGATGTGATATAAAGAAAATGAAAACTGATATAAGTTGGTTAATATTGTAATCTATACTACATGCTAATGTTATTAGAATTGCTATATGTTGGGTTCAGTGAATACCCAAACCCTTTAATTCTAGGATTTGAATAGAAAATACCCTAAGTGTTTATAACCTTAAACACTAACAAGTCACCGAGCACATAGCCACTCGGTGAGTCATCTTTAGGATGCTCGATGCAGAGGCGAAGAAGAAAAGTTTCTGCTTTCGGTGAGGCGGAACTCAAGGGGTGAAGGCGAGTCGAGAAGAAGATGATGGATTCGGTGGTGATGACAATAACTCATTGAATCCCAAAACTCCTCACCAACTATGATCACTAAAGATAAAGGCGAAGAACAAGACTAAAGATTAGAAGACTGAAGAATGAGCGGGACAAGGCGGGATAAGTTTGAACAGATAAGATGAAGTCCTTATCAACCTAAAGTCAAACTTTCCCTGAAAGGCTAACAACAAGGATCAGTGTCATCACTGACAAGCTGAAAGTAACTTTGTATCTTACCCAATATAGTCTTTGTAAACAGAGACAAAATACATCAGTATTTTGTATTCTGTAACCATGTCAGTTTGTCCTCTAGGATAGAGTCAAAAATAATACTTGTATAAATAGCCATAAGGTAGGAGTGAAAGTTAAGCTTGTGCATTAATTGTGAAAAATACACACAAGCAACTTTCACTCTTCCAAATACGACTATGTCCCTGAGATAGCTCAATGGTTCCTGATAGTTGTGCTTAGACTTAGCTTAAGCTTAGTGAGGAGTGCATACCCATACTTGTCATTCAATCCCAAGTCTTTGTTCAAGCACTTGGGTAATATATTCTTTTGATTTGTTTTAATAAAGAATAAAACGTTGAAAAATCCCTTATGTTTTATCTTGTTAAAAGCGATTTTAATTGCTTTACTTGATCATGGATCACACTTAGTCTTAATTACTATTTTTGCTATTTATGATACAGGGAACAACAAGTGGTATCGTAGCAGGCTAATTTATAAAACCCTTTTTAAGCCGCTCAAAACGTTTTTAAAATCAGGATCCTAACATGGCTGAAAGTGAAGTTCCCCAACTTGTCGATAAAAAGGGTGGAGCCTATGCTACTGTTGCCCCTCGAATTGAAGTTGGAAAATTTAACAAGTGGAAGAAGCGAATGCTTTGCTACTTGACTGGGATGGAACCTTACTACATGAAGTGTATTAATGAAGGTCCATTTGTCCCAAAGACTGCTGAAGGTTTACCTAAACCAGAAGCTCAATGGACCCAAAATGAGAGGAGGGTGGTAAATCAGGACCAAAGACTCAAAAGCATCATCATATCTTGTCTTCCTGATGATGTAATAGAGTCAGTCATTAGATGTAGTACTGACCAAACAAACACAGAATGACTTGGTCCACAGCTATGAAGGTCCCTCAGATACCAAGGAAAATAGGATCATGGACCTAAAACTTGAGTACAATACCTTCAGAGCTAAAGACTCAGAAACCCTCTCTCAAACTTACACCCGTTGCAAACCTTGTTAAATGAATTGTCAAATGATGGTGTCAAGTTGTCTAAACATGAAATAAATGTTGGTTTTGTTAACAGTCTCCCTGAGAAGTGGTTGAACTTTTCTCATGGACTTAGAAATGCAAATCATATTCAGACTCTTGAACTTCCTGAAATCTATGGGAAATTCTTCTATGAAGATAATCTCATCAATAGAAGATACCCTGATTTGAAGAAGTCTCAGGATGTTAAAAAGTCCCTGACAACCACTTTAACACCCATTTCAACTACTTTCTTTTCAAACAGTGTGGTTCAGTATTTTCGGGAAAATTACGCGATGAGGATGATGAGAGAACTAGCGAAGAGTACATGAATGACTTAAAGATTGAGTTTCGGGAAAGGTCGCTCCTTGCTAATGCTAAAAGATTTATAAGAAGGAACAAAAACAATTTCAAATGCTAAAGCTAATGAGGATCTTGAGTGTTTTAAATGTCACAAAAATGGTCACTTTGCTAAAGATTGTTTTTCAAAAACTGTTTCAGAACCCTCATACAAGCCCTCAGGGTCAAACCAGTCCTTAGCTTTTATCAAGTTTTAACCCAAGCTCTTTCATTCTCCTCAAACTCATCAAAATAAGTCTGACCTAAATAAAGTTGTTGATTTTGAAGCAAAATATAGGAAAGCTAAGGCCAAACTAATTATTCTTGAGGCCACTCCCTCAGAAACTACACAAAATGTTAAATCTGTGCAGGAAAAAACAAAGGCCTTGTAGCTGAAGTCTTTGACTGGGATGAAGAGACAGTCTCCTCAGATGATGAAATGGTGCAAGTCAGTGCACTGATGGCTCTCTTAGAAGAGGACAAGCTAGCATTTGGAAAGAATCACGCTAGGAAAGGTGAATGGGTTAACATCACTATGAAGAAGGTAAATATCTTACTTTCCATGGATGATTATTCAAACTTGTTGGAATCACTTCTAAACTAGAATTCAAGTGTTAGTAATTAATATGTAATAGTTAGCTTAATTATGGCTTTTATGTTAGTAATCAAGGCTAGGCTCATGAAGAAAGCCCATGAGCCTATGCCAAAGCCCAATAAGGAAGGATGGGAACTTGGTGTGTTGCCCTAGTTCCCTCCTATAAATAATCTTGTAAAATCCCATTTGGGCGTTGGTTGTTCAATTTACACATTTCACTTTACGCATAACTCTTCACATATTTCATACGTGTGTGTGTGTTTGTTCATCCGATCACCTTGTCTATATTTCTTCTATTGATGCTTGTGTTACTAATATGGTGACCTAACAGTGGTATCAATCGCCAAATAGTTGGGTGAAAAGAATTTGTTTTTGAAGTTTTAGTATTACGCGTAACTCTCGGTTCATAAACTTTCTCACGCATAAAAACTCATTTTTTACACTTTACAATCCAAGATTCTTGTACTTTCAAGGTTTTTAGGTGTTAAAATTTCAGTTTTTGGCAAAAAGTTTCAAACTTTACGTGTATTTCATTGGTTTCAAGCTTGGTTTTAAACGTGTGGTTATCTCTACGCATAACGTGTTTAAAAGTTTTGAATCATCAAGTTTCACACTTTTGTGTTATTTTGGTGATATTGAAGCTGTTTCATCACAAAAATCTGGTTTAGCAACATCTTTGGGCAGAAATCAGTTTTGGTTCATTTTTACGCATAAGTAAACCCTAAGTTTACGCGTAAGATATCCGTGGTTTGATCTTCAGTTTTCTTGGTTTACTCAGTGTTTTCTTGCTTGGATAAGCCTGAAAACACTTCGACTATTGGATGTCCTTTACAATGGAATAAGTGTAAAGGATTTTGGGCAAAACCTAATTTTACGCATAAGCTAAAACTTCGCGTAGATCTCTTTCGCCTAAGCATTTTTCTTACGCTAAGCCTTGTCTTACGCATAAGCTAATCTTACGCATAAGCTTTCTCGTCTAACTTTCGGTTTCGCTAACCTTAGTGTTTCTCAAATCTTCTGCGTAAGCTAATCCTCGCGTAAATATTATTTTTGCGTCGTTTGGTGTTTTTCGCCTAAGGTTTTCTTTGCCTAAGCTTGGTTTCTCGCCTAAGGACTCTTCATCAACAAAGTTTCATTCGACTACAAAGATCCATCATCAAACACAAGTTTCAAAATGTCTCAACCACCATACTCTAACTACTTTCATCATGTGTATCCTCAACAACAAGAACAACAACAACTAAGTCAACAACAACAACAAGTTTATCAACAACAATTTCAACAACAACATTTTCAACAATAAGAACAATTCCACCACAAATGGTTCAACCACCACCAAGTCTTCAAGTACAACCTTACACAAACATTCATAATCAACATCCTTCTAGGAATACTATGAAGGAACCATCTTGGTTTGGAAAGATGTGTGAACCTCTAAGTAGCCACAATCCATACATGAAGTGGATTACTTGATAGACCTCAAATGCTCACTCCGGAAACTATGATCAATGGGTGATAAGGTTCTTTAGGTTACGTAATCTAAAGAAGCCACATGGAAAGTTCTTAAAGAAGGTAATCATGGAAGGTCCATTTCGGATGCCTCTTGTCATTACAGGAGATCCAAATGCTACTCCACCAAGAGGTGATGTCACCAACATTGCAACTCTTCGACCTCACTGGCGATGAACTTCTACATTTGAAGTCGATGAGCTAGCAATGCAATACATCCTTTTGGGATTACCCAATCCAATCCTTGTGTTGATGCTCAAAAGATCGCTAAAGCAATGTGGGAACATATTCATCTTCTCATGGCGGACTCGCACTCAATCAAGAAGACATGGAATCAAAAATCTACTTGGCTTATGAACACTTCATGATTGAACCGGAGACATTAGAGTCATATCATCATCGCTTCTCGGACATCATCAATGACTTGGATAAACACAACATCATCATGCCAAAATTCCATCAACACTAAGTTCTGAGTAGTCTTGGTCACGATTGGGAAAAGTATGTCATTTTCATCCGGCAAGCTAAGAATCTTCATCATGCTTCATCTGATTGTTGTACGACTATTTGAAGCACCACCAAAAAAGTTGACAAAGAAAGGGTTATCCAAGGACAACTGTTTCACCTTCACTTCCGGACAATCAACAATTAGCATTGTGGGCTCAAGCTTGTTATCCTCGATTCCCGACCTTACAAAGCGTATTCACGAATCCTCCACAATCCACTCGCTCAACCAAGCTGCAACAATCACACAATATGATTCATCAAAGCAACAATATCAAGAAACTCAATTGGTTCCATACAACAACAACAATGATCAAGCACTACGATGAATCCAATGAAGATGCGAAGCTTTCGATGCATTGCAACAAGGGTTTGTCATGATTGCTAGAGCCTTCGGCCGATAATCTAACAAATCCAACAATCGCATTCGTACCTCATCTAACACAAGGAATCAGGCTGTTGTTAACAATGGACGGGTTGAAATTCAGAATCGTGGTAATGTTCATCAGATGGGCGGTGGTCAAGGGTTTAATGCTATGGGAAGGAATAACATGGGTGCTCCACAGATAGCTCAAGTGGTTGAACAGGGTAATGCTCAGAATGGGATTAATGGTCTTCGTTGCTATAACTGTCATGAGAAGGGTCACCTGGCTAATGCATGCCCTAAGCCTAGTATAACAATTCGTATTTTCGGGTCACTATTCATTTTTACTATTTACTGTTACTATTCATTTTTACTATTCATCATATTTTGGGTCATTATTTAAACTCAAACTTTTTCCCGAAAATTACTATTCACAAATTACTATTCATGAGTTACTATTCACCGTAATTTTATTATTCTTGATTTAGCCTAAATTGAACAAGTAAATACTTTTACACAATTTTCATGCATAAACAATGTACTGTCTCATAATATATATAAAAATCTAGATTCTTATTTATAAATATCTAGATATTTTCAAAATATCTAAACACTATTCATCAAAATATCTAAACACTATTCATCAAAATATCTAAACACTATTCATCAAAATATCTAGATATTTTAGGATATTTTCCTATAAATAGAAAGAAAACTAGTTCATTTTATTTCACGTAAAAACACACACATTTTCCCCTCCTCCTTGATGTCGCCACCTCCATACACCCTTCATACTTGATTTTCAGGCTCCGAGTTATACACATAAGTTGAAGACATAAGTATTCTCTACGTAAAAATTTAGTTTATTTTGTATTTCCGCGGTTGGATTAAGAGCTACACAATGGTGGGTTAGAGCTGTGGGTCCGTGAAATTCTCAAAACTTTGCAAGAATAGATCGGGCAATATTAAAGATAGGTTTTGTTTTGAAGCTATCGGGATAGTTATGGGGTAGATATGAGGTGATTTAGAGGTTTTATAATTTAGGAAATGGATTTTGAAATTAGATCTTGAGCCTTGCCCAATTTTCTAGTATCATTCATCGATTATTATCGGTGAGTTCGTAGCCCCACTTTTACTCGTTTAATTGTTTTACAAACTCTTTGGGGAGATACATGCTCAAATACTTGCTTTTACTTTCATAAGTACTTTAAACTTTTAGAATTACCGTGAGTCATAGCCCTACTCTTTTAATACTTGTTTTACAAACTCTTTGGGGAGATACATGCTCAACTATTTCTTTTACTTTTACAAATACTCAAAACATTATACTTGATTGTATTATACTTGATTGCATTATACTTGATCACATTATACTTGATTGCATTATACTTGATTACGTTATACTTGATTTCGTTATACATGCTTGAAATACTTGCCTAAATACATGAATTGTATTTACAAACGTCTTGCAATACTCTATCTTTGTCGGAGAGGTATTGATAGTACTATAAGTCGGTACATGCCCCGCCCATGGTACCGATTCATGACCATAGGATTAATATAGTACTATTTGGGAAGGTGCCCCCGCCCGTGTGTACGGATTCTTGACCATGGGTGAATATAATCCGGTGTATTGTGCAAACTATATTTTGGCGATGGGTTGTGAACACACGGGTTGCAAGTTCTTTATGGCGGAACTTGGGCCGAGTGGATTTACAATGCCTTTCTTTGTGTAAACATTCTTTCAATACTTTTCAACTTATTCAAAACAAACTCTATGAACTCACCAACCATTGTGTTGACACTTTAGCATGTTTATCTCGGTCAATAAGGCGATAGTCGTTGCATGGAACTTAGAGTCGCACGACATATTTTGAAGACTTATGCTTTTATCATTTACCATTGAAACATTTATATATTATACTTTGGGACCTCATTGTTTGTAACTCGATTTCATTAATCGAATGGTAACTTTTCAAAGCGTCTCATTTAGAGGTCGTTTTCTATAACTTGTACTTTGTATTATGAAGTAGCACTCGGTGACAAAGTCTTCATTGCGGTATTTTGGGGTGCTTCTGATTGGTATCGAGCATTGGTTATAGAAAACTAGGTTGCATTAAGAGCCTAGACTATAACCGCTTTATCCGTTAAGACTCTCCACTATGATTGCCTTACACACACTTCGTGCGCATATGCTTCTTGTTAGTTTTTGCTTAGATCCACGTAGTTGGATGATATGACTTTAGTAATAATAAAGGAAACCACATAATTTAATCGAGTCATTAAAAATATGGAGCTCAAGAATAACTAATTATTTAACTTTATCTTGTGGCAGTTCTTGTTTGATGAGACATGAGATTTGAGTTAAATAATATTATTACTAGCTTTAGACATTGATGACTTGGTTATCTTATTATCTGTCTCGAAAGTGAGTTTTGTGTCGAAAAATCTTAAGTAGGATGATTTATAATCTCCTTATTTGAATGGATTGGGACGACTTCTTTATTCAAATAAAGAAATTATAAACCACCGAACCATAAGTTCATAATCCATTACTTACATAAATTTGGACGCTTCTTTGTAAGTAATGAATTATAAATAAGTGGGCTTATTTTCATCCGATATGATTCCTAACCACATTATGGGTGTATTACAACGTAACCCATACACTATTCTTGTTGAATAAGAGAACCCCACCGTTTTAGAGACCACACTTTTCTTAGACACGCTATAAGTAGTTGACATCAACGAACTTGGGACGAAGTTCCTTAAGGGTAGAGACTATAACAATTCGTATTTTCGGTCACTATTTATTTTACTATTCACTATTACTATTCATTTTACTATTCATCATATTTTGGGTCATTATTTAAACTCGAACTTTTTCCGAAAATTACTATTCACAAATTACTATTCACGAGTTACTATTCACGTAATTTTTATTATTCTTGATTTACTTAAATCGAACAAGTAAATACTTTTACACAATTTTCATGCATAAACAATGTACTCTGTATTCATAATATATATAAAAATCTAGTTACTATTTATAAATATCTAGATATTTTGATGAATAGTGTTTAGATATTTTGATGAATAGTGTTTAGATATTTTGATTAATAGTGTTTATAACAATTCGTATTTTCGGGTCACTATTCATTTTTACTATTCACTGTTACTATTCATTTTTACTATTTATCATATTTTGGGTCATTATTTAAACTCAAACTTTTTCCCGAAAATTACTATTCACAAATTACTATTCACGAGTTACTATTCACCGTAATTTTTATTATTCTTGATTTACCTAAATTGAACAAGTAAATACTTTTATACAATTTTCATGCATAAACAATGTACTCTGTCTCATAATATATATAAAATCTAGTTCTTATTTATAAATATCTAGATATTTTCAAAAATATCTAAACACTATTCATCAAAATATCTAAACACTATTCATCAAAATATCTAGATATTTTCGGATATTTTCACTATAAATAGAAAGAAAAGCTAGTTCATTTTATTTCACGAAAAACACACATTTTCCCCTCCTCCTTGATGTCGCCACCCTCCATACACCCCATACTTGATTTTCGGGCTCGAGTTATACACGTAAGTTGAAGGCATAAGTATTCTCTACGTAAAAATTTAGTTTATTTTGTATTTCCGCGGTTGGATTAAGAGCTACACAATGGTGGGTTAGAGCTGTGGGTCCCAGGAAATTCTCAAAACTTTTGCAAGAATAGATCGGGCAATATTAAAGATAGGTTTTTGTTTTTGAAGCTATCGGAATAGCTATGGGGTAGATATGAGGTGATTTAGAGGTTTTTATAATTTAGGAAATGGATTTTGAATTTAGATGCTGCCTTGCCCAATTTTCTAGTATCATTCATCAGTTATTATCAGGTGAGTTCGTAGCCCCACTTTTACTCGTTTAATTGTTTTACAAACTCTTTGGGGGAGATACATGCTCAAATACTTGCTTTTACTTTCATAAGTACTTTAAACTTTTTAGAATTACCGTGAGTCATAGCCCCTACTCTTTTAATACTTGTTTTACAAACTCTTTGGGGGAGATACATGCTCAACTATTTCTTTTACTTTTACAAATACTCAAAACATTATACTTGATTGTATTATACTTGATTGCATTATACTTGATCACATTATACTTGATTGCATTATACTTGATTACGTTATACTTGATTTCATTATACATGCTTGGAAATACTTGCCTAAATACATGAATTGTATTTACAAGCGTCTGACAATACTCTATCTTTGTCGGAGAGGTATTGATAGTACTATAAGTCGGTACATGCCCCGCCCATGGTACCCGATTCATGACCATAGGATTAATATAGTACTATTTGGGAAGGTGCCCCGCCCATGTGTACGGATTCTTGACCATGGGTGAATATAATCCGGTGTATTGTGCAAACTATATTTTGGCGGTGGGTTGTGAACACACGGTGTTGCAAGTTCTTTATGGCGGAACTTGGGCCGAGTGGATTTACAATGTCTTTCTTTGTGTAAACATTCTTTCAATACTTTTCAACTTATTCAAAACAAACTCTATGAACTCACCAACCATTGTGTTGACACTTTAGCATGTTTATCTCGTGTCAATAAGGCGATAGTTGTTGCATGGAACTTAAAGTCGCACGACATATTTTGAAGACTTATGCTTTTATCATTTACCATTCAAACATTTATATATTATACTTTGGGACCTCATTGTTTGTAACTCGATTTCATTAATCGAATGGTAACTTTTCAAAACGTCTCATTTAGAGGTCGTTTTCTATAACTTGTACTTTGTATTATGAAGTAGCACTCAGGTGACACGTCTTCCGCTGCGGTATTTTGGGGTGTTCTGATTGGTATCGAGCATTGGTTATAGAGAACTAGGTTGCATTTAAGAGCCTAGACTATAACCCGCTTTATCCGTTAAGACTCTCCACTATGATTGCCTTACACACACTTCGTGCATATGCTTCTTGTTAGTTTTTTGCTTAGATCCACGTTGTTGGATGATATGACTTTAGTAATAATAAGGAAACCACATAATTTAATCGAGTCATTAAAATATGGAGCTCAAGAATAACTAATTATTTAACTTTATCTTGTGATGAGTTCTTGTTTGATGAGACATGAGATTTGAGTTAAATAATATTATTACTTAGCTTTAGACATTGATGACTTGGTTATCTTATTATCTGTCTCGAGAAAGTGAGTTTTGTGTCGGAAAATCTTAAGTAGGATGATTTATAATCTCCTTATTTGAATGGATTGGGACGCTTCTTTATTCAAATAAAGAAATTATAAACCACCGAACCATAAGTTCATAATCCATTACTTACATAAATTTGGGCGCTTCTTTATGTAAGTAATGAATTATAAATAAGTGGGCTTATTTTCATCCGATATGATTCCCTAACCACATTATGGGTGTATTACAACGTAACCCATACACTATTCTTGTTGAATAAGAGAACCCCACTTTGTTTTAGAGACCACACTTTTCTTAGACACGCTATAAGTAGTTGACATCAACGTAACTTGGACGAAGTTCCCTTAAGGTAGAGACTATAACAATTCGTATTTTGGGTCACTATTCATTTTACTATTTATCGTTACTATTCATTTTACTATTCATCATATTTTGGGTCATTATTTAAACTCAAACTTTTCCGAAAATTACTATTCACATATTACTATTCACGAGTTACTATTCACCGTAATTTTTATTATTTACTGATTTCGCCTAAATTGAACAAGTAAATACTTTTACACAATTTTCATGCATAAACAATGTACTCTGTACTCATAATATATATAAAAATCTAGTTACTATTTATAAATATCTAGATATTTTCAAAAATATCTAAACACTATTCATCAAAATATCTAAACACTATTCATCAAAATATCTAAACACTATTCATCAAAATATCTAGATATTTTCGGATATTTTCCTATAAATAGAAAGAAAACTAGTTCATTTTATTTCACGAAAACACACACATTTTCCCCTCCTCCTTGATGTCGCCACCTTCATACACCCTTCATACTTGATTTTCGTGCTCGAGTTATACACATAAGTTGAAGGCATAAGTATTCTCTACGTAAAATTTAGTTTATTTTGTATTTCAGCGGTTGGATTAAGAGCTACACAATGGTGGGTTAGAGTTTGTGGGTCCCGTGAAATTCTCAAAACTTTTGCAAGAATAGATCGGGCAATATTAAAGATAGGTTTTGTTTTTGAAGCTATCGGGATAGTTATGGGGTAGATATGAGGTGATTTAGAGGTTTTATAATTTAGGAAATGGATTTTGAATTTAGATCGGAGCCTTGCCCAATTTTCTAGTATCATTCATCGCTTATTATCGGTGAGTTCGTAGCCCCACTTTTACTCGTTTAATTGTTTTACAAACTCTTTGGGGAGATACATGCTCAAATACTTGCTTTTCTTTCATAAGTACTTTAAACTTTTTAGAATTACCGTGAGTCATAGCCCCTACTCTTTTTAATACTTGTTTTACAAACTCTTTGGGGAGATACATGCTCAACTATTTCTTTTACTTTTACAAATACTCAAAACATTATACTTGATTGTATTATACTTGATTGCATTATACTTGATCACATTATACTTGATTGCATTATACTTGATTGTTATACTTGATTTCGTTATACATGCTTGGAAATACTTGCCTAAATACATGAATTGTATTTACAAGCGTCATGACAATACTCTATCTTTGTCGGAGAGGTATTGATAGTACTATAAGTCGGTACATGCCCCGCCCATGGTACCCGATTCATGACCATAGGATTAATATAGTACTATTTGGGAAGGTGCCCCGCCCGTGTACGGATTCTTGACCATGGGTGAATATAATCCGGTGTATTGTGCAAACTATATTTTGGCGGTGGGTTGTGAACACACGGGTTGCAAGTTCTTTATGGCGGAACTTGGGCCGAGTGGATTTACAATGCCTTTCTTTGTGTAAACATTCTTTCAATACTTTTCAACTTATTCAAAACAAACTCTATGAACTCACCAACCATTGTGTTGACACTTTAGCATGTTTATCTCGGTCAATAAGGCGATAGTGTTGCATGGAACTTAGAGTCATACGACATATTTTGAAGACTTATGCTTTTATCATTTACCATTGAAACATTTATATATTATACTTTGGGACCTCATTGTTTGTAACTCGATTTCATTAATCGAATGGTAACTTTTCAAAGCGTCTCATTTAGAGGTCGTTTTCTATAACTTGTACTTTGTATTATGAAGTAGCACTCGGTGACACGGTCTTCCGTTATGGTATTTTGGGGTGTTACACCTAGGACTAGAGGCGTGCTTATCACAAAGAAGCTTTACTCTTAGCTCTTAAGTATGAAGTGGTGGCACTCTTACCAACAAGGAGCGAGCTTCATGGCGGATGCGATTCGATGATGATATGGAGGACTTGCGTGCTAATGCAAAGAGATGATGTTGATGGCACATGCAAGCTCTCCACATGAGTGACACAGCCCAATGTATGACACCGACGGCTTGTCTCGGTGCGGATCAAACTATACTCATTAATAATCTGATATCTCAGCCACAATCTACATCCGACAAGGGTCAGAGTGTTCAACATGAGCCATCTACATCTCATTCCGATGATCATCAAATAGACCCCGTAGTTATATTTGACGATCAAGATGACCTTATGGTTACCATTGATAATCAAGTTGACTCTGTGGTTATACTTGAGGATCTGACAAATGATCATGTTGAGACTCACACTGAACAAGATGAACCTTCGTCTAATCTAGAAGTTGAGCTCATGACCTTAAATAAAGACCAAGAATCTCGACTGGAAATTTGCAAGCAATTAAAAGAATCAAATGCACTGTTGACTAGGGATAATGAATGCTTAAAAAGGCAACTAAACGTTTTTAAAACTCAAGAAAAATGTGAACAAGGTTTTGAAGTCGCTCTTGCTAAATCACATCAAAACGAAAAATCACAAGAACGACAGATACGTGATCTAGTCGCATGCAAGAATGCTTTGTTGTCTCAAATAGAACAACTGAAACATGATCATAAAAAACAAATTAATGCTCTTACTTTGGAAAATCGAAAAGCCAAGTCTCAGTTGTTAACTTGTCAAAAACAGTTCTCTGAATACAAAAAGCATTCAACGAAACGAATAGATGACTATCTTGAAGAAATTGTCGGCTTACAAAACAAACTCAAAGAATTTTGAAATGTTGTTTATAAACATGGTGAGTCAATCACAACTATTCAAAAGTTTACTTTAAAACCAAATCCAAATGGATATGGACCGAATCTTGCGGATTACAAACCAAAGCTTTCAAACAAAGCATTCAAACCAAATCCTGAAGTTTACAGTGCATAACACATAATTGATAATTCTATTATGAGTGTTGTTGAATATCATCGTCAAGAGGAATTAGATGCAGATGACGAGAGTCGGTCAAAAATGAAAAATGTTGTTTATAACAAACCATTTAACTATTCAAAAGCCGTTACTTTTGTCACACAACAGGATAATTCTAACACACCTTGGGTTATCACACCTAATTCTGAGTCTTCTACTGTGAGACCCGAAACCAATTCTACAAAAAATAATGGAACTTTACCTTCACTCAGTGAAGTAAAATCAATACCCGAAAATCGTCAAATACTTAGATATTTTGACATTTTCATTTCTGACATCAAACTTTTAGAACGTGCGATTGAATTTCATTCTGAAATAAAAGTTGAACATTTTCAATCGCCTCAGGCGCGAGAACAAAGAGATATTTTCCAGAAAAGAATTTTACCCCATGTTCAAAATTTGAAAAATTGTGCATTGTATTGGGGCACGGAATTTCATAAGGAACTTGGGTGATGAAAATAGTTTTCGAGAAAATGCGAAACATCGATTTCAAATACAAAACGCAAAAAGAAAATGTTACGAAAAGATGTTGATCGACTCTTGGAAGATGTTATCTGTACTGATATCCATAATGTTGTGTTATTACATTCATTGCATATGCATTTCATTATATCTCTGCGGATACTGTTGATTCTGTTGAAATTGTTGATAATACTGATACTGTGTCACAAATCAAGTCTTTAAAAGTTGAAAATGAATGATTGTTAAATGAACTTTCAAATGCAAAACGTCGTCTTCAATGGTGTCAAAAAGATTGTCAAAATCGTGAACTTGCTCTGCAAAACAAAATCACCCAGTTGCGTTCAAAATCTTTTGACCCTAAAATTGAGCAACTGGATGATCAAAACGCGTCTTTAAAATGTCAAATCTCAAAATATGAACAAGAACTTGCAAAAGTTAAAAAGGAATATGGTGTCATATTTGATTTACTCAAACAAACTCGTGATGAAGCATCAAACGAGCTTGATCATTATCTTGCACACACTAAAGAAGTCACAAATGTTTATGGAAACCTTCATTCTGAAAATCAAGATTTGTTGCACACTATCATTGAGTTAAAAGAGAAGTTAGGAAAGTATGAACAAGTTCAGCTTAGCAACATTAAGAAACTTGCACCTGTAACACTTAGAAAAAGTGACAATCGAATGCCTAATGACAAACCACAAGATACTAATGTGATTCCCTCTACTGAAACAGGAATAGTTGCCTCTTTTCCCAACGCCCGCACTTCACAACCTAGGAGCAATACAAGGAAGAATAGGAAGTTGCGACGTAAGAAAAGATCAATAAAGAATGCTGAAGTAGAAGAACACCCTAGGACTTTGAATAAAACTCAAGTTGCACCCACTTTAGACATTGCATTAGATAAATGTAATAGAAAAAGTGATGTAACGAATTCTGAACCGTTAAGTACTTTTGATGTTAAGTTTGAAGCTTCTTGTGTTATATGTCATCAAAGTTTGCTTTCTGATTGTCATGACAAATGTGTTGCTAAAACTATCTTGTCTCGTTTATGGAATCCTAAGAAACGGAATACCTCTAGGCCCACTAAAGCTTCTAAGTTTGTGCTTGGTAAACCGCCCTCTTTAGATTCTAAGAAAAGCATTGATGTTCCTATAGCTCCATTATCACCTCCAAGGATCGTTGTACCACCTAGCGCATTTACTAAGACTAAAGCAAAGACTAGTTGGAGATGGAAGAAATGGTTACATAATACACTTGGCTTTACATGGATACCTAAAATCATAGACATGTGTGTTTCAACTACAACTGCATCGAAACCCTCTAACTCTTCGGGTTCCACATCTACTTCTATTCCATCTGTGTCGTCTGTGTTGAATGCAGGTGATACAAATCATCCTCTGGGTTGTTGATAGCGGATGTTCATGACACATGACAGGCAATCTCAAACTGTTATCAAACTTTATTGCAAAGTTCATTGGCAATTGTCGATTGGGAATGATCACTTGCAACTATCATGGGCTACGGGATTACATCAATGGCAACATCGAAATTAGCGAGTTTATTATGTGGAAGGTCTCGGTCATAATCTCTTCTCGATCGGTCAATTTTGTGATGGAGATTTGGAAGTTGCTTTTAGGGAGAAAACTTGTTTCATTCGTGATCTACAAGGAAACGATCTAATGTCACGGTCAACGAACATCAAGTCTTTACATATGTTGGATCGATGTACTCTAACAACTAACTTAAATAGCTTGTTAAGGGTTTAATAACCTATGCTCACTGATAAATCCTAAGTTATTAACAATGTGTGGCCCGAAACTCTTGAGTAATCTTTGGACTTGGGTTTATTTTCTTAAGTCAAGCTCCACCGTTGGATCGATGTAATTTACTTAACAAATCTAAGAAGAATATAACTTTAACTTTTATTAATAACTCTAAATCGCTTGTTATGCGAGACTCTTTAACAACTCTAAAACTCTAATAATAATCGTACTTTAGAATTCTAAAACTCTTATCTATGACTGTACTTCTAATGCCAATCTAGGGGTCCTTTTATAGGCTTAAGGATAACCTAGTCGGTTTACAATTTGTATCCTTATACGACAAGTAATCTAAACAAAGAATATTCTAGAATAAACAAAGCTTTCCATAAACGAATATAGCAGTTCTTTAGCTTTGCGATGCTTTGACTTCACAACGATGCTTTGACTTCTCTTTTAGCGATGCTTTGACTTTTCGATTACTTTGTCAATCTTGATGCTTTAACATTCTTGACACTTTCATATCCCAACAATCCTCCCTAACTTGAATTCTACTTGCTTGACTTCAAGTTCCTTTATAAACTTATCTTTAATACTCCATCTTCAAGGAAAGATTGTGTCTTTGTCTTTGGATTGTATCTTTGTAGACTCGTGCTTATATCATTATTATCAAAGTATTCTTTAGAAATTATTCTTTCTGACATCCTTGATCGGTAATCTCTTTTCGGCAACATTCAACAAGCTCCATCTTTTCGACAACATAAGACAGTTTGTACATTAATTCGGTTTTAAGTTTGATCTATTCTCATCACATCCGGTGTATAAACTCCTGTGAGAGGTGAATCATTGAAAATTTAATGGATTTGATGTCTCTTTACCAAAGCCATTAACTCGGAGTAGCCAAATGTTTTGATGTGTAAGATCATGGTACATTGATAACCATATGATTTTTAGCAAATCATCGACTATCAATGATTTGATTTGTCTTTACCAAAAGTTGTACCCTTTTGGACTAGTTAGTTCTTTCATCCATGGTGAACTAATTACCATATAATGGTTTTCCACGACCTTTACCACAAGCCATTTTCTTGTGGGCTAGCCAACTCTTCACATTCTTGATATGGTGAGTTGATTACCATCCAACTTATTAGCAAGTTGTCAACTATAAAGCGGTTTGAGATATCTTTACGAGCCGTTTGCTCATGGATTAGCCAATCCTTTTGTAACCATGGTGGATTGATAACCTATTGATGTTACCATCTCAAAAACCATTTATTTCTTTTAACCTTTGTTTCAAAATATTTGTCACTTAACAAAAGTTTTCAAAATCATTAAGCGGTTTAAAGCTCCAAGCGATACTTTGATGAAATCTTGTTTGATCGTGATACTTTGAATAAAATCTTGATATATCAAAAATTTATTCAATTAAAATTCATACCAGTTATTCATCATCATCAGCCATAGTAGTCCATCTGATAAACAATTTGATGACCATAAGAGCAATTTCATTGTCTTCTTCAACTTCCATTCCATGCTCTAGCATTCTTCTCATAAGATCTGCTGTAAGTGGATATCTTCTATCTGCTAACATGTGAATCATAGTCCCATCTTCTAACTCTAGAACATGTACTCCAGATTCTTCAAAGAATCTCCGGTGATAATCTCCCAATCTTCTTGGTTCTTCCAAATCTCGGTGATGCTTTGTTCTTGATTTCCCAAATAGTTGTGAGATCCCCAAGCAAGACTAAACCAACTCCTTCTGATGTATTATGTTCAAAATAATCTCGCACCAAATGATATAAATGAAATAAATCCACCCTATCTATTATTTGCAATAGATCCCATAGCATGTTGAACACCCTGAAGCTTTCATCTTCTCTATGAAACATCAGATAACTTCCATCCTTTAATTCTACAACTTCAAAAGTAGTTATTGGAGATTTGTTCATCTTCATTTCAGCATCATCTTTAGAATACTCAAATTCTACTACTCTTACGTAATTCCTTAGTTCATCATCGATGTCGGACCTTAACTCAACTTTCTTTGATGGTTGTGTGTCTTCAACTTGATTGATCTTTTCTTTTAACCTTTCTTTTCTTTTATCTTCTTTCGAGCATCATCATCTTTATAGTCTTTGATACTATCAACTTGTTTACGATAATCTTCTCTAACGACTTCATACAAACCTTTCATCTCAACATAATTTAACTTATTCAATCCAATATACCCTTGACCTTTCAAATATGCCATCATTGCATTCCTTTGTTTAGCAAGATTTGGTCTTCTTGGTAAAGCAAAAGCAGAATAGGTGACTTCAATGGTACAACAACTTGACATTCAATTCTTCTTGTAGTTTCCTAGTTGCTTCTTCATTCATAGCCTCTTCATTAACAACTTGACATTTAATTCAACTTGTATCTTTCTAGTTGCTTCCTCATTAATAGCAACTTGAGCCACTTATACGTGCTAAAGTAGGTTTCTTTTCTTCTTTGTCTCTACCAATTTACCTTTTCCTTTATCCTTAGGATCTATAGTAGATTGAGAAGCTCTTGGTTGTTCTTCTTGCACTCACTCACGAATGCTAACACCCTTGGCTTTGATAAATCATGCAAGATCTCGACAATGGTTTCATCATCACTTGCGGTATGTATAGGTTTGGGTGTTTGACTTCCTTTTACGGTATGACGAGTTGAAGGACCGACTTCTTCTTGATTAAAACAGTTGAAGGACCAACTTCTTCTTCAAAATCTAACAACCTTGGAGTAATCAATTCTTGCTGTAGGTTCCATGAAAAGCGATGCTTTGATCTTGATACCTTGATCATCGATACTTTGAACCTTAGTCCTTTCTTCCTCGGTACTTTCAATATTGACATGCTCTTGATACCTTGAGGTTCATTCTCCTTGAGGTTCTTCTTCTGAAATTGGAGCATCTTCTTTCAAATTCTCTTCTTCCAAATTCCTCCCAATTGGAATGAAGATTGCTTTTGAACCTTTTGCTTTTGGTCTTCTTAAGCTGCCGTTCTTTCTTCTTTTAGCTTTGACCCATAATCTGTGATGTTTAACCAAGGGCCAAACAGACTTCTTGAACTTTCTAAACTTGATGCGCAACTTGGCTATCGTGCGACTTGAGCCTCGATAGTTTTCTTCAATCGACCAATTCTTGTGTCAAAACATAATTATCCAACACCAAACCTTGAGGGGTATAGTGGTTGGATCTTCCTCGAAGATGATGAGAAAATAGGAACATCTTGTTACGGTGATGCCATAGGAGGAGTAGTATGATGGGATGAGGTGGGAGAAACTTGATTACCTTCATTAACGTCGATACCACATGAAGCGGTACCTTGTGTTGAAGTTTCTTGAGATGCGACACTTTGAGAAGCGGTACCTTGAGCGGTACCTTCTCTTTCATCACTAGCTGCACCTCATCTCTAATAGCTTGAACAATCTCCATCATTGAAGTAGTCAATGGAGTGTCCTGCCGATGAATAAATCACTTTTCCTTGCCATAAAGTGAAGATCTTGGTGGTTGCACCACAACGGTAGTAGATCGGTGGCTTAGGTACATCGACAAGTTGTTTGTTCGGAACACTTGAATAAACCTTGGATACATCAACCATCTTGAACCATGAGAGATGTGTGAGAGCATTCCATCTAGGATTAGCCTTGAAAAGTTGAAAATTCGATCGTAGCTAATCCCACTATAGCGGATGCTATGTTAGACCCAAATTGCTCCCATGATGTACTTTTAGCACTAATACAATGAAGTAGTACATGAACTAAATACTTCTAGTGAGGACAAAATAAGGGTTTCTTGAATGTTTGTTCGATTAAGGACCCTTCATAGCCAATGTTGTCGAATGTATCCCAAATCGATTGCTTATCAAAGCAAACGACCCTTCTTCATCATCAAACAATAAGTCTTCACGAATAGAGGCTTGATAACTTTCACAGTTCTCCCGGCAACTTTAGCTTGAATATACAAATCATCATTCTCCATATGAACCCTAGCGGTTGCCCAAAATTGTTGAATCCAGGGCTCAATGATATCGGGTTCCACTAAAAGTGCATAACTAATCGGCGACCAGGTGAGAAAATCAATGATATCATGAAAGATAACATTAGCTTGAGTCTTTTCTAAATTCGCCACCATGTTGTGTTTTGAAGCGTATTACGATTTGCCATTTATGATATGTGTTCACGAAGTGATATAACGAATAATATGGGTGAAAGAGAGAGATATGGAAAAGATTATAAGTTATCAATATGAGAGGAAATTCGGAGAGTAGTTATTTATAGGTGAGATTTAAAAATCACGACCCTTAATAACAAAGTTACCGTTAGTAGTAGTTACCCTCAATATTACCGTTGGAGCGATTACTTTGATACGACACGTGTGCGATACTTCAAAAGCGATACTTTCAAGCGGTACTTTCATAAAACCAAAAGCGTTACTTTCCCATTCTCCTCTTTTCAATAGCAAATACAACGAGATAAGCATGAATATCCTCCCTCAAACAATGCATGGGACTATACTTACACTAAATAGTCCTCCCCTCAAATGTAGCTCGATAATTAATCATGCCAATGCTTACCACCAAGTGATTGAATCTTGAAACATCAAAGCCTTTGGTGAGTAAGTCACTACATTATCATCCGTGTGAACCTTGACCACATTAATGAGCACGTGCTCATAACAATCTCGATGAAGTGATGCCTAATCGAATATGCTTGGTCTTGGAGTGATAAACTGGGTTCTTCACAATGCAAATGGTACTCTCATTATCAATATTGATAGGAGTATTCTTGAAATTGAACCCATAGTCCAATAGTTGATTACGCATCCACAAAACTTGTCCACAACGACTTACGGCGACCACATATTACCTTGATGAGGGATGTTCTTTGCAATAGTCTGTTCTTGCATTGCCATGAGACTAATCTTCTTCCAAGATATTGGCATCCTCCGGTGGTGGATCTTACATCATAATTGTCACTGCATAATCACTATCGAAAAAGCTTCCAAGTGAAAAGGTGAATCCTTTGGATACCACAACCCTAACTTAGGTTGTTGTTTCAAATAACTGAAAATTCTCTTTCTTGCATTCGGATGAGAGACCTTTGGTGAGACTTGATATCTTGCACATAAACAAACAACAAACATGATATCGAGGCCTAGATGCGATGAGATACATAAGACAACCAATCATTGATCATATAACTTGACTTCAACAGTTGTCCATCTTCATCTTTTCGGTGAGTTGATAGACTTGATAGGTGTAGTTCTTGGCTTCATAGCATCAAAGTTGAACTTCTTAAGTATGTCGGATACATACTTGTCTTGGTGATAATAATACCCTCCTTTGACTGCTTAACTTGAAGTCCCAAAAAGAAAGTTAACTCACCCATTGAACTCATTTGAAATTCATTCTGCATCAGCTGCTCAAACTCCTTGACCATGGACTGTTTGGTAGCTCCAAATATGATATCATCAACATATACTTGAACCAACATGATATCCTTCTTGTCTCTCTTGATAAACAAAGTCTTGTCTATAGCTCCTCTCCTGTAACCATGTTGCAATAAGAAGGTAGAGAGCCTTTCATACCAAGCTCTAGGAGCTTGATGAAGGCCATAAAGAGCCTTAACCACCTTGTAGACTTTGTTAGGATGAGTAGGATCTTCAAAACCAGAAGGTTGCTTAACATATACCTCCTCTGTGATCTTGCCATATAAAAAGGCACTCTTTACATCCATTTGATAAACCTGAAATCCCATATAGGATGCAAAAGAAAGGAAGATTCGAATTGCTTTAATCCTTGCTCTTGGAGCAAATACTTCATCATAATCCACTCCTTCTTCTTGTCAGCCTTGTGCTACTAACCTTGCCTTGTTCTTGATGACATTCCCTCTTTCATCTCTCTTGACTCTGAACACCCATCTTGTACCAATTACCTTCTTTCCATCAGGTAGATCACATAGTACCCAAACTTCTTGAAGTTTAAATTGAAGAAGTTCTTCTTGCATAGCTTCAACCCAACTCTCCTTAGTTAATGCCTGAGCTATATTCTTGGGTTCTTCTTGAGAGATAAAGCAAGTGAACAGGCATGTTTGATGATCCTTGTGATTCAATCTGTTTTGTTTATAAACAAAGCTAAGTAAAGCATTGTGAGGTGTAGAAAAACCCTTAGCTTTGTTTCTTGTAAGCACTCCATGAGAAGAAGGTCCAATGATTTGACCAGTAGGATGATCTTTATGAACTTTTAAGGTAGGAGTCTGTGGAACTTCATAATCATCATCCGGTTTTGTGTAAACGGCACCTTCATTGGAATTTGTGAAAATACCTTGATCTTCATACTCATCATCGGTATCTTCTAAACCGGGCATGGTAGGATCATCCAAATCATCCAAAGTCTTGTCATTAAGTGCAGCGATGCTTTGATCAAAATCTTGTCAACCAAAGTCTTGTGAGTGAACTTTGCGGTCTTTGTCTTTTCTTTGCTTCCTCATAAGCTCTTCTCTGTTCATCATCATAAGAATGTGCTAAAACATCTTGAAAAAGCATCGATTTAGTTCATCTTGTATAGATTGATCCTCGGCGAGACAATGAGGATTTTGGTGCATCGATACTTTTCTTTGGTTCAACGGTATTGGTTCTTCATCGGGAACAACATCGGGTCTAATATGGACTCCATGAACAACATCTTGTAAATCTTCTCCATTGTGTGCGGGTTGATTTTCTTCTCTAACGGTACATAGTTCATAGAAGGTCAAAACTTCAAGATCAAACATCAATCGGGACCTTTACCCTTCGATTTTCTTGATCTTCTAAAAATTCAACATGAAGACAATCTTGAACCTTCTTAGTGACTATGTTGTACACTCTAAAGCCTTTCTTTGTTGGTGCGGTACCTAATAGATAACCTTCTTCCGACTTGCCATCAAATTTGCCCAAATTATCAATGGTGTTGAGAATAGTGAGAGGGCATCAAAAGGCTTGAAAAATCGTATGTTGGGTTTAATTCCCATCAACAACTCATAAGGTGTCTTCATCGAGGTTTTGTGGTGATACTCTGTTAAGCACATAGCAAGCGGTACTTATACTTGACCCGAATTGAATAGGTAAAGTGAATCGCAAGCATTGTTCATTTGCTTCAATCAAAGTCCTATTCTTTCTCTCTGCAACACCATTACATTGTGGTGTTCTTGCAATCTTGAACTCCTCTTGATCCCTTTGTTGGCACAAAACTCATCCATAAGCTTGTTCTTGAATTCATCCATTATCACATCTAATACCTCTAACCTTGAGTCTCGGTTGGTTTCAAGTGCTATTATAAGATTATGGATAGCATCAAAAGTATCATCTTTAAATCCTAAGAAAAATACCCAAGCGAATCTCTGCAATCATCTGTCACAACCAAGCGATACTTTTTCTTGTTTAGGCTTGCAATTGAAACAGTCCAAATAAATCCATATGTAACTCAATGGTTCTCTAATAGTCCTTTCCTCAAGCTTCTTGCATGAAGCTTTGTGTTGTTACCCTTCTTGCACGCCAAACAGGAGTGATCATTCTTGTAAGTCTTTGAAGGTAAACCTCTAACTAAATTCCCTTTGACCGGTTTGTTGATATTCTTGAAATTTACATGGCCCAATCTTCTATGCCAGCGATGTGCTTCTTGGATGTTGCTTTTGCCACTAAACATGTAGCTCTCCCGGAAGAGTGAAGACTCTTCATATCCAGTTGTACACATCATTGGTTCTTGGTACTCTAAGAACTACCAAGTTATCATCAACAAGCTTGAATTCGGGAAAGGATGAGACATTACGTGTCGATGAATAACACGGTGCCTTTTATCACAGTTTGTGATCTTGACAAAAGATTGAACTTGAGCTCCTTCACATATCTAACATTCTCAAAATCTATGCTCCCTGTCTTGATGGTTCCTTTTCGGTTATTCTTCCTCCATTGGGATCATTCCCAAATGCAACTCTTCCTCCACAAATAGATCTAAAATCGATGAGAATCTCCTTGTCTCTGTCATGCTTCGAGCAACCACTATCCACAATAAGATGATCTTTAAGCTCCTCCTGCGGGTTGCCACACACAAAGATACAAAAGTTAGTGTCTTTTAGGAACCCAAGCCATTCTTGACTTGTGTTCCCTTGTGGAGTAACATACTCAAATTCTTTGAGTATGTAATCTTCACGATTTTGTAAACGAGAATCAAGCATTATCTTTTGTTTTAAAACTTGTGGTGAATTTTCAACAAAACTTTCTTTTCAACAAAATCTCCTTTTCTTTTACCACAAAATCATCTTTATCAAAATCTCTGTTTCACGATTACTTGTTGAAAGTACTGTTTGTTCATCATCGATACTTTCCTTCTTAACCCATTTAGTTTTAACCACGGTGTAGAGTCCCTTGATCTAGCTACTCTTACGGGTTGTAACGCCTTCTAGATTGATAGTAATTAGATCTCCTAGGGCTCCTATTCCAAGAGGTGTTTGGTGGCCAAGCGATGCTTTGAGAAATCTTGTATTTTGCTATGATACCTTGGAAAGTGTTTGAAGGTCTTGGAGGTTTTGAAAAGGTCTTCTCGGTGAGGGTGCACAGTAGTGCGGTGAGAAGTTTCTATGGTTAACCCTATTTGAATGGTTCCAAGTGGTCTACTCTCTTTGGTTTTGGTTGTGGTGTCATTCTTAGGGAACTTACTTAGGTATTACGAATGTAAGTCACAATCCTTAATCAAATGATCGGGACTAAAACAAACAAAGCGAGTTTTTGTTACGTAATCCCAAAATTTCTTCTTCTATGTGTATTACCAAACCTATCACGATTTCTAGGTGAATGATTAAAAGCTGTTTTGACCAAAATTATCCCAAAAGGTTTAGCATGATTGTGAAAAGGTTTTCTTAAAGTCTTCTTGAAGGTGTATGCTTTGAGTGTTTGATACTGAAAATCTTGCTTGACTTTTAGCATCATCTACCTTAGGTGTCTCAACTGTTTCTGTTGGGTTTCGAGACCTAGATTGACCAATAAGCTTCTTTCTAAATTCTAGGTTGTCTACACCAAAGCGAGAAACATCGGGTCTTATGGGTTGATGACTACCGGTGGGATGTGGGACAACATGATAACCCTTGTCTTTCTTATATTACGGAGGTGGTTCACTAAATGATTCCTCATTACTAGATGTGTCAACATAGTTAATAAGCTCATCATCACTAGTGGTTATATCCTCAAAATCAAGGTCATCCTTATCACTAGGTGGGTTTTCATCTACACTCTTGAAATCCATACCAAAACCTAGACCGGTCCTATTGTAAGCTCTTCTTTGTTTTTGAACATAAGAAACATGAGAAAGACCGATTCTTTCCGGGCATCAAACTTTGCTAACAAATCATCTCTCTCCTTAGTCGGTTTCTCAATTTGAAATCTTACAATTTAACTTCCATTCACTTAATTTTAGCGATAATCACATTGTTCATACTTTTCTACCCAAGCCATTTCATTATTTTCATGTGTTATAATTTTGGCTTCCATAGACTCTAAGGTTATTTGATAACTTTGCTACCTCGAACCTAGCCTTTATCTGATTATCTCTTTCAATCACATAACTATTAAGTACTTTTGATAAAAGTCATGACGGTTTGAGCATACCTCGAGAGATAGGGGTTGAGCTTGGTGAAGTAGCCATCATAGCAAGTAGAACAGGATCATCTTCACTCTCCATGCTCGATCAAAGCTTCCAAAACCATCTTTAGACTCCATAGCGGCATGTCCGGGTTCCTCATCAAAAGTTGTGCTCGGTCAAACTCTTCCACGAATCCTCCACGGCTACCATCTGATGAGTTCTTGGTTCATCATCAAACTCGGCCTCCGGTCAACCTCGATAAATTCTCTTGAGCAACCAAAGCTTTTGTTTCGTAATAGGAATTTCTTTCAACTCTAGCTTTGGTTTCTCGGTCATCTGTTTGCTTGATATTTAGCAAACCTACATTCCTGCAAAATGTCCGATCTTTTGACAATTGAAGCATTCAATCTTGGATTTGTCAAAAGTGATTCCTGTTTTGGCTTGAAGTCAATGCCTCTTCCTGTCTTCTTCATAAACTTCTTTATCCTTGCGGTGATCATAGCAACTTGCCACGATATCAATTTCTTCAAGAGCATCCTCTTCATCTGTGAGAGATCTTCTTCATAAGTGACGGTGAAGAAGCTTGTTGTGCAAAGAAAGAGCATACAACTTCATCCGAGTGGATGGTTGGTGGGTGCTTCTTGAGCAAAGGTGGGGTAGAATAGGAAGCGATGCTTTGAGCAACGATGCTTTGAGTAGGAGAAGCGATACTTTTGGTGGAAATCTTGCCCTCTTTTCGAGATGACAAAAGGCAATACTGTGAGATTTGAACTGGTTTGGCCATTCATCTCATGCTCATACACCTTGAGATGATTGTAGAGATCATCAAAGTCCATAACATCAAACCAGGTTGTCCTCGATCATTGTAGCTATCACATGCCATGTCGATGGCGAACTCATAAGAACTTGAGATTAGCATCTTCAATTGAAACCTCGCTTTGTATAGCTCCGACATCTTGAGAAGGTTTTGGAATCATCATAAGCGACATCAAGGTTTTCTCTTTCTCCAACGATGAATGTTTCAAATTCTTTGCTTCAACATATTCTTGTGCATCTTTTGGAAGCATCATTGCCTCAAACCTTGTCTTGAGAGCGACCCGAGTTGCTTTGCATCTTTAGCATCATGGAACTTGAGTAGATGACCATCTCGGAATGGCGAGACAAGAGAATGTTGAGTGCCTTCTCTTGATTCCTTAATGTTCTTTGCGGTAAGAATGCGCCTTAGGTGCTTTGGGTTGTCCGGGAATATCAATAGGTTGGAACAACTTCATTACCATTGACAATTACATTCCACAATGCATGGTGCGTAATTGCAATGTCTTGCCTCATCTTCATGCTCCATAGGTCGTATTCTCCTTCTTAATGATAGGTATCCTTAGTGAGGTGATGGAAGGTGGTGGAGCGACATCGATCGACATCTTTAGGTTTTAATTAACTAGGTTTTAGGGTTTCTTCTTAGTCGAGTTTCCACACAAGCTCGATACCACTTGTTGGATCGATGTACTCTAACCAAACTAACTTAAATAGCTTGTTAAGGGTTTAATAACCTCGGATAAATCCTAAGTTATTAACAATGAAACTCTTGAGTAATCTTTATTAAGTCGCGGAATTTACTTAACAAATCTAAGAAGAATATAACTTTAACTTTTATTAATAACTCTAAATCGCTTGTTATGAAGACTCTTTAACAACTCTAAAACTCTAATAATAATCGTACTTTAGAATTCTAAAACTCTTATCTAAGACTCGTACTTCTAATGCCAATCTAGGGTCCTTTTATAGGCTTAAGGATAACCCTAGTCGGTTTACAATTTGTATCCTTGTACGACAAGTAATCTAAACAAAGAATATTCTAGAATAAACAAAGCTTTCCATAAGCGAATATAGCTTTTCTTTAGCTTCTCCGATAGCGCTTTGACTTTTCCAAGACAATCTTGAAGATGCTTTGACTTTCTCTTTAGCGATGCTTTGACTTTTCGATTAGAACTTTGTCAATCTTGATTTTTTAACATTCTTGACACTTTCATATCCCACTCTCGCACCCCATCATCACCGAACCAAGCCCCCAACTTACTCGTCAACAAATGGAAAATCTATTTGCTCCTCTGTTTAGTGATGATATTGATGAACGTGCTCTGGTGTATCCAATGTTTCCATTGCTCAACCCGATCATATTCCAATACCGATACACTCGCTACAACAACTCTTTGTTGAAGAAGCACCACAGTTGACTCTACAACAACAGTTGAACAAACTACATCCAACGACGACCAACCACCGATGATGTTCGAACAATGAAGTACCTCACCGCAGATTATGCTCCAAATGCGTTCTTTAACCCGCTTGCTAATGAAATCATTGCACGATGTTGCGAAATCATCTACAAGCAATTTGAATCCTCCTAACTGCATAATGTATATCAACATCAACCTTGCACACATCGTTGGACGAAAGACCATCCCTTGAGAACATTATTGGTAACCCAAATCAACCAACACACGAGACAACGTCTTCATACAGACGGTGAACATTGCATTTATGCACTCACTATCCGCTAATCAACCTAAAACATTAAAGATGCAATGACAAAGACAACTAGATTGAATCCATGCAAGAAGAACTCAACTGCTTAAACGTCATGAAGTATGGGAATTGGTTGAAAGACCAGCGGGGTTTTGTCATTGGTCTAAAATGGATTTGGAAAACAAATTGATGTCAAAGAATCGTAATCAAAACAAATCACGTCGGTGGCTAAGGGTTATAGGCAGGAAGAGGTATTAACTTTGAAGAATCGTTCGCTCTGGTTGCTCGCCTTGAGGTCGCTCGGATATTTCTCTTATTCGCGCTCATATGAACATCACGGTCTTTCGGATGGATGTCAAACCGCTTACGAATGGGAACCGAAAGAAACAGTTTATGTCAACCAACCGAAGGATTCGTTGATCCGTAGTTCCCAACCATGTCTACAAGTCGAACAAAGCTCTCACGGACTCAAACAAGCTCCTCGGGCGTGGTATGATGAGTTATCATCCCTTCTCCTATCTTACCAATTTTTCAAAGGTTGATCGACCCTACAATCGCTCATACAATATCACGAGGCACACATTTTAATCGCTCAAATTTATGTGGATGACATCATTTTGGGTCAACACATTTAAGATACTCAAACGCTTTTCAAAACTAATGAAAAACATTTTGAAATGTCCATGATGGGTGAACTTACGCTCTTTCTATGACAAGTTCATCAATCACCCGTGGTGTTTTCTTGAGTCACCAAATATGCCCTTGAACTTTTAAACAAATTTGGAATGCAAAATCTGACACCTATGCCACACCAATGGCACATACCAAGAAACTAGATGTTTGATTTACATGGGAAATTGGTGGACCCTACCAAATACCAAGTATCATTGGGTCTCTCATTAATCTAACGACTAGAAGGCTGATATTGTTTTTGCAGATATCTTTGCTCTTGTTATCGATCGAGACCAATCAAACCCACCTCTCCGGGCTAAAAGAATCCTCCGATACATCAAGGGAACCATTAACTTGGGATCCGTATCCGAAGGATTCTCGTTTTGAACTAATAGCTTTTTCGTGACCGATCACGCAGGATGCTTAGATTCACGAAAAAGTACTTCAGAGCATTACAATTTCTTGGTGATAAACCGTGTCATGGCAATCGAAGCGAGATTGTACATTAATGTCCTCAACCAAAGCGTAATATGTAGTGATGTCGGCATGTTGTGCTCAAGTCATTTGGATGAGAACACAACTCAAAGACTATTGTTACGTGTTTGATGTAATCCCGATGTATCATGACAATCGGAGTGCTATTGCGATCTCTTGCAACTCGCTCAACATTCAAATCAAAGCACATCGATCTTCGATATCATTTCATCAAGGAGCACGTGGAAAAGGGTAGTGTTGAATTATACTTTGTGGTACCGAATACCAACTAGCGATCTTCTCACCAAAGCCTTAGCTCTGCTAGGTTTAATGAGTTGGTCCACCGGATTGGTATGCGGTGTTTGACTCAAAGGAACCGAAGAACTTTTAAAACATTCTTAAAACCATTCAAATACCAAAACATATTTTCTAAATATTTTCAAAAATAAAATACAAAATTATAAAATCTATTAAAACATCAAAAATATTCTTCTATCTATATTTCTTTTAACATGGCAAGTACAAATCTTCCATCAACACTTTATCTTACAAAATTCAGTATTTTCTCGGTCAAAGTGTTGAGGGGGAGAAAGTAAATATTTTTCGGTTTCATAAAACCTTGTACTTGCATGTTATCTTATCCCGGTTGTTTCTTTGTTAATAGTGGTCACATTTCTGGTTTACTGACACTCCCCGGACTCAAATTTATAAAATTTCATTATTTCTTAAGTCAAGGGGGAGTGTCGTCAAGTTTCTTTCCAAATCTCATTCGTTTGGTAACCAAAATGGAAGTTATGGGCGTTGGATGTAAATGGTTAAGGTGGAGGGACTGAAAGTGCCAAAAGCTCAAAGTAATTTTTAACAAAATACCTCACCTAACCATTCAAAAACATTAACTTCTCTCATTTACTTCTCCTACCACCAAAACCTACGGCTAAGAATCAAATTGCAAATCCGTGTTTTGATCATCATTTTGTAAGTGATTTCATAATCTAAACATGTTTTCAAACAATGGTTTTTGATTTCATCAACATCCAACGGTTTAATCTTGGGTTTGAATGAGTTTTGTGTTCTACGCGTAAGCCATGAACACAAACTCTTCATTTGTGTGTTTGTGTTAATGAAAATAGTGTTAAAATGCTTAAAAGTTCATACCATAAATGTTTTCATCAAGCAAATCCATCCAGAAACACGAATTAAATGATTTCTGAGTTAGGGTTCTTAAGCATAAATTAGGTGTTTTCAAATGTGAGAGTTTCTGGCTAAAAGGATGGATGTGTGTTGTTGTTTACATGTTTAATTGATAGTATCTAGGCTTAGATCATTCCCAGAAACATCAGTTGTGATAAAACTGAGATTTAGTGTTTATGTTCTTGAGAATTAGGTACTTTTGATTCACAAGTCCTTTTGTGTTAAAACTTGTTTAGAACAACTCACAAGGCTTCTAAGATCACCCAGAAAAACTTTGATGCATTTTCTATGGCTAAATCTCTTAGTCGTAATTCTTGAATATTTAGGGTTTAAGTTTTACGATAAGATGTTCTACAGCAGAATCGCTTTGATTGAATATGTCATGTTTAAACCGAAAGAGGTTGATTGTCATGTTGATGTATGATTTATGATTCATTTGTTTCGTGTTATTACGCTTGAAAATTCGTAATCAAGGTTACTTGAACTTACGCTTATGATCACCTTACGCGTAGCAAGTTATCGTAAAGAGAAATCTTCACGTAACCTTTACGTGTAAGGTTCTACAATGGGGACTTCGCGTATCCTGTGAAGGATATGCGTAAACAGTAACCTTTACGCTTAAGGATTACTCTTACGAGTAAGCCTTACGCGTAAGGTTCCATATACGCTTACGCATAAGCTTTATGCCTAAGGCCCTCTTTTCCTACGCGTAATATTTCTTACGCGTAAGTCAAGATCCTACGCATAAGCTTATGCTTACGCATAAGCTTGCAAAACCTACGCCTAAGCCTAGTTTTAACCAAAATTATGAATTGTTACGCGTGCGAACTTGTAAATAAATGAATCATAACGCCATGAAACCAAAAATGTCACTAATAAGCTTAAATGTTTAATAAGTTGTGAAAATAAGTGAAAACTTGGACTTTAAAACTCAAAGTTAATCTACCCATGAAACTTATCACGGCGCCTTTGGACTATTGGACTAACAAGTGACATTAGACTCAGAATAATCATTGACATATCACATTCAATAAATAGACAATAAAATCAACTGTTGACTAACGTAATGTCTTTCGATATGTTGGTTCTTTTGGCTAAATATCTTTCAGATCACGATATGGACGTTCAAATGCAAAACGTGGAAGCACCAAATGTTCTCACTATTGAAGATATCTTCCTCATGGTTACCCAATGAAGATCGGTAAGAACAACCTCGAATTGATTTTGAGAACTTACATTGTTCGTAGTCTTCATGTCGATTCGATGGATATTCAAGACTCACCCCTATCGAAACATGCTCACTAACTCGCTACTATACCAAAGATCTACATTCACCAATTACGCATACAATGCAAAGGTCAAAGGTCAAAATCTTTGTGACGGTGACGATTAACAACAAACAAGTCACCATCACACCAAAGCAGATTGAGGGCTATTCTTCTTATTCTGCCATCGAACCTCTCAATACAATGCCACTCCAACCAAGAGGTCGTTCTCCGGTTCATGGTCGACATCGGCTATGATGAAGCCTCGGGGTAATCACAAAGCACTCATATGTGGATCTCAAGAACATTCCCCAGCCATGGAGAACCCTCTACATTATGATTGCAAAATCCGTTTCTGGACGTGATAGTGGTCATGAGCATCCCAAGCTCATGGAACTACAAATATTTTAGGCTTTGGTCAACAAGAAAGACATAGAAGTTGAAGCTCTGATATGGGACGACATGATCACTTACCTTAAAAAGCTTGGCACCAAGATCCCGTATATCAAATACACCAAACTATTGATCCAAAGAGCTCTAGGGTATAATCCTGATATTCCCTTGAGACTTGATGACCCCAAACAACACTCCGTGTTGTATGAGCCCACACTCACTGTCAGATTTAAGGACTCAACAACAAAGAAACAAGGTGCGGTATTGCGGATCATCTTCATCGATGCTATCAAAGAACTTTATTCGTCTGAAACGATATCATCGGTGCAGCTGAAGTCGGCAAAGTAGGTTTCATGGATGAAAAATCTTATGGTACACCTAGTAGGAAAACCAGGAGAGGCAGTGCAGGAAGTATCACGAGCACTGAGAGTACTAGAAGGTATCCGAAGAGGAGTCCATCCGGTAAAAGGAAAATTCCCTCTAAAGAAGCCATTCCTATTCCCAAACCTAAACCGCAACAAAAGCTTACGGACAAGGACTCAGAGGAAACTGATACGGACGAAGAGGTCATCTACTCTGAAACTCTAATCGATGACACTCAAACTGTAGCAAAACCCCCACCAAAAGTCGATAAAGGTAAAGGAAAACTCCGGTGCTTGTGCAAGAAGAGGAAAGCTCGGAAGAAGAGCCACCGGATGAAGACAGAGACTACAGTGAAAAGGTGAAGAATTTAAGACTCCAACACGCATCGAATGCTTTAAACTACAACAAACTCGTGGCCCCGGAGGGTCAAGTGGTGGTGCTCTATCTACACCTGTTTCTAATGCGGTTAATCAACCCGATAAGGGAACTGGTACCACCACCCACGATCAACAAAAGCCACTGGAGGATACTATCACTTATGAATTTGAGGAACCAGAAATGGAGAAGTCTGAGAAAATTTCTGATGAAGATGCTGAGGCTACAGCTAAACAAAATGCAGAAAAAGAAGCTCAAGCTAAAAGAGATGAAGAAGCCGTGATTAAGGTCAAGAATTGGCTAAGTCCGGACAAGATGATGAAGTTGATTATGATGATTTTCTTCGGATAGTCTAGCACGCCCAAGGAAGAAACTTCGAGCCACCAAAAGACCCCGAGTCTCCTCATGTCTCATCATCATCAGACTCGTCTTCTCACTCTTCACTTCCACCATCCAAAGGTACAACCAGATCCACATCCAAGTCGGTGAAGAAGCCAACCGACTCTTGGATATCCGGGCTAAGACAAAGATTGTCAATCTTTGTCAAGCAAGTCGGGAAGAAAGACGTAACCAACAAAAAGTCAATCAACTCACGACAAGATCAATCTTCTACATGACGAGATAGACAAGATCTCCAAAGTGAAAGGAGTATATCCGAAGTTTATGCAACGTGATGTCCAAGGGAACTAAATGAGATGATTAAGGGATATACTCACAAGTTCCTTCTCGACACTGTTCCTGGCGTGACAAGAGAGATATTCAACAGACAACTCTATCCGAATCTCATTCAATTGGCCAAGCAAACTATAAGATCAACACCTCTAACCGTAGCAATCAACCCAACTAATCCTATAGTGTTCTTCGATGTTGAATTGGTTTCTAGGCTGGTAACACAAATGTCAAAACGATCTGCAACATTTACCTCTAACGAAGGTAAACTGTTTGAAGCATTTCTGGAATGCCAACTCAAACAGCATGCAGAGTAGAAGCTGAAAGGCCTAAGCATCCAAGAGACGATGATGATAAGGATAAGGATAAGGATAAGGAGTCTAAACGTCCAAAGAAGTCCGTAAACCCTCCTCTATACAACCACCCCCAAAGGACTCCAACACAAAGATGATCTCCTCCACGCTCATCACGATATAAACCTCGGGACTCGAGTTACCACCATCCACAGAGAAAACCGGTGATCATTTCAATACATCGGCGGTGACGATGAAGAGTTCCATGAGCCTCAACAACAACCCACCTCTCCCGACACAACAAAGAAACCAAAGATCCTCATCAAAGCCAAAGATGAAGAAGAAGACTACTAAGACCGATGTTGTCTCATGGCTAGATGACGATACAACCGAATCTGATCGGTTTTCTTAACTTTGGAACATGTAAAGTGAAGAGGATGACGAAGGTAGATGGCCGTACCATGGAGAATGTCAAGCTATTACAAGAAACATTTAAAGTGAAGAGGATGACGAAGGTTGAGCTCAAGCGAATAAAAAATGATGCCTTTCAACTGCTCAAAGATAGCTCCGAAAGTGCAATTGAAGTGGAATACCACCTCGACAACATTGCACGAGCCATGTTGAACAACATCGATTTGCTCAATCCGAAGCTAACATCGACTTCACCCAAAGACAAAGCTCCATACTACAGATTGGACCGTAACTCTACCCACAATTGGCCATCCTGATCAACCACGATTCCATTCCGCTACTTCTTCAACAAAGACCTAGAATTTCTTCTACACGGTAGCTATGTATCTAAGATATACGCTACATCACTTACACTTCCGTTCCGTGACAATATACTCAAACAGCATAGCAATCGAGGAAAATGCCACCCACATGTTCTCGGACACCGTGGAAAAGTATGATCTTGATGCCATGTATGGGATTCATCACTGGCCTGAACGTCGAAGAATCTACTACAAGAGCTACCAGGTACTCACATCAAAGCATGAAGTGTCAAGTGATAAATGGATCGTTGCTATCAAGCATGTCACTCTCTCGTCTAAATGGGACTACATATTTCTCAAGAAAATAGTGGTCAAAAGATAAGACGAAGAGGACTATGAATTATGTGAAGCAGACTTTCAGAGATTGTCTCTCAACGACATTGAAGATATGTACCTTTCCAAGGTACAGGGACGAATGAGACATTTCTCTACAGAAATACAACGTGAATACATCAAGTCCTTGCTCATCTTCATCAGAAGCATAGTGATCCAGGAACGTGTAGAAGACATACAACTTGCCGTGGAATCGTATCAGACGCGTGTTAACCTCACTAAACCACAAACAACCTTCCTACATTAACCATCTTCCTTAATACACCTCATCAAGAAACCATTTGGAGTAGTCTCACCGTAGTGAACTACAATCGAAATTGCTTAATGGCTTGTCAAGATCTTCATAAGTTTGGGGATCATACATCAAGAAAGTCGGGGATGGGTTAGCTTACCGATTAAAGGCGATACAACAAGGCATTGGGTCACCGAAGAGATGAAATTCAAGGGAGAGAAGGGATGTGAAGAAGATCATCACGTGGATTGATGAAAGGTTGTTTAGAAGGGATCAGTTCAGAACTTTGGAGAGTTTCGTAGGAGGTCGTCCCAGCATATCTCTCACAGGCTACCAACGTCCAGAATGCATTCCAGGAGTTATAGCTGGACTACTGGATTCTCCTAGTAACCCTTGATTTGTTTCTCTCATATTTTTGGATGTGTGATTTTTATTCTGAAAATGGCTTGTGCACATATAACAGTGTACAACCCGTACTTGTAATGAAAGGACCACGTGGTACGCTTCAGTGCCACACTCCTACAAAAGGAGCAAAAGCTTCTTACTTTTGAGTAAAACTTATCAAAACTTTCACTTTTCAAAGTTTTGCACAAAAGAACAAGTACTTTCCCTTATGATTTTCAAAACCTCAAAAGTTTATATCACTCGTTGAGGGGGAGTATTTGCTTAAAAAAATTTTCACAAATTGTTCTTCATGGTGATCTTCCCGCAAAACTCGAAATGGACATATTTGATATCAAAATTTAAGTCAAAAATAACATTTATATGCCATTTTGAGGGAGAAAGATTATGTGATAAGAAATATGTTGTGAATTGCTATTGAATCTTCATGTGATAAGACTTCAACCCATGAATTGACGAAATCGACAAATCATACATCGAAAAGATTTGTCTTCCAAGACTTATCCGAGTAGATCGTACCTTTCGAGAAACTCCCGATAGACATGAACTTTGTGGGTTTGACAACCTTCGGGTTGTCCACATCTTCAAGGTAGTTATTAGAGCTAGTTATCACCTAAAAGCTGACAATGTATCTCTTTAACTATGCAACGTAACCGTGTCTCGCGGGGAATTGTCTATCTTGAGTTGATTAATTCAAAAGTGCGCGCTCTTCTCTCACCGTGCAGATTTCTGTCAAAACACTTAAGCACGTGTGGAGGAGGAGTATTTCTGCAAATTATAAAACTCTCGAAGTATTACAAAATGTTTCTTACTTATAAATACTTTGAGAGATTTTCATGCAAATTGGTTTTATGGCAATGGAGTTATAAGGTGATTAAGGTTAGGAATAACCATCCTATGATCCGCCAGAGCCGGAGGGATCTACCCAAGGACACCACCAATAGTAAGAATTAGAAGTCCTTAGGTATGATTATAAAAAGGAGAAAATGAGAATCGGAGAAAGAAGGAGTTGAAGAATTAAAAAGAAAAGTAAAGAAAAGGGTGAAAAGAAATAGCCCTCCGTTATTCAACCTAGAATAATCGGGTTCAATTCATATGCTCTTGGGTGTCACTTGATGACACCGTATTGAAGAACAAAGTCGTCATGGACCCGATGGCGCATGCACTAAACCTTCTTAGCCACTCAAGTTTCTCTCAACAGAAGCTTTTTTCATTCTTACAGGGAACCCTAGGAAAAATATCGGCCTTCTCTTAGAGATCGCTGGTATTGAAGAAGGAGACCCTCTCCCTAGTCTCTGCTTAGGAAACCAAAGCGCACTATGGAGTCTAGTGCCACGAGATTCATCAAAAGATCTCTTAGGTACACTTGACAATTTATCGCTTGTCGTTCAACAATAAGAACACAAGTAATATATTATCGTGTCCTTCACAGATCTTAGCAATCTGTCGAGAACATTTATGAGGGTTCACAAATGTGATCCTCGGTGATTGAATGGAAACTCACGCCATGGTCAACATCAAATAGTCCCGACAAGCAGTCACTTCAAGAACTCCCCGGATTACTCTTAGTGTGTCTCAAACGGTCTACAATCGTGAGGTGATGCTTGATGTACCTCAATGACTCATCCGAATCAGATGTATTTTGGTACATCGCGTTATCTCACTTGTGGGACTCAGTTCGAGAATGACCTTTGTAAGAATTAGAGTTGTGTTTTCACACTATGCTGTTAACACTCTCGAAGTTTAAACTTGTAAGCGCTGGATTATTTCTAACCCATGTTTTTATGTTTTCTTCTTATGGATGCTTGCGGGTGGAAAAGATCGTGCAGATTCTCCACATGCTCATACCTACAACATCACTAATTGAAGTTCTCTCAAAAGGCAACACAAAGTAAGAATGATTCTTCGTCAAGTCAAAGAATCTACAAAGTTTAAAGACTAAGAGAACTACATCATCTTCGAAATCCAACGTTAAAGGCGTGTGAGCATGTTGGAGAAAGGCGTGGAACCGAGCAACAGAAGCGGACTGATCTGCACAACCACAACATACTATCACTTCCATCACAAAGAACAAATAATATGATGACGTCAAAGAGAATACTTCAAAGGAAACAATTTCCTACACTTTGGGAGATTGTTCGAATCAAGGCATTTCTTCTCACAAGAAAGAAGAATACGGAAGGCGTCAAAGCTACTATTACATCAAGACCTTCAACGTTTAAAGATCAAAATCATCAATCGGTAACACTTAGGGAGATTGTTGGAATCACTCCTAAACTAGAATTCAAGTGTTAGTAATTAATATGTAATAGTTAGCTTAATTATGGCTTTTATGTTAGTAATCAAGGCTAGGCTCATGAAGAAAGCCCATGAGCCTATGCCAAAGCCAATAAGGAAAGGATGGGAACTTGGTATGTTGCCTAGTTCCTCCTATAAATAATCTTGTAAACTCCCATTTGGGAGTTGGTTGTTCAATTTACACATTTCACTTTACGCATAACTCTTCATATATTTCATACGTGTGTGTGTGTTTGTTCATCCGATCACCTTGTCTATATTTCTTCTATTGATGCTTGTGTTACTAATATGATGACCTAACAAGACTGGTAGTATTTCATGAATTATATAAATGTTGACCTTAAGTTCATAGAAGAGTAGCGATTAAATCTGTTTTCCAAATATAACAAGTTAAGTTTTGAATAAATAAGTGTAAGGATGAACTGCTTATTTTAAAACAAGCCAAACTTGAGGCTGTTACACTGCAAATTCAAAACTCTGAGTTAGTAAAACAAAATCAAGCTCTTTAGGAAGAACTTAAAAATGAAAAACAAGTCATTGAAAGTTGGACCACTAAGAACCCTAGAGTCTATGAAATTGTTCAAACCCCAAGTAATAAAAAGAGAATACTAGGTGAGGATCAACTCACCGATTCATCGATGAAGGTCAAAGTTCCAAACCTTTTGTTTTTGCTGGTCTGCTCTCTAATAAAGAGATGATGCTTAAACCCAGTGATTGGGTTGAAAGGGTAAACCCTAAAAGTAAGCTACCAAATTTCGATTCTGGAAGGATACTTGAACCTGAAGGTTAGGCACTCAAGAGCATGCTTGGACTCCCTGATGTACCAAGTAGTACTGAAGACATCATTGAGTCTGAGGCTGAATCACAAGCACCGCTTCCTCCTCTGAAATCTCTTGTGGGCCGCACCTAGCTCGAGCTTACTCTTTTACAATTCAACCCACACTCCTAGAAAGGTCATGCTTTGGTAGAACAATATTGAAAGATCGAAAACCAACCAAAGAAGATTCAATTCCTCTTCGAGACTTCCACATCTTGGTTCCTCTTCAAGAAGACCAAATCAAGTAGTTGACTGAACTATTGAGGAAATTGAGTGAAAAAATGAACTCAACTGAGAAGGTTCCTGATTCAATAATTAATGAACTAAAGTCAATCTCCTCAAGTTCCTCCAAGTCAAAAAGCAACTCCAAGCCCAAACAGAAGTGTGAACTGTGCCATTACACAAGTCATACCACTTATAATTGCTACAGAATTCTCTTTTGCATGATCTGCAAAAGAGAAGATCGCAGAACTTCTTATCACATGTAATATGCAAATTCACTAAGTGGAGCAAATTATACCAACCTTGGTTATCAGTATGCTTCATCATCCAAGCATGCTCAAAGGCCAAAAGCTAAACCTTTTCCTCCTTATCCACATTATGGCTTTAATGACCATCATCCTGATGATTGTCTCATGAACTCCTAATGTGAAATATGTGGAAATCCAGCACATGAGAAATCTCAGCATAACATGGTCATACATGCAAGGAGAAGCACAACCTGTGGTAGCACAATTCACTCAACCACTGACCATGAGTCCATTGTAAAGTTTAAACAGTCCATCAGACTCAAGCCCACTAGTAAGTGGGTTAGCAAGAGAAACTAATTTAGTTTACTATTTATGCAGAGACACGCCAGGGAGCCTATTTGGCATCTAGATAGTGGATGTTCAAGGAGCATGACTGGTGTGAAGGAATATCTGCACAAATATGTAGAAGAACCAGGACCTAAGGTAGTATTTGGTGATAACTCATCATGTCCCACTGAAGGTTATGGTTCGATGGCTGAATGGTATAGTGTTCTCTAGAATTTCTTATGTTAATGGTGCAGTACAATATCATCGATGTCGATCGGTTGTGTGATGCGAGAATACATAGTGTAGTTTGATGATAAACAAGGTACTATTTTAATGCCAACAAAGTTGTTCTCATAGCTAGGAGAGATGATGTATATGTACTGACATGGCAACTCTCTCTCGTATGGAACTTGTCTCTTTGCCAAAGCCATTGAAACTATCAACGGCTATGGCACAAGAGATTCTCTCACTTGAATTTCAAAATATAAACAACTTGGCAAAACAAAATAAAGTCCTTGGTTTACCATTACTTGTATTTGCAAAAGATAAACCATGCTCAACTTTGTGAAAAGGCAAACATCACAGAGCATCATTCAAAACAAAACAAAACTTTTCCATCAAAAGATACCTCACCTCTTGCATATGGATCTGTTTGGACCTGTAAGTCCAAGATCAATCCAGCATGAGAAGTATACCCTCACCATTGTTGATGAGTTCTCAAGATACACTTGGGTATACTTTCTTTCTAAAAAGAGTCAGGCAACTGATACAATAATGTCATTCATCAAGAATATTGAAAACCAAAATGACATTAAGGTAAAACAAATCAGAACTGAAAATGGTACTAAATTCAAGAATCAGGAGCTTGAGAGTTTCTGTGATGAAAAAAGAATTTCCCAAAATTTCTCATCTCCCTATACCCCTGAACAAAATGAGGTATCCGAAATGAAAAGCAAACTCATTGACGCCGCTAGAACCATGCTAAATGGCTCGAGACTCTTAAAACACTTATGGATCAAGTCATTAAAACATCCTATTATACTCAAAACGGATATATCATTGTCAAAAGACACAATAAACTCCTTATGAGATCTTGAAAGGAAGACTCACTAATATCGCCTACTTTCATGTGTTTGGGTGTCTGTGTTCATTCACAATCACAAGAACCACTTAGGCAAGTTTGATGCAAAATTTGATGATGGATACTTCTTAGGTTACTCACGATGTCTAAGGCTTTCGGGTGTTCAACACCGAAGACAACAAGTTGAAAAACCTTCCATGTCATCTTTGATGAGGCGCTAAAGCATCGGGTTCTCTAATACCTCGATGAAGAAATATGAATTGATTACTCATCTAGATACCCTCCTGATGAGTTCAACTCTGAAAACAATTCCTCATGTCAATATCAAGCAGATGATGACATATCCTACTACATTTTACCTCACAATCTCTCTGAACCAACCATCAGTGAATTCATTGATACTCCATCAATCCCTGCTGGGATAGGTCATACTAAACCAAATGTTCAGGAACCTGAAATTCATGAATCTCTACCTGAACAACAAACTACCTCATCAAATGAACCTTATACTTCTGTTGCTCCATCCCCTAAACCCATTCCTGAATTCCCAGTGACCTCGTCAAGCTCATATCCTAGACTACAAAGTAAGTGGACAATATCACAAGACATTGAGCTTGTAAATATCATTGGAGAGCCCACTGAAGGCATGCTCACAAAGAGCATGGTTGCTAAGTTATCAGCAGCTTCAGCTAATAAGTGTCTATATGCAGACTTTCTCTCAGAAGTTGAACCCAAAAGTGTCACAGAGGCTCTGAAACATTCTAGCTGGGTTCAGGCTATGCAAGAAGAACTTCAACAGTTTGACAGAAACAAAGTCATGACACTGACCAAATGTCCTGAAGATGTCATTGTCATAGGAATGAAGTGGGTTTTTAGAAACAAAACTGATGAAAATGGCACTGTCATTAAAAACAAAGCCAGACTTGTAGCTAAAGTTTACAATCAACAAGAAGGCATTGACTATGATGAGACATTTGCTTCTGTTGCTATAATGGAAGCCATCAGGATCTTCCTTGCATATGCAACATACATGAACTTCAAAATTTACCAAATGGATGTCAAAAGTGCCTTCCTAAATGGTAAACTCAAGGAAGATGTTTATGTTCAGCAACCCTCATGCTTTGAGAGTAGTGAGTACCCTGACTATGTCTGTAAGCTTGACAAACCCCTATATGGACTGAAGCAAGCTCCCAGAGCATGGTATGGAATTCTCTCAGCCTTTCTGATCCAAAACAAGTTTGTCAGAGGAAAGATAGATAATACCCTATTTATCTATAGGACAAAACAAGATGTGATACTAGTCCAGTATATGTTGATGAAATCATCTTTGGCTCGACAAATTATACTCTTTGCAAACAACTTGAAAAACTAATGGCAAAGAAATTTGAAATGAGCATGATGGGTGAACTCACATACTTCTTTGGACTACAAATAAGGCAAACTGATAAAGGAATTACCATCAGTCAAGAGAAATATGCAAGAAATCTCTTGAAGAAATATGAGATCTCTAATTGTGCCTAAGTGAAGACTCCAATGGTCCCTCCAAATAACCTTGGACCAGATCTCACCGTAAATCACCAACCAAACTCAATTCGGAGGAATAGTAGGGTCACTGATGTATCTCACTGCTTCTAGACCAGACATACAATTCTCAGTATGTCTGATTGCAAGATATCAGTCTAATCCTAAGGAATCTCATCTCACTGCAGCCAAAAGAATCCTCAGATACTTGAAGGTTACCCCAATTCTTGGACTTTACTATCCTAAATGTCCAGGATTTTACCTCAAAGGTTATTCTGACTCTGACCATGCCGGTTGCAACATGAATAGGAAAAGTAATTCAAGGTCTGTCAATTCCTTGGAGGAAAGCTTCTGTGTTGGAGCACTAAGAAGCAACAATCAGAGGCTATGTCCTCAGCTGAAGTTGAATACGTGGTAGCTGTAGGGTGTTGTGCCAATGTGCTATGGATGAAAAGTCAACTCAGTGACTATGACATCAATTACAAGATAGTACCCATCTTCTGTGAAAACGCCAGTGCTATTGCTATCTACAACAACCCTGTCCTTCACCAAAGAACGAAACACATTGATATCAGATACCATTTCATCAAGGACCATATCATGAAGGGAGACATAGAACTCTATTTCATCCATATTGAATATCAGCTAGATGATATCTTCACCAAACCCTTAGATGAACCTACCTTCAGGAGACTGAAAGCTGAATTGGGAATGCTTGACATTGAAAGTCGACAACTCGATACTAATCTCGTGATTCTCTCTAAAAGGTTCATGGTCCTAAATAAAATCCCAAAAACACATCTTCTAACCTGAATGAGTAAGACTCGTTCAGGGTCCCTGACAATGGGTAAAGAGCATTAAATAAGTAACTAAATGCTCTAAGTATTTCAGTTACTTAATGTCCTAGGTTGGTAAACAACCCAATTTAATATAGGAATATATGTCTCTTAACCCTTCTGTCATCCATGTCCTAGGTCCCTATAAACCTTACCTCATCCCACTTGGCATTTAATGCCCTTACTCACAACAAATATCCCTAGGATATTTTATCTCTGCAAATGCACTTTTCCGTGTTCTGCAATCGTTCTCTTGAAAAGCGGAGAAAATCGCGTAATGGAGTGGATGCATTTAATGAGGAAAATGAAACGTTTTCAAAAACAACTTTACAAATCCTCACATATGCAAAATTAACCCTCTCACCCTCTATAAATACCCCTCTCAAAAAAAATACACACACACAATCGTTTTCTGTAATCAAACTCTATCAAAATTCTTTCAAAATAAAAAACAACTGTGTGTTCTTTGTTCTAAAATTGGTTTAAGAAAAAATTCCTTTGATAAGGTTTTAAAAGGTACCATTTTGAGGGGTCGTTTTAGCCCTTATTTGATCACTTTTGTATCCGTTATTGCTTAATATCGTTCCTTTTCACTTTTAGGTCTCTTGAAGGCAAAATCTTTGGAATGGCGCTTATTTGGACGAAAAGGCGAATATATGAAGAAAATGGCCAAAGTCAAAATCGAGACACTCAAAGTCACGAAAATAGAAGGCGGCGTCGGTGTTAGTGCGATGCCGTCCGAGGATTTTTGTGACGGACGTAACCCAAAACTCTTATTTTCAAGTGACGGCGTCCGGTTGTGAAAAGAGTAGGCCGTCGCTACTCGGGCGGCCTAGATGCAATCTAGACGACGTCGGAAGCAAGAGGACGGCGTCACGGACATAAGGTGGCGCCGTCGCAAGGTTAACGTGGCCAAGACGAAACCCTAATGAGCGGCGACACGGCGGCCACGAAACATAAGGTGGCGCCGTCGCATATGCAATCTTATATATAGAATCCGAATTTTTCGGTTTTAAGGAGAGTCTTTTGGGTAAAACCTAAAACCGAACCTAAGGTGTCTTGTACAAGATTTTAGGGTTTTAAACCCTATCTTACATCAAGATAAGTATTTACTTCATTAATTCAATTATGTCTTTGATTATTTGTGTGTATGCTTGCATGTTCTCCATGTCCGCTAATTTATTTGTGTGTTTGCTTAGGAAGTATGAAACTTAATTATTGAATATTGATTGGTTGTTTTTATCTTAGTTGATCAATGATCTAGTAATGCGATAGGTCATTCGTTATGTACTTAATGCTTGATTCATCTTTGTGAACCTTAGAATATGATTACACGAGTAGTTGTAGGCTAAATTATCCAAAGAGTGCCTTAGAGTAAGAGTTTATCATCCCTAGTGGGTTTTGTAGGCGAGACCATTTGGTAAGTTCAAAGAGTTAGGGAGAAACGATACCTACAACTTTAGACACACAACGCAACTAAGAATAAGGACGTGACAACTCAACCATCAATAGGAGATAATTAAGGAGTAGTACAACCTAAGTAAACACATCTTTAAACTATCATACGAGCATATATTAATTAGACATAGACTCCCACAACCTTAGTTTAGATAATTAGATAAAGTAGAGTAATCGGTAGAAATACCAACCCCCAAATCCAATACCCGAGATTCGTACCTTTCCATTTCATAAAATATAAAAATACAAAATAATCTTCCTCAACCTTAACCTTAGCGTAGTAACTTCTTACTAGCATTCCTATTCCCCAGAGAACGATATCAATACCGTGGCTTACCCTAATTACTACACTACAGCGATTAGGTTCACGCCTAGGGTTTTATAAAACTTGCTCGAAGAAAGGAAGTTTCCTTGACCCGAACGACGCGTGTGGCGTTATCAAGTTTTTACGCCGCTGCGGGAATAGAATAGCTAGTTAGTAGTCCACCTCGTTTAGGTTCTTTGCTTGATTCCTATCAAGTAAAATTTTCTCATTTTAGCTTTCTCTTGTCTATCCCCTTCTTCGTGACCTTTGTTCGTAACACCCATCACTTTTCATCATGGAAGGTGATAACCCACTACCATTCATCAACCCACCACCAAATGACCCGCCAAGAGCCCGTACTCTTGGTGAATACTCAAGACCACGCCACCTAGTTTATAGGAACACCATTGAGCTTCCGACCAAGCCCAAACTACGGCCTGCGATCCGACACCATCCGGTTGGTGCAAAAGGATGTGCATTCCATGGACTTAGTTAGAAGATCCTAATCGAACTGAGGATTTCCTCAAAATTGTCGATTCCATCGACCTTGATGCTACTACTCGGGAGACCACGCTGCGTCTCTTCTAATTCTCTCTACGGGACCAAGCTAGTAATTAGCTTGAGCGACTTCCAGCCGGCTCCATCTCAAGTTGGGATGATCTTACCTCTCGCTTCCTTGCTCAATTTTTCCCACCGGGAGAACCACTAAACTTAGGCGAGACATCTTGGCGTTCAGTGACTCAAGGTGAGTCTCTTTACAAAGCATGGACTCGATTTAAGGAACTACTCCGTGACTTCCACACCATGGCATTGATCTTTGGCTTCAAATCCAAATCTTCTATGATCATACCGATTTCATCACTCGGCGATCCGTGAGTCGCGGTGGAAGGCTCGGTGACTTTAACGCAGAGAAATCATGGGATATTATAGAGGAGCTTGCCGATCAAAGCTACGAAGATTGGAGTGAATCTCCCAAAACTCCGATTAACGTGGTTAATGCCATATCCACTCCTTCCAATCCTCCGATACACTCGAAGTGCAATTGAGTGCCATCGAGAGAGAATTGATTATCTTATGGAAAGCGCGTAAAAGAGCACCCGTACAAATTCCTCGGTGATCATCAAATCCGCCCACTCCACCAACCGCTTCACACCTCTTTCGGGTCCCAGTCATGAGCAAAACCCAAGTTCGAAAGGCGCTTTGTTCTACTTCCCAATACCACTTTCACCAAGCTTCAAGGATCAAATGAGGGTACATGGCGGCTCATACAGAGATTAGCCGATTTGAAGAGGAGGTTTATAGGCGAGAGAGGAAATGCAAGCAAAATGAAAGAAATGATGAATTTGGTAATTGAATCTACCAAAACAAAGGTTCGAAAAAGTGCTCGTGAAGCAACGATTGCCCTCCCACTTCATTTGTAAATGCTGTTTCCATTATGCCCGAGAATGCAAGGGTGAGATGTGGAAAAGCGAGGAAAGCACGAAGGAGGAGTGCATGCCTAATGATGAACACGAGACCATTGAGTACTACCTTAAGCACGAAATTAACAAGAAAACCATTGCAAACCAAGTAAACAACTTTAGGTACAATGAAGTTCTTAGGAAACTCTTGAAGGAAAATGACGGAAGAAGAATTCGACGCCTTACCTATGGAACCTCTATATGAGTTGGTTATAAAAACCGTTAACAAGAAAACGAGACACCACAGGAATTTCGTGATACCGTTAGTATCGGTGATATGGATAATATAAATGCCTGGCCGATCAAGGGACCGATGTGAACATAATGCCATTGTCAATCTATAATAAGTTAACTAAGGAGAAACCGGCCAAGACCGACCTTAGACTTTCCTTAGCTAATCATACTTATGTCCACCCCGTAGGAATCACTTGTTGATGTTCTAATTGAGGTTGCCAACATCGTTTATCCGTGGATTTCGTGATCATTGATGTTGAGGAAGATAAAACGCACCCTCATTCTTGGGACGCTGTTCACCACCGCCAAGGCAACCATCAAATGCGGAGAAGGCATCATGATACTCAGCGGGAAGGGTATGCTAGGATACCCATTATCCCAAGATATCCTCTTAAGATCATGGAAATGATTCTTGGTGGAAATCGAAAAGCCGGGCAACAATGTTAAGAAGAAGATGAATGGCGGGAAAAGGGCTTAGAGACTTTATGGTTCGGGGATTGTATGCGACGTTGTGGAAACCCGATAAAAGTTAGGCGACAATCCCACCTCGATACCTAAAGCAAAAAGGACCTAAGGAATTTCTAAAGGGAGAAAAAGTGCTATTATATAGATCTCGGATAAGGGCATTACGAGGAAGAAACAAACCAAGATGGTTTGGGCCTTTCACAGTTAAGGAGACCAATTTAAATGATAAAACCGTCACCATAATTGATAGCGTTTACGGAACATTTGCCTACAGACGTATGCCGAGGGTCGATCATTTAAAGACTTCTTAATGTCAGAAATCTGGCTAACCAACAACCTATTCATTTCCTCTTGGGATTTCATGAATTGCTTCAACAACTCATCAGATGATGGTCCAGTTGGAACAATGGCTTGATTTTGCGGAAAATTACGGCCTCTATTGTTTGGATTAGGGCCTTGATTTTGAAAATTTCCTTGATTATTGCCATGAAAATACCACGAGTTGAAATTTCCACGACCTTGGTTTCTATTGAAATTTCCTTGGTGTTGGAAGTTTTGATTTTGATTTTGAAAACCGTTGTTTGGACTAAAATTACCTTGGTTTTGAAAACCTTGGTTTGGTCTATTCGATTTTGATTACGGTTTTGGTTGAAACCGGAGGTCGAGGTAGTGGTTAGGGCGGTGGTTCGGGTCTATAAGAGCACGGAATTGGTTGCCTCCTTGATTAGAAATCCGCCAGCGTTTGCTTGAAGGGTTACCATCGGTGGCCATACAATTGTAGTAAGCATGGGGCCACCGCAAGTAACACAGACTTCCACTTTTTAACTTCACGGAGGTGAAGTTTGTTGAAAAAGCTTTCTTTTGGTTGGAGAGAACCAAAGCTTGAATAGCTTAGTGAGTTTGTCAATCTTAGCATCGGTGCTAGATTGACTCACGAGCGATGCGATGAAGAAGGACCAACACCGACTTGGGAAACAACCGCTTGCTTCGTGTAGTGCGGACTTTAGACTTGTTTTCAATGATCGCTAAAGCTTCTTTGTGGCTTTGCTCAAGAAATTTCCACAGCGGAGGAATTGAGAGAATCTTGATCGATTGACTCACCCATTATAGAAAGTATCGAGTTGCATCAACTCGGAGAAACCGTGGTGAGGACATTTGCGGAGCAATTCCTTAAAACAATCCCACGATTCACCAAGGATTCATCAAACTTTTGTGTGAACTTGATGATTTCATTTTAAGACTCGTGGTTTTGGAAGGTGGATAGAATTCATTCACAAATTTCTTCACGAGGTCTTCCCATGTCTCGATTGAATGAGGGGTTGTTTTCAAGCCAAATCCGGGCTTGTCCTCAAGAGAAAATGGGAATGTAAGAAGCTTGACAACATCGAGAAGGACATTCTTGTATTTGATGGTAGATGCAATCTTGTTAAACCATCGAATATGAGCATGAGGATCATCCCGCTCAAAACCATAGAATTGACTAGAGGTTACAAGATTGATAACCCGGTTTTGAGTTCAAAATTTTCGGCCACAATGGCCGGGATAACAATAACATCTCCATACCCGTCGATGGGTGCACGAAGCTCGCACATAGGGCGTTCTTCCGCCATGATAACGGAGTAGTGTGAGCGATCCGGATCTCGATCCGATGATGGAGCGAGAAGTTCTGGACACGCCTTCTTGGAATCTTGACAAGCTCACGAAATGGGCTTACGGATCTAGAAGAGCGAAAAGATACACTAGAGTTAACTCTAAGGAATCTCGAGTTAAGGAAAGGAATGGGAATTATGAAAATGAATTATGAAAATGGGGTAAGAAGAATCTTTTGAGTTTTACGGTTTTGACAAGTAGATATAACAACAAATCCAATTAAAACAAAATCGAGGCAAAACAACGGTGAACTTAAACCAATAATCACAAGATGAATGGCTTCTTTGAAAAGGTACACCACCACAAGGACACAAAGGCAAGTTTTAAATCTTTGGTTCGAGAACTTATTATGGTCGTACCCCAGCTAGGTAGTACCTTTGCCTTGGTTTGCGGTGGTAATTTTTTATGTTGTTATTATTAAACAAAGAAAACGACAAATCTTTTGTATTTTTATCTATGATATATATATAGAAACAAAAGGAAAATATTTTTGTGTTTTATCGTTTTGGATGTTTTGGGTTTTGGATTTTTATAAGAATATATATATAGATAGATGGTATGAACAAAGAGTGAATATTCAAATTACTAATCTGCTAAGCGGAAGATAATTAGCACTCGAGCGTGCAAGCGCCTAAAATTTGATCCGTGCTAAGCCGTCAAGTTTTCTCACAAGCTAGCCACTTGTGAATGGCTAACCGTAAGAAACTTGAAGCAGTTCGGACACAAATGCAATGAAGATCAGGAGAGTATAGGGTTTCCCCAGGTCGTTATGTCCCAACGAGCTGTGCGATGAATCACCAAACGAATAGTGATCGAGAGAATTTCAACGGAAAAAGGGGTTTTGATTATGAACAATTATACCTAAGGGAAAAGTTTATAAATTACAGGAGCTTAAATGCAAATTAAAGAAAATTAAAAAGATAAAATATATTAAATAAACGCTATCACTATATTTAAACTGATGTTTTTGATTTTTTCTTTTATAAAATTTAAATTAAAAACTACGTGACGTATAAAAGAAAATGTGAAACTTAAACAATATTAATCCTAAAAATATAAAAATGACATTTTTACAAACCTAATGATAAGAGAAAATTTTTAGAAAAGAAAATTATTTTTAAAACTATTTATCTAATTATTATTAATTAAAACTATTTTAACTATTTAATTATAGCCTAAAATACAAGAAAATATGAAATAAAGCTAGAAAAATGAAATTATGACTTAGAAAATCTAAAATAACTAAAGAGAATTTTCAAGACTAATTTTATATTTTTACGATTATTTTGTATTTTCTATGAATTAAAACTATTTAAAACTACGTAAATTGCTTAAAATACAAATTTAACTAAGAAAAATCTGAAAAAATATTTTTTTGACTTTTTATATTTATCTTAGCCTAGGAAAAATGAAAACTTTTTTTTTTTGAAACTTTTCTGATTTAATTGTATTAAAAGCTAATTAAAAAGACTTAAAAACTGATTTAAATGAAGAAAAATAGCAAACAGTGATGAAAAATTATGAAAATTTCAGGAAAAGTCTAAATTAATATTGTGAAGCTAGGAAAATTATAAAAACAGTGGCTTGTGTGTAAGAAAATGAAACTGCAATACAAGGTGCTTAAGAATAAGCACTCCAAATAAGCCAAAAGCTAAAAATGAGCACCAAACTGTTAGAAGAAGCTATAATATGCTACAACTACTAGAAAGCAACTAATTATAACTATCCTAAACCTCTAAATCACCAGCTACACAGATTTGGTTATTTGAGCTAAAGTGCTAAAAACAGTTTCCAGCTACTACTTTTAAGCTTAAGCACAAGCTACCCAATAGTGAAACGAAAAAGCGAGTTGGAACTTAAAAAGACACGGCTAGCTATCTATAAACCAAAGACCAGACCAAGATAAGCTCTAAAGAGCTTGTGACAAGCTCTGCAAATCTCGTGAACACTCGGTATACAGGAGTGTGTGCCTGAGGAGATAAGCCCTAGTTGACAAGCTATTTTGAAGCTTGTAAAAATTTACAAAATCTACAAAATGATATTCGAAACTAGACCGGTTGAAGTTTATAAACCCACAATTTCACTTGATTTGATCCAAGAATGAATCAATGAAAAATCACCCCACCGGTGAAAAAGCGGTGTTGGGAATTAAGGTAACTCTCCGATTACTGCCAAGTATCTGCCAAGAGATTCTCGCCAAGAAGAATGGATTACGATGAAGTTATACTTTAGCGAAGTGTTAAGCAGAATGTCGTGTTCTTCTTGAAAGTCACGAACCACGTGGGAGAGATAAGCTCGATTATAGAGTAAAAGTCGTGTAGTATGTATAGGTTGGCGCCGTATTATGTAGAGCTTATCGGAATAAACAATATGATTAACAAAACAATATGATTAGTTGCATGCTTGTCTAGATGCATGCTTAGTCTATTTAGTATTAGGGCGTAAATTGTCAGCGCTCATTGGGGTTTCTTGCCTATATAAGAAACCATGTTAGTATGTAATAGATAAGTTTTCTCAAGTCTTTCAAGTCTTGTAAACTATCCAAACATAGAGTTTCTATAATCAAAAGATCCATAGAGGATCAAAGAGTTCTTAGTTATTATAACTTGTATTTACTTTCCGCTACAAAATACGAGTAGTAGAGATCTTCCATTAGTTTGCTTGTGATTACATAGGCAACACTAACGATCTCCGAGTGCTTAAGATCTATCAAGGTGCAGTGTTTAACAAGTGGTATCGAGCCTCGGAAAGTCTCTACGATACTAAGAACCATTCTCACCCCATACAATCAAACATTCATTCACCATGCACGGATCCGATAATGAAACCAAGTCACCAACACAAACAACACCAACACCACTTCCATGCAATAACTCGGTCTCTCAAACAACAATGGTAAATTTCCTTATTTAAAAGGGAAGAGTATGAACTTTGGACTATGAAAATGGAAAACTGGTTTCCAATATTGATTGGAATCTGTGGGAGGTAGTGAAGAAAGGAAATAGTCTAAAGAAGATGATTCCCGACGAGATGGGAAGTTTATCATGGCTCCACCAAAAGCTTCAAGAGGTCTTGGCTATGCGAGAGAGCATAAAGTAAAAACTATTCGCTTCAAGCCATACACGAAGATCATCTCGTGTGATTTTCATCATATGGATGATGCAAAGGACATATGGATGGCTCTCAAAGCAAGGTTCGGTGGAAATGAAGAATCAAAGAGAATGAGGAAGTCCATGCTAAGACAACAATTTCGGGACTTTAATATCTCGAAGAAGAAGGTATCCATGCGGATCTGACGGTTCCATAGGATCTTGAGTCGGCTAAACCAATGAATGCAAAACGGATAATGATGATTTGCAACTCAAAGTTCCTTGATCTTTACCTCCATCATGGTTACATGTAAGTATTGCTCTCAAGGCTAAAGGAGGTTGGACATGCTTACCTTTGACGAGTCAGATAATGCACTCGTAACCTGAACACGATGTCGGGACTCCCTACCGTACACCTTCTTACGGCCATGCCGCTTTTGTTGGGACTACTCACCCAACATGATGGTACACTCTCACAGTTCTAATTACTTTCCATCATCTTCCGGTTCCAACTACTTTCCATCATCCGCACCCCACTCCACCACATAATACCGTCCCACTCCACCATGTTCTCAAACTAAGACTAGTAGTGTGATGGAAGATGTTCTTCATTCGTTTGTTCTTGATTATGATACTCGGTGATCTTGTATATGAAGACTTTGATCGCTTGGATCCTCTTGAAATGGAGGAGATGAAACGAAAATCACAGTGGCATTCTTGTCGGTGGACATCAAAGGTTTGAAGAAAGTGCGGGAGGAAGTTTGCTTTCAAGGAAAGGAACCACTCACTTTGATAGGAGAAAAGTCAAGTGTTTCAATTGCCACCAAATGGGGCATTTCTCGAGGAATGCAAAGGCAGGAAAAGTGGAGATGGAGCTAACTACCTTTCATATCGTGACTTGAGGAACTGGAGCTTGACTCTCCTCACCATGGATGAGCAGTCAACCGGACTTCACATGAACACGTGAATGAGGAAGCTCATGATCTTGATAAGCTTGGATTGTTGGCAAGGTGTACTTGGATGAAAGGCATGATCAGTTTGCCTTGATGGGACTATCTCGTGTACCTGGCTCAGATATTTGGTTGTAGTCTAAGATACAATGAACTTAAAGAAGAATATGATGCTATGAGACCTAAGTTTGATGAATGCTATGTAGAAAATGAAGCTCATAAACTAGCATTAAAAGCGATGAAAGACAAAAGTATGGTTTCAAAAGAATCAAATAGCTTATGAAGAAAGATAAAGGTTTTGACATTTGATCTAGAAGTTGCTAATAACTACTTAAAACTATACGAGAAAGCTAAGGATGAAGTCGTAATGCGAGAACCTAGAGCTTAAAGAAAAGGTAGGCGAGGAAATAGCTAGGAATAAACAATGGTTAATTTCGGTGATAATCGGCTAAAGGAATTCTATAACGATCAATCGGTAACCTCGGCTTAGGATTAGGCTTTCAAAAATATGTAGGAGTAGAAGCTAGGTATGATGGTCGTAAATCCACTGCGGGATTAGCTAACTTTGTAAAGAAGGTAATATGCATCTTGTCCTGGTCCTATTAGAGGTGAATTTATGCCCATGAGACCTATCCATCACTTGTTGACTTTGATGGATCACATCATCTATATGGCAAAAGTCAAAAGACTTGCGGACCACGAAACCACATCTAATGACTTTGTCTCTTGCTCTACGGTGACAATTCATCGGATCAAGGTCCACTTCCTATGAAAGTTGTGATTCAAATGAGAAGTCGACCTTCCCAAGTCGAACCTACACCCAAGCTTTTGCACCCCGCTTACAAGCCTTCTAAGGAAGGCTGAGAATCAACTTCAAGGCGGTTTCTTACGAAGACTTGTCTTTTACATCTTTGAATAATCGATTTGTTAAAACAATTCCTTAAATGTATATGTTTTAAGTGTACGCATGTAATCAAACATCTCCTATTTGAATAAATCTTCCAAGAAGAAGACATGTTTTGTATGTGAAGTAAATTTCATTTGATTAAGGATTGTGATTTCTATGAACAAAGATTGGGTGCATGTGCTACTCACGAAACATAGATCTAAGTGGACCAATGTTGCTAATATTCCACCTTATGTCCCTCAAGCAGCAAATATTGACTCTCATTGGAGAGGTTCGATTACGAGACCTTATGTCCAACCAACTAGCCCATACTTTAAACATGGTTATGGGCCTACATATATTGACTCTATGTATCTTTGGGATGGGATATGGAGTCTTCTTTGTGAAGCCCTCGTGAGTTGTTCTTGGACTAACAAGGGACCCAATTATCAATGGAGGACCAAGAACAATGGTGGATCCTCTAAATCTTCATGCCCTAAACACATGATCCATAGGCGGGTTCAAGTCGATAATGACTTGAACCTCCATCAATTCTAACCGTTTGTATATATTTTGTTGTTGTTTGTAGGATCATCCCTTAAGCATAAGAATATTGGTATTGTTGATAGTGGTTGTTCCGAAGCATGTGCGGAAGCGGAGATATGATGCACAATTTTGTTCCCATAGAAGGAGGAGGCAATGTGACTTTTGGAGGAAGTGATGGAAGTATCACGGGAAAGGCACCATAAAGACACCTCATCTAGATTTTGAAAATGTGTACTATGTTAAGGAACTTGACATTTCAACTTGTTCTCTGTCTCACAAATCGTGACACTAAGAACAAAGTTCTCTTCATCGAGAATGAATGTCTTGTCTTTGTCTAAAGACTTCAAACTCCCAGAAGAAACTTTAATTCTGCTGAAAGTTCCTCGAACTCACAATTTATACACATTCAACCTAGATGAAGTGCAACCAGGTGGTGACCTCACTTGTTTGGTGGCTAAAGCATCTCTTGATGAGTCCACTAAATGGCATAGGAGGATGGCTCATGTGAATTTCAAGACAATTAACACACTCTCTAAAATGGGTCTTGTTGAAGGTCTTCCCACCAAAGTATTCACAAATGATCATAATTGTGTCGCTTGCAACAAAGGAAAACAACACAGAGCTTCTTACAAAGCTATCAATGCTATGAGCATCATTCTTGAACCCTTTGGTTGCTCCACATGGATCTGTTTGGTCCAACTCAAGTCGAAGCATTGATCATAAGTACTTGCTTTGGTAATCACCGATGGCTATAGCGATTTTGTTGGGTTTTCTTTCTCGAAACCAAAGATGAAACATCTCAATCTTGTTGAATTCATCACTCTCGTTGAAAATCGGTTGAACAAAAGGTCAAGGGTATTCGATGTGATAATGGGACGAGTTTAAAATGCTATTCTTATAGAACTACGTGGGTCAAAAGGTATAAACAGGACTATAGTAATCCAAGAACCCCACAACAAAATGGGGTGGTGAAAGAAAGAATAGGACCCTAATAGAGGTCGCAAGATCAATGCTTGCGGACTCTAAACTCCCCATATTACGGATCAAGTGTTGGCACGACTTGCTATGTGCTAAACAGGTCTCCATTACAAGACCATAACTCAAAACACCATATGAACTTCTCTTTGGAAAGGTTCACATCATTCACTACACGAAACCTTTTGGTTGTCAAGTGACCATTACGAACACCGGTGATCCGTTGGGAAAGTTTGATGAGAAGGTGATGATGGTTATATTGTGGGTTATTCACTCATAGTAAGGCCTACGAGGTGTACAATTTGCAAGCCAAGAAGATAGAGAGCGTTGAACACGAGATTTTGGAAGATAAGCATAATGTTCAAGGATGTGGTCATCGTGGTCTTTTGACCTTGACTATGGCGATTCCTTGGGTTACACTAGACACTTGTCTAATCAAAATGCAAGTTCTCAAGCTTCTCCCACTAACAATGCAGGTCCTTAGATGATGACTACGAAAATGAGTTTGAAGATGATGAGCAACCTATTCTTGTGCCTTTTTCTCCCCTAACAATATTGCGGTACCACCTCCAAGGATGTTCTTGTCTGAGTGATGAAGATGACTCTCATTATCTTTGAGGACCTTGCTAGGCTTGAGACTTAAGAATTTCTTTGCCAAGCTTGAAGCGAAACCGAATGGGAGGTGGCTAATGAAGGAATCAGTAGAAACCTCGTGTCTGCTGAAGGTGACTCTGTCACACCTACCTTCCCCAAATCTGCTGAAGGCTATGCTGTTCCTTCTCAAGTGTCTTCAGACTTTGGAGAACCTCATACACGCTTTCCAAAACCCTCCGATCTTGGAAATCACCAACCCAAAGCTGGCATTTTCACTTCACCCTCATATGATGCTGACTTTGAACCAACAATCACTAATCTTGATTCATCCATTGAAGTCAACCCCACTGCCACTCAGAGGATCAACATTGCTCATCCTCAATCCAACATCATAGGTGATCTTCGGCACCGTTAGAACTCGTGGGGCTATAACAAGTCCTCAATTTGGGCGATTGCTTTTCTCTCTTATGTCTCCAACCAAAGAAAGAGACAATCGCACGTACTTCAAACATTATCTGCTTGCTTGTTTTCTCTCTCAAGTGGAACCAACGGTGTTTCTCAAGCTCTTAATGATTCAAGTGGCTAGAAGCAATGCAAGAAGAGATGCAACAATTTCACAATCAATGAGTTTGGATCTTGGTTCCACTACACGATGGCAAATATGCCATTGGGACAAAGTGGGTTACGAAGAATAAGAGAGATGCTCGGGTGTTGTGATCAAAAACAAAGCAAGATTAGTGGCTCAAGGTTTCGAGACAAGAGGAAGGATTGATTATGATGAAGTGTTTGCACTGTTGCTAGAGTAGAAGCAATTGAATTTTCTTAGCTTATGCTTCTTACATGGGTTTCATGGTGTATCAAATGGATGTCAAAGGTGCTTTTACGTATGGTGAGATTGAAGAGGAGGTCTATGTCACTCAACCTAAGGGATTTGAAGACCCGGATCACCCAAATCATGTATACAAGGTTGTTAAAGCTCTTTATGGCTTACATCGGGCACCAAGAGCTTGGTATGCTAGGCTTTCATCATTCCTGTTGAAGCATGGCTATAGGAGAGGTGCCATTGATAAAACTACGCTCCTAAAGAAGAATTATTCGGACATCATTACGGTGCAAGTTTATGTGGACGACATTATTTTGGCTCCACAAACGAAGCTTAGTGCGAGAATTTGAGGAACTAATGAAGGTGAATTTCAAATGAGTGATATGGGAGAGCTTACTTTCTTCTTAGGTCTCCAAGTTCGTGAGAAGCAGGATGGCATTTTTATCATCAAGATAAATATGTGAGGACATTTTGAAGAAGTTTGGTATGGAAGGTGTTAGGGCGCCACAACACCTTATGAAGCTCAAAGACTAAAGCAAATAATGAACCGGATCTACACAGAATGTTCATCCATGACAGTCCATGATTGGTTCATTGATGTATCCGACGACTTCAAGACACGATATTACATTTGTGAGTGTTTGTTCTCGACATCAAGTCACTCCACTTACTTCCCATCTAAATCTTGTCAAGAAGATCTTTAAGTACCTCAAAGGCCAACCTCTCTTGGCCTTTGGTACCCAAAAGAGTCTCCTTTCAAGTTGGAAGCATATAGTGACGGTGATTATCTTTGGTGCAAATCGGAAAGAAGATCCACAACCGGAGGTCGCCAATTTCTAGGCAAGAGGTTGATTTCTTGGCAATGCAAGAAACAAACCATTGTGGTCGCCTCAACCTTCAAGCGTAATAAGTTCTTCACGCAAATTCTTGTGGACGAGTCCTTTGGATTGAGAACCAATTCTTTGGACTATGGGTACAACTTTATGAACACTACAATTCATATAGATAACCAAAGTACCATCTGCATAGTCAAAAATCCGGTCTTTCACGGTCGAACTAAACACATTGAAATCAGGCACCACTTTATACGAGATGCATATGAAAAACATTTGATAAAAGTGGCTAAAATTCATACTGATGATAATGTGGCAGACCTGTTAACAAAAGCGTTTGATGGACCAAGGTTTCAACACCTAGTGGTCAATATTGGAATGTTAAACCCTTGACTGCATAGTTTGAGGGGAGGCATAGGCCTCAGGGGAGGCATATGCCTCAGGGGAGGATTTTGTACAAACTCTGCATATTTTGTTTGTGTCATATTTTGTTCAATAAACAGTTTGTAAAAACATCATTTTGCAAATAGTGATAGCGTTTATTTAATAGATTTTATCTTTTTAATTTTCTCTAAATTGCTTTTTTATAATTCTTGCTAACACTAACTGTCTAATTATTTGTTAGCTTGTTTTTGTGCTGTTCTTGTGTAGTGTTATATACATTTTGTAGTTATGCGAATTGCGCTTATCTATCCCTTGAACAAGTTCAAATTCATCAAAGTGTGACTCAATGGTACATGGTCAAGTTAGCTAAAAGAGCGTTCTTTGGTTTCTTACGAAAGCAAAAGCATCTTGAAGCATACAATTTGATTCCACCGGTTAAAATCTTGAAGAAAATAAATTGAAGTCAAATTGTTCATTCATTCATTCAAGAAGTTCTGACTTACGACTTACATAAAGTCAACCTACTATTGTGCATCTACAAGATACGAGTCAGACACTTAAGCTAACACTAACTGTCTAATTATTTGTTAGCTTGTTTTTGTCTTTGTTCTTGTGTAGTGTTATATCCATTTTGCGGTTATCTCAATTGCGCTTATCTATCCCTTGAACAAGTTCAAATTCATCAAAGTGTGACTCAATGGTACATGGTCAAGTTAGCTAAAAGAGCGTTCTTTGGTTTCTTACGAAAGCAAAAGCTTGAAGCATACAATTTGATTCCACTGAAGTTAAAATCTTGAAGAAAATAAATTGAAGTCAAATTGTTCATTCATTCATTCAAGAAATGTTCTGACTACGACACATAAAGTCAACCTACTATTGTGCATCTACAAGATACGGTAGTCAGACACTTAAGCTAAGCCTAATCTAGTGTATATCCTTCATTCAAAATCTAAGTGAATGTTGGATATCGTTGATCTTGGCTTTGCTTTTATGAGTCTTCGTAACCACCCATTCCGTTTAACCGGCGGTTGGATATGCATGACCAACTCGATGAAGATGCTAAGGACCAAAATGGGAGGATGGATTGATGCAAGCGATTGATGATGGCGATGACCACGCAGGATGACGAGAGAAAATAACGTGTCCTTTGTGCTTCATCTATTCATTTCAACCAAAATGCAATCGATCCACCCTCCTTAAGCCCTTCTACTATACGATGTGTGTTTATGCACCAAAAGATGGCGCATTGAGACCAAGAACCACCTCTCTATCTTTGGGGGTGGCGGATTCTGCACGAGGTCTTTGTTGAGACCGAGGTCTTTGGAGGTTGGGAGTAAGATGTTCCTCCTTATAGAAGTCATCGTAATCATCAATGATTCACTTGGATTCACTACAATCGCCATCTTCTAAAGAAGGAAGAAAGGCGATTTATTTGGTCGTGGATAGGGTTGAGGAAAGTAATGGAACCATGGGTTTGATTCACCACTTGATGATGATGAAGAGGATGATGAAGATGAGGAAGTGAGATCTATGATCTCAGGTTTGGTATTCATGGTGCAATTTGGTTAATTGGGGTTATTTTGCATCTAGGGTTTGTGGTAATTATTTGGGGATCTTGATGAAGAGATGAGTTACATTGGGATCATTTTATAGACGGGTTCGAGGTTCAATAAGTTTAATGCAAGTGGGTGGCACAGTAATTCTAGAAACTTACCGAAGATATTCTTATCTTTGATACATTCTGCTGAAGTTATAACTTCAGTAGATTGATCATGTGTTGCTGCTGAAGTATTGTTTTGGGTTGGGTCAAAGATGTTATACACGTCGTGAATGGTCAACCAAGCGGTCAATTTTTCTTTGGCGTTAATTTGGGCAAAACTCAATCCACCTTCACTATCTTGAACAAACAAATTCCTCTCATTCCACTTTCACAAACACTAACCATTTCAAGAATCTTAACCCTAAACACTCATATTCCTCATGGCTCTTGAATTTAAACATGATCACAACAAAGTTGCATTTACGGAAATGGCAAGGGATATGATTTGTATGAACCAATGGTGGAATTCTGAAAAGGTCAAAGATTTGTTATGCTCTAACTCATTCTCCTAATGAGATATATGAATCATGATCACTCGATTTTGGGCATCTGCTGAGAAGAAGAGTGAGGCAGAGATTAGAGTCGTGATTGATGAAGCAGTACATAGTTACTGAGGACCTAATTAGGAGGAAGCTTCACTTGGAAGATGATGATGGAGTATTTTACTCTAATCGTGAAGATGTCTTTGAATAGGCTAAGAGCTATTGGCTATCGTGGTACAAGGACCGATATGTGGTGAAGAAGGAACTTTGCCCAGTGGAGGTTCCTAGTTCACACGCTTCAATGCATGAGCAACAAGGCGGAGGATGGGACCGCCTCTACCCAATGGATATGGTATTGTGTGTCTTTCACAAGGGATAACTTTCAATTTTTCTAAGTATATTTTCGAAAACATGGTTGAAAATATTCAAAAGACAAAGGGAAAATTTTTAATGTACCCAAGGTTTTTACAAATTATATTAGACACCTCTACCCAAGCCCAATCTTTCTATCCCATAGGCTCTTTAACTGCTAAATTTTATGCTACAATGAAAACCCACTTTCAGGGGGAACATCATCCATTGCTAGCAGCCATGTTGCCCCAAGGTAATGAGGCTGCTGATGAGGAGAATGTGGCTCATAATCCTCCTTCCTCACCTGTTGCTACTGATGGTAATCCATTAGTTAACATTGATGAGGGACCCTCATCAACTGTTGAAGCAACTCAAGTTGTTCCTGACCAACCAGCCTGTCCCAGTCCAACACCCACACTTGTTACACATGATGAATCAGATATTAATAGACTACCCACACCAAGTCCTGTTAGGGATCCTCTCAATGAAGATCTTCTCTCACCGAGCATGACCATGATTCTCTTGAAAGGTCCAATGAAGCTCCCTTACCACGAGCAATCTGCTGGTGGGCGAGGACCCTATTACACTCTCATCCGCTATGCTCTTGTGATAAGGTTTTAAAAGGTACCATTTTGAGGGGTCATTTAAGTCCTTATTTGATCACTTTTGTATCCTTTATTGCTTAATATCGTTCCTTTTCACTTTTTAGGTCTCGTGAAGGCAAAATGCTAGAATGGCACTTATTTGGACGAAAAGGCGCGAATATATGAAGAAAATGGCCAAAGTCGAAATCGAGACACTCACGATCATTTGTATGTAGAAGGCAACGGCGTCGGGTGCTATTTGCGACGCCGTCCTGCACTATTGTGACGGGTCGAACTCAAAACTCGTGTTTTCAAGAGACGGCGTCTAGTTGTGAAAGAGTAGGCCGTCGCTACTCGGGCGGCCTAGATGCGATCCGACGACGTCGAAGTCGAAGGACGGCGTCACGGACATAAGGTGGCGCCGTCGCAAGGTTAACGTGGCCAAGACGAAACCCTAATGGCGGCGACACGGCGGCGTCACTAAACATAAGGTGGCCGTCGCAATTGTAATCTTATATATAGAATCCGAAATTTTCGGTCATTGTGTGGAGAGTCTTTGGGTAAAACCTAAAACCGAACATAAGGTGTCTTGTACGATTTTAGGGTTTTAACCCTATCTTACACCAAGATAAGTCTTTGCTTCATTAATTCAATTATGTCTTTGATTATTTGTGTGTATGCTTGCATGTTTTCCATGTCCCATTAATTTATTTGTGTGTTTGCTTAGGAAGTATGAAACTTAATTATTAAATATTGATTGGTTGTTTCTTATCTTAGTTGATTAATGATCTAGTAATGCGATAGGTCATTCGTTGTGTACTTAATGCTTGATTCATCTTCGTGAACCTTAGAGTATGATTACCGAGTGATTGTAGGCTAAACCATCCGAAGGCGCCTTAGAGTAGGAGTCTATAATCTCTAAGTGGATTTGTAGACAAGACCCTTTGGTAAGTTCAAAGAGTTAGGGAGAAACGATACCCTACAACTTTAGACACACAACGCAACTAGGAATAAGGCGTGACACTCAACCATCAATAGGAAATAATTAAGGAGTAATACAAACTAAGTAAACACATCTTTAAACTATCATACGAGCACACATTAATTAGACATAGACTCCCACAACCTTAGTTTAGATAATTAGATAATAGTAGAGTAATCGGTGAAATACCAACCCCCAAATCCAATACCGAGATTCGTACCTTTCTATTTTCATAAAATATAAAAAGATAAAAATAATCTTCCTCAACCTTAACCTTAGCGTAGTAACTCCTACTAGCATTCCTATTCCCTAGAGAGCGATATCAATACCCGTGGCTTACCCTAATTACTACACTACAACGATTAGGTTCAACGCCTAGGGTGTTATAAAACTTGCTCGAAGAAAAGGAAGTTCCTTTGACCCCGAGCGGCGTGTGGCGTTATCAAGTTTTAGGCGCGCTGTCGGGAATAGTTATTGTTTAGGCTTGATTTCTATCTCGTTTAGGTCTACTCACAAGATTCCTATCAAGTGAGATTTTTCTTTTATTAGCTTCCTTGTAGTCTATCCCCTTCTTTGTGCCTTTGTTAGTAAAACTTTTCCATTGACTCTTCCGTTCACCGTTATGGAGAACGCGAATCCACTATATCCGCAATTAGGTTTTTCATAAGAAATTATGATATTACCAAAGCGGATTATTCAAGATAATGGGAAGAAAGTAACCAAGTCCATAAACCTTTTGAGGATTTCACCATTCCATCAAGCCCACAAAATACCTCATCTAGTGAAACCTATGCTTCGTTTGAGCCTTCACCTAGGATAGACTTTCGTGAACAACCTCCGTGTTTAGAAACTATTTTTAGTAAGGCCCTTAGGAGAACTGACCAAATTTATGAAAACATTATGGTAAGCAACCAAGCATTAAACCATAAGTTGGATCAATTACTAGAGTTGGTTTCATCACGACCTAAGGAAATAATACATGACGAACATATAGATGATGTAGATGTGATTGAGGATGAGGTGAAAATTCTAGGCCCACAAGGTATCCCACAAGTCCCACCATCATTTAAGGCATACACACCGCACGTGACTTACCCTAAGTAGTAGAAGAGACTTTAGGAATCCCATGGAGGTAGAACATTTGAACCAAACGCAATCGGAGAATATAGGTTTGAATACTTGTAGTCTCGGTCTTACTCTTAGTTCTAGGGAATTTCCTAGTGTTGATGAACCGGAACCTCAATCTTTACTTCCATCCTTAGATAAGCGAGGAACCGACCCACCCATCAACCAATTTAGTCGGGTAGTTTTAGGATGAAGGAAGCCATTCACACACCCCTTCACCTCACGTGGCATATTTCCACCCTAAGGGTGTGTATCGCTACTATCACCCGCACTTAAACTTAAGTGTAGGAAAACTTCCCTTTCTCATTAAATAAGGGTAGAGTCGGGCTCGTGACTCGAACAAAACAAGCGCTTCTTGGGAGGCAACCCATGTGTATTTGTTTTTATTTTTATTTGTGTGTCGTATATCTTTTATTGATTGTTTATTCTCATGTTTGAATTTGTAAAATGCTTTATTTTGTTTTTAACCTCGTCTTAATTGCATATAAAGGTAGTTTACATAAGGGATAAGTGTAGGGAGGATTACACACGTTTTCAAAAGAAACGTAAACATGAGAATAACAATTAACTAAAAGATATTTATGTTTGTTTGTTCGAGTCAAATGCTTGTATCGAGTCATAATGGATGTTTTGCGTAAATTTTTCCGATTCTAAAGATGTAAATTTTCCGATTTTTTTGAAAATCGCAGACCGCTTTTGTCGGGATAACTTTGACGTCGTCAGATTGCAACTGACGGCGTCGGAAGGAGTAAAACATCGATTAATTTTTCTCGTTTTCGAGCTAAATTTTTGGAATTTTCGGTCTTAATTTTCTTAGAAATTCAGAAACATCCATTCCACAAGCATTATATCTTATTTAAGTGCGGAATTACATCTTGTTGTGATTTTTCTTTGTTCGGTTTGATCGTTGGGTTGTTTGTTTTCTTCAAGTGTGCGGGTTTTATTTATCAAGAAGAAGATACATAAGATTGGAAGGAGCTTTTCACGCTTACATTCTTCTTGGAAAGGATTTAACCACTACTTCACACACGGATCATACCGAGCTAATCGGGGAGTATTAGTTTCTTTCGTTTTAATCACCTTCTATTATCATAACTTTGATACTTTCGGGAACATTGGGGACAATGTTCGGTTTAAGTGTAGGGAGGAAAATAAAGCGGAACTTTGAAACTATGCTTATCCTTGACTATTTGCTTTGTCCAAATTGTATTTGTGTAATAAACCATGAGAAAATGTCGGTTAGGGTAATTTTGGCACCAAATTTAAAATTTTCATGACATATAGGAGTGGGCCATTAGTCTTAACAAAAGCGTCTCATGGATAGGAAGTTGCATGACTAGCACAAAAACCCTTTACCACCCAAATTCCACCAAAATGTGAGGATCGCCCTTAGATTAGTAGGAATTAAAGCATTCATCTTCAATGCTTAGAGTGTGAACCGGTAGTATATTAGATTCTAGAACTTGTTTTGTGATGCATTCCGAGATCGCAAGTGAGGCTACACTTGTGTAGTTAGGAATAACTAAATGATAAGAGGCATTAGGATAACCCTTGTTTGATACAGTAATATAATTACTTCTACCACATCGGTTGAGTAATTCCCCACACCCTGCGTTGTACTCATTTTTAGTACACGATACCCTAGTTAACCCCTCGAGCCTATCCTTTTCGCGGTTCTCGTGATATTTGGTTTTTCGGAATATCAATGAAAAGCATTGTTTACACCCCACCCCCAAATATACACCCAAATCGCCTTAGCCTACCCCTTATGCACTCACTTTTAGTGCAAATGTTTGTTATCACCATAAACCCTTAGTTCAATTATCTAGTTGCTTGCATAAGTTGCTAAGTCGAGTCATATCCTTTGTATCTGATTTTGGGACGATTGGGATTCATGGGAAAAGTTAAAGTTTATGAAATGACGGAAGGAACGTTAAATTCAAATTCCCTTTGTTTACGTAATAATGTACCCCAAGTGTTTTGATCTTTTCAAATCGGGTCAAATTAGTGTTAGAGCAATAAAAACTCAAGTGTAGGGATGTGCCTATAAATCCCTAGTATTTTTGATGTTATCGTAGAGGATGGTAGAGTAAAAGTGTATGAAAAAAAAAAAATATATATATAGAGTGAAAAAAAAAAAACATACGGTACTGCCATCCTACATCTATCTTTTAAATTTATGTTTGTTTATTTCAGGTTATCTAGTGTTTAGAGTGTCGAGTCTTGGCTTAGCAACGCCATTCTTCATATCAGATTAACATAAAGATTTTTGACTTACCACCACTAAATAGCCTATCCCACCAAACCCTTATTTCCTACCGTAAGCCTAACGTTACAACCCTTTAAAGACCTCTTTGATAGTCTTTCCTAGGTGCTTACGCCAAAGCGATGGAGGTTTGATCTATTCCAAGCCTATGGTAATCTATGTACTAGGACCGGTTAATGAGTGTTTATCTTCCATTTCCTATATTGTTATATTTCATTTATACACCGAGAGAGATGTGAGTATCCAAACACCCCATGTGAGGTGCTAGTATGTAATTCCGTGCTTGTTATGACTTTCTTGGGCTTATATGTGTTGTGGACCGTTTGAATTAATCTTGAATGACCCCAACTTATAAATTAATTGGCTAAAAGCACATTTGCTTGAGGACAAGCAAATAACAAGTGTAGGGATATTTGATAAGGTTTTAAAAGGTACCATTTGAGGGTCATTTAAGTCCTTATTTGATCACTTTTGTATCCGTTATTGCTTAATATCGTTCCTTTTCACTTTTAGGTCTCGTGAAGGCAAAATGGAATGGCACTTATTTGGACGAAAAGGCGCGAATATATGAAGAAAATGGCCAAAGTCGAAATCGAGACACTCACGATCATTGATGTAGAAGGCGACGGCGTCGGTGCTATTTGCGGCGCCGTCCCAGATTATTGTGACGGTCGAACTCAAAACTCATGTTTTCAAGAGACGGCGTCTAGTTGTGAAAGAGTAGGCCGTCGCTACTCGGGCGGCCTAGATGCGATCCGCACGACGTCGAAGTCGAAGAGGACGGCGTCACGGACATAAGGTGACGCCGTCGCAAGGTTAACGTGGCCAAGACGAAACCCAATGGCGGCGACACGGCGGCGTCACTAAACATAAGGTGGCCGTCGCAATTGTAATCTTATATATAGAATCCAAATTTTCGGTCTTTGTGTGGAGAGTCTTTGGAGTAAAACCTAAAACCGAACATAAGGTGTCTTGTACGATATTTTAGGGTTTTAACCTATCTTACACCAAGATAAGTCTTTGCTTCATTAATTCAATTATGTCTTTGATTATTTGTGTGTATGCTTGCATGTTTTCCATGTCCGGCTAATTTATTTGTGTGTTTGCTTAGGAAGTATGAAACTTAATTATTAAATATTGATTGGTTGTTTCTTATCTTAGTTGATTAATGATCTAGTAATGCGATAGGTCATTCGTTGTGTACTTAATGCTTGATTCATCTTCGTGAACCTTAGAGTATGATTACCTGAGTGATTGTAGGCTAAACCATCCGAAGAGCGCCTTAGAGTAGGAGTCTATAATCTCTAAGTGGATTTGTAGACAAGACCCTTTGGTAAGTTCAAAGAGTTAGGGAGAAACGCATACCCTACAACTTTAGACACACAACGCAACTAGGAATAAGACGTGACACTCAACCATCAATAGGAAATAATTAAGGAGTAATACAAACTAAGTAAACACATCTTTAAACTATCATACGAGCACACATTAATTAGACATAGACTCCCACAACCTTAGTTTAGATAATTAGATAATAGTAGAGTAATCGGTGAAATACCAACCCCCAAATCAATACCCGAGATTCGTACCTTTCTATTTTCATAAAATATAAAAGATAAAAATAATCTTCCTCAACCTTAACCTTAGCGTAGTAACTCCTACTAGCATTCCTATTCCCCAGAGAACGATATCAATACCGTGGCTTACCCTAATTACTACACTACAACGATTAGGTTCACGCCTAGGGTGTTATAAAACTTGCTCAAGAAAAGGAAGTTCCTTTGACCCCTAACGACGCGTGTAGCGTTATCATCTTGTCAACAGGTATGCTGCTGAGGTCACTAGTCTGAAAAAGGAGCTTGCAGAGACCAAGTCTTCTCTTGGAAGTAAGATTGAAGATCTGCAGAATCAAGTCAAGGATTTAGAGGACAAACTCAAAGGGAGCTCAAAAAGGAAACTTGTGGTTTCTTCTGATGAAGAACAAGAAGTACCTCATTTTGAGTCTCTGGAGATATTGGTTGATGTTTCTCTCAATGATCCTGCATCAGTAGCTGCTACTTTTTCAAGGAAGAAGGAACCTGTCCTTTACAAAAGAAGAAGGAGATCCTTTTCACATAAGGTTTCTTCTGAAGCTTCAAAGGAACCTGGGGTTGATAAGGATGCATCTGCTGATGTGCTAATGGAGGATGCATCTTCAGATCCTAATCAATCTTCATCAGTTCAAGAACCAACAGACCTTTCACCTTGACGGATCATCGACATTGCTTGCTATGACCACTCCAATTGAAAATGCATCAACATGTGGACTTAGAGACAACTACCAAGTTCCCGCGTTGATTTAACCAAAGAAGAGTATACCAAGAAGCCTGATGATAAAGGGAAAGATATAGTAACTGAAGATGAGCTTGGTCCAGACCTGGTAAGTGAGGAGGAAAGACTAGGTCAAGCAAGTAGATTGGCTGAGTTTGAGAAGTCAAAGGAAAGTGTAGCATTGGCTAATCAACTCCAAACAGAGGACTTTTCATCTTTAACTCCTGAGAGAAGAAAAGAACTTGATGCAATGAGGGTTCAGATGCCTCCTGAACACTGGGATATTCTAACTCAGCAATTCATTTCAAGACCTTCTCTAGCTCAAAGTATACTAGGTGGAGATTTCCTCAGTGACAATTATGTGGAGCGAATGATGGCTCAGGGAAGACAAAGGAAGCAAGAAGCCATCGCACAAAAGATGGCCATCAAAGCTCAGAAGGCCAAAGACAAACCTCCTTCTAAAGCTGAAGTGAGAATGGTGGTGAAGAACCAATGCTCAATGTACAACTCGGCTTAACAATGAAACAAGTCAAGGCTTTTCACGATCATGTCCTATATCGCAAATATAATCGGATCATGAAGGACAAATCATCATCTTGAAAGACATTCTACCAACTTAAAAAGGATTTGAGAGAATGCGGTGCTCGAAGCCAAAAGACTCAAGTCTGATGATGCTCCATCCAAGGAATCATCTCCAGTCATTCCTGCTGAAGCAACTTCTGAAGTTGCTTCTTCTACTGCCAAGAGTCCATCTGCTGAACCACATTCCATTTCTCCTGAAGCATCTGATATATCTGCTCCCACTTCAAATATGGCAGCCATTGACCCACAAGAAGCTTCCAGAGTTAAGGAAGCTGATCTCACATAAACTAAAACAGAAAGGTCGATAAAGATGCTTCACAGGATGAATGCACTTCGTGTACCAACCAAGTCTCCATCTACCACCTCAAGTCCTACAACAAATTTTCAAGATGAAAATGCTCCCTCCGGAGAAATCTATAAACCTGGAAGAAGGAAGAAGAGAATGGCCAAAAGATCTCCTTTGGATCTTGAAGCTGATGACTCAACTTTCATAATAGAAGATCTGCTGCTGATTTTCCCGATGGAAATTCGGATGAGGTGGTAGATTGAAATTAAAGGATGATGAGATGAATGTTCTTCAACGAAGGACTCCACTTCAATGGAATTCAACTTTCTAAAGGAAATTCTACACTTGGTAGGCAGGCGGACATACTTTCTCTGCTCACTCGAGTTACCACCTATTATCGCAACAAGGAACCACAAGGTTCGGGATGTTCTTACCAGAGATCTTCAAGTTCATTAAACTCCCACATTCCCAATAGCAAAGCATCTTCCATTTGGGAAAACTCACATCGGTGGAAGCTTACATCCCGGAGATTCTATCCTCTCCTCGTGTGCATGTACTTGAAACTAAGGGTGGAATCATCGTCGCATGTTTTACGAAGAAAGTATCCTTTGCCCAAAAGACTAATGGAAAAGATCTTTGAGTCGAATTGAAATTCCTCCGGATCACGTGGGCAATGAAAGACGATGCCTTTAACACCGGTAGGATTGATCAATACTCAACTTCAACAACCGCAATAGGCCTCATCCTCATCCATATCAGACACATGGTACCTCTGCATTACTTTGTTTTGTTGCTTTTATTTGTGTCATGTCTTTTCTTGTGTTAATGTTTCAATTTTAGTTATTAAAAAAAAAAAAAAAAAAAAAAACTAACTTTTATGCGGGTTTGTTTGTTGTCCAATTCGATGGTTTCTAACTCACCGATGTACCTTGTGTATGTCAAAGAGTTGGCTAGTCCAAAGGGTACAATTTGGTAAAGACACAACAAATGTTGATAAATTGTAATGGTTTGCTCAAAATCATAGGGTCTGCAACCACCCATGCTTAATCTTTGAGGTTGCATGGTCATCAATTCACCATGGTCTATTCCTCTTTGGAATCCAAGAATTGGCTAGCCCACATGTATATGGCATGTGGTAAAGGCAATCGAATCCATATTTGGTTCTCAATTCACCAATTCTAAGAATTGACTAGTCCCGAGCAAACGGCTATGTAAAGACAAGACAAATCCGTTTATATGGTTCTTTGGTTTGCCAATAAATCGATGGTTATCAATGTACCATAGTTTTCGAACTCAAACATGTGGCTACTCCAAGAGTAATGGCTATTGGTAAAGAGACATCAAACCCATTAATTTCAATGATTCACCTCTCACGGAGTTAACACACCGGAAGTGATGAGAATAGTATTGAACTTATATGTCTTGATGTACATGATGTCATATGTTCTTTGCAAAGATCCGGTGTTTCACAGCCCGTCATCATAGAGATGTTCTTCTTCCGAATCTTTGTTGCGATCCTCAAGATTCGCCATCAATAGCTCGAAGTGTTTAAGATATGGGAAGGATCTTGCTTGGAAATTTGTCGTGGCGATACAATCCTCAACAAAGATTATCGATCTATCAAGGAAACCGGAACTTAACCTAGTCAAATTCCGCTTAGGGAGGATTGTTGGGAATTAAGGTAACTCTCTGATTACTCGCCAAGTATCTCTTCAAGAGATTCTCGTCAAGAAGAATGGATCTGCTGAAGTTATACTTGACAGAGTGTTCAAGAGTATATCGTGTTCTTCTTTGAAAGTGCGAACCACGTGGGAGAGATAAGCTCGAGATAGAGTAAAGTCACCGTATGTATAGGTTGGCGCCAGACATGTAGAGCTTATCGTAATAAACAATATGATTAACAAAACAATATGATTAGTTGCATGCTTGTCTAGATGCATGCTTAGTCTATGTTAGTATTAGGGCGTAAATTGTCAACGCTCATTGTGGTTTCTTGCCTATATAAGAAACCATGTTAGTATGTAATAGATAAGTTTTTCTCAAGTCTTTCAAGTCTTGTAAACTATCCGAAACATAGAGTTTCTATAATCAAAAGATCCATAGAGGATCAAAGAGTTCTTAGTTATTATAACTTGTATTTACTTTCCGCTACAAAATACGAGTAGTAGAGATCTTCCATTAGTTTGCTTGTGATTACATAGGCAACACTAACGATCTCCGAGTGCTTAAGATCTATCAAGGTCTGTGTGTTTAACAACTGGTTTTATGGTTTTGACTTTTGAGACAATTCTGAAAAGTTGACCAAATTGAGTTTTGATCTTAAACCATGAGCTGATTATGATGTTTTAAGGTATTATAGGACTTAATTGAGCTACTCCTACCAATTATGAACACAATGCAAGCTTTGGCTTTTGAAAACTCTAACAGCTTAAGAGACTAGGATGATTCAAGTGGATTTTGACTTCTCTTGACTTGATGCACAAGTGAATGTCTCAAATGATTCTAACTACCTATATTAAGACTGAGTATGCAATTGTCAAGTGCAAACCAAGGCTCAATATCAGATAATCCTACGGATCCAAACACCATTTAAAACACTGATTTGAACTTTAAACTAAACCAACTACTGAGTTAGCTTATGCAGACACTTACACTAAGTCTAGCTAACCTAATAACAACTTAATCAACATATAAAAACTAATCCTAACCACAAATACAGATCATGCAATGAAACTTGAAAATTAACTTACATTTGGTCCTAGCCACTATGGCTTGAGATTAATCAAACACAGAACCACTATCCTATTTATATCAACCCAATTGACTCTGAATCAACCCAAATCCAGCACTGCATCACCCAATTCCATTTCCATTTCCAAATGAGCCCAGTTTGACTTTTGTTGACCCAATACCAAAGTTGCTTGAAACTTAAATGTAAGCTTACCAAAAGCTATAAGGAGCTTAAATAAACTTGTTTGAGCTTAAAAATAAGCTACTAAAAGCTTGGACATAAGAATTTGAAACTGCATTTTGCAACAGTGAACATGAAACATGAAATGTTAACACAAACTTGAATTGATACTTGAAAAGAGTTTTAATACATTGAAATAACTAAGTTTGATACAATTAAACTTGATATTACAACTGAGAATCTATTTAAGACATAAAAAGCTTAAAACGACATACATTTGAAAAATAAACTAAGTACTACTCTTTCTCTTCCTTCTTCTTCCTTTATTTATACCCAAAAAGACTTCCACTTGACTTCTGAGCAGTTCCCACTTGAATTCAGGACCATTGGATGAGTTGAAAAGATATTGGCCGTTTGATCATATTTTGGCGCCAAAAATGGTTTTAGCAGTTGGGGTTGAGTGCAAGGGGTGAGGAAAGCATTAAATGCATTTTGGATGGTTGTTGAGGTGGGGGGAACATGGTGAGTGGGGAAAGAGCTGGAGGGATGGAGCTTGAGTGTTGCAGGTGAGTTGTTGAAGAAGAAGAAAAAGGGCGGGGTGTGTTTGTTTGACCATGACATTTGACCGTGCTTATATTAAAGGGAAGGGTCAAAAGCAGGGGTCAAGGATTGACAGGGTCCAATGGGTTATGACAAGGGTCCAAATGATATAAAGGGCTTTAATAAACAAGGACCTTTATTGCAATTCTCGAAGTACAAGGACCAAAGTCGCCAAATTTCCAAAGTTGTTTCAAGGGACCAAACCGACAAGCTTCAATAGTACAAGGACCAAAATAGACATTTTAAAATTCCAAGGACTATTTTTGCCAAATTTGAAACTCAAGGACCAAACTTGTAATTTCTCAAAACTTTTGATATTTTTCACCAAAGGACTAATTTTGACAACTTATGATTTTAAAAGGACCTTTGGTGACTTTTCTTTGAAATAAGTGCTCGGGGACTATTTCGACAACTTTTGAAACTTGGGGGTGAAACGCCAATTATGCAAACTTAGCTCATTTTTCATCCGATTTTAAACATTTTGCATCCGGAACATATAAAATGCAATTTGAGATATTTTCGATATTTTGATGCATTTCGAGCATTTTAAACGTTTTGCGATCAGATTAACCAAAAATGATGAGTATTTACACACTCATCACTTGGCAAGGAATCCACGGTAAGCATACTGACGCCTACACCCTTTCGATGACGGGAAAACCGTCAAGAGGGCGGTGGTGAGGAAACGAGAGCACGACTATGAGTCTAGCTACAAGACTCTTAAATAAAGAAAAGCGCTTCGTGGGAGGCAACCCATGCTTAATTTTTTGCTTGTTAGTGTCATATATCTTTTATTAATTGTTTATCCTCATGTTTAAATTTGTAAAAACGCTTTATTTTATTTTTAACCTCGTCTTAATTGCATATAAAGGTATTTTACATAAGGGATAAGTGTAGGGAGGATTACACGTTTTCAAAAGAAACGTAAACATGAGAATAACAATTAACTAAAAGATATTTATGTTTGTTTGTTCGAATCAAATGCTTGTATCGAGTCATAATGGATGTTTTGCGTAAATTTTTCCAGATTCTAAAGATGTAAATTTTCCGAAATTTTTCCGTAAAATCACGCACCGCTTTTGTCGATAACCGACAAATGTCAGATTGCAACCGACGCGCCGAAGGAGGAGTAAAACATCGATTACTTTTTCTCGTTTCGAGCTACTTATAAATTTTGGAATTTTCGGTCTTAATTTTCTTAGAAATTTCAGTAAACATCCATTCCAAAAGCATTATATCCTAGTTTAAATCGAGTCTTATATATATTATTACACGATTTTACGCGAAGGTTTCGTTTGTTTTCTTCAAGTGTGCGGTTTAGTTTGTCAAGAAGTTACATAAGATTGGAAGGAGCTTTTCACGCAATAATTCTTCTTGAAAAGGATTTAACCACCACTTTACACGGATCCTACCAAGCTAACCGGGGAGTATTAGTTTCTTTCGCTTTAATTACCTTCCATTATCATAACTTTGATACTTTCGGGAACATTGGGGACAATGTTCGGTTTAAGTGTAGGAGGGAAAATAAACGGAACTTTGAAACTACGCTTATCCTTGACTATTTGCTTTGTCCAATTGTGATTGTGTAATAAACCATGAGAAAATGTCGGTTAGGGTAATTTTGGCACCAAATTTAAATTTTTTATGACATATAGGAGTGGGCCATTAGTCTTAACAAAAGCGCCTCATGGATAGGAAGTTGCATGACTAGCACAAAACCCTTTACCACCCAAATTCCACCAAAATGTGAGGATCGCCCTTAGATTAGTAGGAATTAAAGCATTCATCTTCAATGCTTAGAGTGTGAACCGTAGTATATTAGATTCTAGAACTTGTTTTGTGATGCATTCCGAGATCGCTAGTGAGACTACACTTGTGTAGTTAGGAATAACTAAATGATAAGAGGCATTAGGATAACCCTTGTTTGATTCCCGTAATATAATTACTTCTTCCACATCGGTTGAGTAATTCCCCACACCTTATGTTGTACTCATCTTTAGTACACGATACCCTAGTTAACCCTCGAGCCTATCCTTTTCGCGGTTCTCGTGATGTTTCGTTTTCGGAATATCAATGAAGAGCATTGTTTACACCCCACCCCAAATATACACCCAAATCGCCTTAGCCTACCCTTATGCACTCACTTTTAGTGCAAATGTTTGTTATCACCCTAAACCCTTAGTTCAATTATCCAGTTGCTTGCATAAGTTGCTAAGTCGAGTCATATCCTTTGTATACGCTTTGGGACGATTGGGATTCATGGGAAAAGTTAAAGTTTATGAAATGATGGGAAGGAACGTTAAATTCAAATTCCCTTTGTTTGCGTAATAATGTACCCCAAGTGTTTTGATCTTTTCAATTCGGGTCTAATTAGTGTTAGAGTAATAAAACTCAAGTGTAGGGATATGCCTATAAATCCCTATTATTTTGATGTTATCGTAGAGGATGGTAGAGTAAAGTGTATGAAAAAAAAAAAAAAAAAATACGGGCTACCATCCTACATCTATCCTTTAAATTTATGTTTGTTTATTTACATACCTAGAGTTTTAGAGTGCGAGTCTTGGCTTAGCAATGCCATTCTTCGTATGCATTTAACATAGAGATTTTTGACTTGCCACCACTAAATAGCCTATCCCACCAAACCCTTGTTTCCCTACCGTAAGCCTAACATTACAACCCTTTAAAAGACCTCTTTGATAGTCTTTCCTAGGTGCTTACGCCAAAGCAATGGAGGTTTGATCTATTCTCAATCCTATGATAATCTATGTACTAGGACCGTTAATGAGTGTTTATCTTCCATTTCCTATTTGTTATATTTCATATATACACCCGAGAGATGTGAGTATCCAAACACCCCATGTGAGGTGCTAGTATGTAATTCCGTGCTTGTTATGACTTTTATGGGCTTATATGTGTTGTGGACCGTTTTGAATTAATGCTTCATGACCCTAACTTATAAATTAATTGGCTAAAAGCACATTTGCTTGAGGACAAGCAAATAACAAGTGTAAGGATATTTGATAAGGTTTTAAAAGGTACCATTTTGAGGGTCGTTTAGCCCTTATTTGATCACTTTTGTATCCGTTATTGCTTAATATCGTTCCTTTTCACTTTTAGGTCTCTTGAAGGCAAAATCTTTGGAATGGCACTTATTTGGACGAAAAGGCGAATATATGAAGAAAATGGCCAAAGTCAAAATCGAGACACTCAAAGTCATTTGAAAATAGAAGGCGGCGGCGTCAGTGTTACTGCGGCGCCGTCCGAGGATTTTTGTGACGGACGTAACCCAAAACTCTTATTTTCAAGTGACGACGTCCGGTTGTAAAGAGTAGGCCGTCGCTACTCGGGCGGCCTAGATGCAATCCGCACGACGCCGGTCAAGAGGACGGCGCCACGGACATAAGGTGACGCCGTCGCAAGGTTAACGTGGCCAAGACGAAACCACAATAATGACGGCGACACGACGACGTCCACGAAACATAAGGTGGCGCCGTCGCATATGTAATCTTATATATAGAATCCGAATTTTTCGGTTTTAAGGAGAGTCTTTTGGGTAAAACCTAAAACCGAACCTAAGGTGTCTTGTACGAGATTTTAGGGTTTTAAACCCTATCTTACATCAAGATAAGTATTTACTTCATTAATTCAATTATGTCTTTGATTATTTGTGTGTATGCTTGCATGTTCTCCATGTCCGGCTAATTTATTTGTGTGTTTGCTAAGGAAGTATGAAACTTAATTATTGAATATTGATTGGTTGTTTTTTATCTTCGTTGATCAATGATCTAGTAATGCGATAGGTCATTCGTTGTGTACTTAATGCTTGATTCATCTTTGTGAACCTTAGAATATGATTACCTGAGTAGTTGTAGGCTAAATTATCCAAAGAGTGCCTTAGAGTAAGAGTTTATCATCCCTAGTGGGTTTTGTAGACGAGAGTCACGAGACCCTTTGGTAAGTTCAAAGAGTTAGGGAGAAACGCATACCCTACAACTTTAGACACACAACGCAACTAAGAATAAGGACGTGACAACTCAACCATCAATAGGAGATAATTAAGGAGTAGTACAACCTAAGTAAACACATCTTTAAACTATCATACGAGCACACATTAATTAGACATAGACTCCCACAACCTTAGTTTAGATAATTAGATAATAGTAGAGTAATCGGTGAAATACCAACCCCCCAAATCCAATACCGAGATTCAGTACCTTTCCATTTCATAAAATATAAAAATACAAAAATAATCTTCCTCAACCTTAACCTTAGCGTAATAACTTCTTACTAGCATTCCTATTCCCCTAGAGAACGATATCAATACCCGTGGCTTACCCTAATTACTACACTACAACGATTAGGTTCACTGCCTAGGGTGTTATAAAACTTGCTCGAAGAAAAGGAAGTTTCCTTGACCCCGAACGACGCGTGTAGCGTTATCATCCTTCATCTTTGCAAACAACATTCAAAGGTTTTCTTCACATCTCAAACTTTCAAAAATAAATAAACCTCTTTGACCGTTCTTGTCAAAATCAAAACCCTAAAACCTTTTCTGAGTATCAATGGCAAGAACTCAAAGCATTCAGTTTGCACCACAATGGGTGGGTGGTCTAGAAAGTGTTGAATTTAAAACCAACAGTGTTATAGGCAGTTTTGAATACCCCAATGATGTCCCTGCCTATAAGGGAATTATGAAATTTTTGTTTAACTGTCCACTGAAAAAAGGCCTTTACAAATTCACCCTCTATACTATACCATAAATTCCTCAGGGAGTTTTGGGCTACAACAGTGGCCTTTGACCCGACACCCTCTACTGATGAAAAACAACCAAGACCTCTTAGAGAGTTTCTCATCAGGTTTTCGGTCTTAAATGAGGAACAACAATTAACTTTGGAATACAAAATGTTTTGCTCTTCAACAGGGCTTGATTACAATATTGAAGAATATGTTGAACACCACGACCCGACCCATCATTAAGGCCGAGTTAGCAAAATTGCTTTAGACCAAAGTTTTGGACGAACCCCGTCACCAAGAATTCCTTTCCCGTGGCTTGGAAGATCCTGTTCACTTTTGTGATTCAGGTTCTCGGCGAGAACCACTCATCCACTGAACAGATCAATTATATTCAGTTGATGGTGGCCTATTGCCTGATGACAGGGACTAATGTCGACATTGGAGAGATCATTTACAATGATCTCGTAACCAAGCTACAGAGCAAAACTAGGGTGAAATACGTTTCATACCCTAGGTTTGTCTCTTGTGCTTTGTAAGAGTTACTGGATTGTAATTATACTCAGGATTACCATTTTGGCTCTTTATCCGCCACCCTGAGTCCATCAAATTTTCAAAAGAACCCATCCTTAGTCACTGATATAGAATTGACGGCCCATATGGTTACTGTAAACAACCAGAGGGCATCAATGTCTCCAAACCCTGCTCCTAAAAAGAGAAATGGGAAGTCTCGATCGACTAAGACCAAACCCAAGTCTCAGGGCCGTAAGGCTTCTGGAACACAACCAAAGAGGCACAAGAAGACCTAGACTGATAAGCCACCCAAGGGAGACCAAACAACATCAACCCAAGTGACAACGAAGGACACTGATACATCATAGTCAGTGCCCTTGGTCCCGTCTACTGCTCCCCAATATCCAGAGGGAAACACACAACCCGCTGGTAGGGGAGCGCCTTCCACAACTCTTGATGAGGACATTCACAAATCAACGCTTTTGTCTGAGGGCACAACCATTGATACCAAAGACTCATGGGGAAACAAACAACCCACTGATAGGGATCTCACTGCCACTTTCCCTAAGGATAGTACTAGGAATCTCCCACCAGTGCTTGAAGGGGCAACGAGGGACAAAGACTCGGAGGGATTCATACCACCCTCTGATACGGAACTCATCACCAATCTGCTCCTAGATATGACACTAGGAAACACCCATCGATGTCTGAAGGGTCCTTGGGAGACAAAGACTCGTAGGACAAAACCACCACCGACATCGAACCCATAACCCCCTCTGGCTTCTAAGTGTTGTTGATGTTCATGATTTACTAATGTCTGAAGAAGAACTTGATTATGACAGTGAGGAGGAAGAATTTGCCGCTTGTGAAGAAGTGGATGCTGATGCTCAACCCCTTGAACAAGAACATCAGCCTGATCCAAAAGAGCCTGAAGAGTCACCTTTTCAGCCTGAAGATGACTCTTTTGCCTCTTCAGGCTCTTCAACATCTTCCTGCCCTGAAGATTTAAAGAAGTTTGATAATATTCTTCCCCTTACTGAAAGACAATTGGTGAAGTTCCTGAGGAAAGCTATTCAAAAGCTGTATGCTGGTGTCACTGATGATTTATGTGATAAGCATGTGGAGGCTGCAAGTTATGCAGATCTCAAAGCTGAAGTGGTTGCAAACTTTGAGGATAATAGTGCACACGGGAAATCATGTACCGCCTTTTAACACCGGATGATTATCTAAAGAAGTTCCTTAAAGCTTTTCGGGTCTGAAACCTAACTTGACCAAATCAAATAAGCGGTTAAGGAAGACCCTGCACTCAACAAAAAGCTTCTTAAGGCAACGGAGACGTATGTGAAGAACTCTTCAAGCATAACTGAACTGATCACCATGCTTAATAACTCAAATGTTCAGGGTCTCAACTCTTCAGTGGAGGCAATTCAGTCCTCTTTGTGCTCTTTGGATAAACAAGTTGCTGATTTGGCTATGTCTTCATCTTCTATGGCCTGGAATCTCGAGCCTAGAATGACTGCACTGGAATTATCTCAGGCCAATCTTGGGGAGAAAGTCATTGGTCTTCAACAAGACACTTCAGAGATCAAAGCCATGGTTTCTGAAATTTATCAAGCTTTCAAGGGTCAAGCAGCTCCCTCACCCTCAGTGCCTCAACCAACTCTTGCTATCACTGATCAGGCAACTGTTGAGGGGGAGAGAACAACTGAAGAAACTCCCTCTCACACTCAGGGGGAGCCAACTCCAGCATTGCCAATCTCCCAAATCCCACAAACAATAACTCCACCAGTAACAACAACAACTCCACCAATCACAACAACAACGACATCTTCATCAGTCCCTCCTCAAGACAAAGGCAAAAGCATCATGATAACACCTGAGCCTGTCAAGATCCCCTTTGAGATTAAAGGCAAAAAGTACTTACTGACTCCAGACCAGTTGAGCTCCTATCTAGAGGAGGAAGATAGAATCAAGAAACAGGCTGAAAAAGAAAGAAAAAGAAAAGTTGCACTGGTCAAGGTAGTTCATGAAGAGGCTGAGAAATTAGGGATCGATCCTAAGAAGGTGGAAAGTGGACAAGCTCGCTGAAATTCAAAGCGACTCAGATGTCAAATGCTTGCTCTAAGGAAGAGGCGGATGAGAAGAATAGGAAAGTCACGAGCTAAGGAAAAAAAGGGGGGATCACTACAACTGGACAATGTCCAGCAGAAGAGCCTCTGAGCCTATCATTTGATGTTAAAATCATTCCCAACTTCAGGCTAGTTGCAATGAATGTCTACAGGGGAGTGGACAAGAGGGACTTTGAGGTTCATGATCCTCTAAAGTTCACTGACTTTGGGATCATTGAATTGGATGAACTTGGTCCTATCATAGAGAAAAAGAGAAATCTGGTTGTCAAAGACCTGATGAAATCTTTGAGCAGAAGATATGAAAGACTGAGGAAAGCGCCCACAGAGCTTGGAATACAATCTGCTCTCCCTGAAACTCAAGGCACTCAACCCAAATCATCCTATAGAAAAAGAAAAATAATAGAATCTCAAATTTCCTTTTGCAATGAGATTTCTTAATCTATGTTATTTCTTTGGTCACCCCTAACGTTTACCCAGGTATTTTGCTAATCAAAAGTATTTTGCTAATCAAAAGTACCGTGTAAAGTAAATAAAAAAACTAAATGCGAACTAATGTGAAAATCTTTTAAACAAACAGTCAAAGTGAAGACCCAAATCTAACATGAGACAAATATTGAAATGAAATTTATAACTATTATCCTTAACGTTTTGTGCATATAATGGTTAAATTGAGAGCTAAAGTTCAAAGTTGTTTTCTCACTTTCCCATCTGACGAGTTCCAACTTGTTGTGGGTATCTTTTATTCAACGTTTAACAGAGTATATATCAATGTTGCAAAAATCATGAATCGGTAGTCGGGCGGTCGATCACCATGCAGCGAATAATCGGTCAAGTCAGAATTAATCGGTGATTAATCGGATTAGTATTTCTTGCAATTTTTTGGTATTTCTAGAGACCAAACTAAAAATCTTAACCGATTCAAAGCCTGATATGTTTCCAAACCTCAATAAAATGCTCAAATTCTGATTATGATGCCCATTGTGCGTTATAAATGAAATATACGATCCCCAAATTAAGTAGAATGCCTAAATTATTATTTTTTTTAAAATGACCGATTTGGCCGATTTTTGACCGATTCGGCTGATTTTTGACCGATTCAGCCGATTTTTTGACTGCTTAGTGTTGATTTTTTTCCTAGACCGATTTTTTGACCGATTTTTAAAAATCGACAAGGTACTCGGCCGATTAACGATTAATCGGCCGAGTTGACCGATTTTTGCAACATTGGTATATATAGTTTAATCATATGGCCGGATTAACTATCTACGGTGTATTACTGTTAAATTTACACTTAACAGTTAACATTACGACATATAAATCTGTCTGCCGTAAGGTTTACAAACCTTTTTGATCGAGCGTAACATAAAGGTGACAAAAGAATTTTTAAAAAAAAGAAAGAAAAAAAAATCTCAGCATGACAAACCAACGTATTTTCAATTTAATTTGGATATGTAAAATCAAAGTTGCAAAAATCGTGAATCGATAGTTAGGTGGTCGACATTTTTGTAGCTTGTGATTGGTCTAGACGGGATTAATCAGTAATTAATCTGATTAGCATTTTTGGTAAGTTTTGGGTATTTCTAAGTAGTTTTGGGTATTCTCGAAGAGATTTTTCTTAAAAATATCTTGTAATAGATATAAAAAGCGACTATAACTGATTACATTTGTTCAGGGTTCAAAAATAGCGAACCGGTGATTAATTGTATTGGCATTTTTGGCAAATTTTAGGTATTTACGGCAAGTGTTGGTATTTTCGGCAAAACTTTCCTTGAAAAGCATCTTGTAATCGATATAAACAGTGATTATAACTAATTTACGGTGAATTTAGGGTATTTCCGGTAAGATTTTCATGTTTTCGGCAAGTTTGATCATCCTTAACCGCCGTTGACCATGATTGATTGGTTTACACAAATAAAAAAAGTCGATGACTCAGTACGTAGCACATAATCAATGATTAATCGGTCTTGCAGAACTTTTTTGCAACACTGTGTAAAACACAAATGCTATTTCTTCTACCTTTTCCTTCCAAACTCTTTTTCTCTAAGTATGAGGTTCGGATAATTACAAACTGAAAAGAGGACATTAGAAGAGCTAGAGCAAGAGATGTAGACACATGTTATCGAATATCGACTCATAATCTTTTGTTAATAAATCGAAGTATCTTAGTTAAGAAACAAGAAATTATTAAGAGTTAGCTTGTGATTAGGTGTCGATTAATTATAAAGGTGATACTCACATCACATCTTTCACGACGATCATAATTTGTCATTCTGATGATTGCATGATACATCATAATTTGCGCACAAGATTGCATGCAGACAAACTATAACGCACAAATCGTCTACACGTCGAAAAAAAAGATGTAAGCTAAGTATCAATTCCCATTAATTATAGGTTCAACTGTATCCTAAGTGGGTGCTTGAATTTATGCGTGGTACATGGTTTTATACACCTACTTGTTTTTTAATTTTTCTGAACGACGAATTTCGTTAAAACACCCTCTAGCAAGAAACTAGAGGAACAAAATAAAACAAATTACATCAAATTATTACAAGCCAATTTAGGATCATACATCCATTCTTATCAAGCAGGACACGATTTTTTTAACCTTCGAGTGATTCACGAGTGAGAAAGAACTTTACTTCGTCACCAAGTGTATCCTTTTGCAGAGGTTTGGGTTGAAACACACCTTATTCCCGAACCTTCAAATGATCCTATTTGCGGACTGAATAACAACAGCGAAACATATCTTAGCTTCATTGGATAGGTTTGAAGAATTGCTCCAATAGATGAGATTAGGCAGATTTTTAGACAAGTGTCCCATCCCCCACCAATTCATTACCATCTGCCGTAGAGAGTTTGCAATCGAGCAGTCAACGAATGTTGTATTGTTTCTATATCCCCATTACATATTAGGCAGTGAATTGAATTCAAATCAATCCCGCGATCAAGTTTTCATCTTGTTGGTAAATGATCTAAAGACAGCCTCCACGAGTGAATTTGACTTTTTGGGTTCGGATTTGTTCAGTCTAATTTGATTGCCTGCTGAAGACACTGTAGACTCTTGGATCTTGTTCCTTATAGACGCAACAGAGAAGACCTTTGTCGAGTCTGCTGTACAAATCCATTGGTCAGGGGATGAATTAAGTCATTAAGTGATAAGGTTTGGAGCAAGTTTATTAAATTATTGTATGGACTTTTTCTGTCCCATTCCTAATATGCCTGCGCCAAGCTCAGTGGTATGTATTGGGCTCTAGATGGTTACATCTCTCCATAACAAAGCAGCTTTTCTTTGATTCCGGTGCATACAAGCGTGGGAACCAAACATTGAGATTAACATCTCCCATCCAAGATTCCTCCCAGAATGCAGTGGACGCACCACCTCCAACTTTTTTGAGAAAAGTTGTATGTAAGATGATATTTGCAGAAAGGTATTTGTTGAGTGTGTTCCAAATACTATGAGCATAAGGTGTAGTAATACAAGTTAAACTTTAACACAGTGTCATGTAAGCGCCACATCACCTTTAACATTTTAACCTTAATTCACCAAAAAACACCTTTTATCATAACTTACCACAACTCAACCATTTTAGGCCCCAATTTAAAAAAAAAAATTACAAATCTAACCCCTAAACTAATACTTCATTTAATAAACAATATAACATTTAAATAAATACAAATATTAATAAAAATTACAAAACTTAAAAACAACACAAACTAATACTACCATTTCATATGTAGTATTAAAAATTACAAAACTTACAAAACTTAAAAGCAATATTGTGGTCCAGGTTTAATTCTAGCCCAACAGCAGCCCAAAGAAAAAAAAAAAAAAAAAAAAAAAAATCTTCTCCATCGTTCTTTGCACAAGACACACACGCAAACAGTTAACACACACACAGTTAACACACATACAATCAAACGATTCACAAGGGCAAAAAATGTAACGTTATAAGGGGGCGAAGTGAAAATTACTATCTCCTTAACGCTGCATTGCCACCATAACGTGGGGCATAACGCAGCTCCATAACGCCAGGGACGGTATAATAACGTGGTGTTAACGGCCTGCCAACTCAGCCATAACGCAGGGACGAAGGCAACATACCAAGTGCTCTAATGAGTCGAACGTTTAAGGGGGAATTAATGTCAATACCACCTTTTTGAACCATGGATAGAAGAGATTTCATGCTTACAAATTATACGCCTACCAGTAATAACAATGTCAATGTGTAATTCGAGTAGAATTTTTCTGAAAGGTTTATATCACTCATACGTTTAGTTTCTCAACCGGAACACTATTTCACTTTCAATGTTCTTGATGAAAAGGGCGATGACACCAAAAGGTGCGCGTCACAAAATAACACTAGTGATGCACATAATACAACATCACATATACATGATTGTGGTGTTCACATCACTTTTGGTGGTGTTCACATCACTTTTGGTGGTGTGCATATCAACTCCCTGATGAAAATGGGTAGAAGGAAAAACAAAGGCACAAAAAGTCCGAAAAAGCACGTATTTTATTAGATTAGCCTAAAATGTCCTAAAAGCACAAAAGATAAAGCTCTAAACTAGTCATAACTAAGGGTGTAAAAGGACGATCCGACTAGAACCCAAACCCAAATAAACCTATTCAGTCGCGTTACTTGGATCAATAATTTTATTTGGGTCGATTCGGGTCAACCAGAGTTCTAAATAGGGTTGGGTTTGGGTATGTTTGTTTTAGTCTCAACCCGAATTGACCTGAACTCGACCAACCCGTCTCAACTAACACTTTTACAATGTAAACATATTGAAGTAAGCAATTTTTTTAATCATGTTATTCATATTCGGGTTGACCCCGAACTCGAAATGACCTGACCCGAATTGACCCAAACCCGATTGACCTGAGTTCTAAATAGGGTCGGGTTCGGATAGTTTTTTTAGCCTCAACCCGAATTGACCCGACCTGAATTGACCTGAACCTGACCGGGTCAACCCGACTAACACGCCAAGTACTCATACCTTGAAGAAGGCTAATCTTTTCTCAAACATAGGTTGTGACTTGGACAAAAAGTACCTTCAAAACTTTGGTGGCCTAAATATACGAGTTACAACTCAAATGAAGATTCCTTAAACCCTTTTGACGAACGTAATACTACAACGCTTAATGGTTAAAAAAGATATATCCTTGCACACAAGTGCGTGCACAACCTTTACGCAGATATCTCTGTAACTCCCGCATATAAGATGGATCCGTAAATAGGAGCTAAGCACGAGATATCAGATATGTTGTTACTTGAAATGACTCGTATCATAAATTAAGATGTAAAGATGTGCTTGAACCGGATCAAAACCTAATACGTCTATAAAAGTAACATTTAAGTTCTCAACATAATGCAATGAGAGTTTTAGAACCAACTGGCTTAGCTCAGTTGATCACCTGGGTTTCTTCTGAAGTTTGGGGGAGATTTTACTCAGAGTTCAAGTCTTGTAATAAACAAAAAATCAGGTTTTCCACCTAGTGCTAAGCAATGAGTTCTAGGGTTTTCCTTCGCGAGTTTCTCCTAGTGGTTCGGGTCCCGAGGCCTGCCCGTTTGGATGATTTAACTCGGGGGTCCAATTTCAAGTGTGGTATCGTTCTAAAAAAAATGAGAGTTTTAGAAAATCCAAATTAGTACTCCGTATTAAACTCCAAGCTAAAGAGTCGTACTATACACAATAACTACATTATTTAACGATAATTATTACCAAATCGGTTTTCATATCGCTTTCTGCTTAGAGCAAAGGGTATCATAACCTTGTGTTAAGGTTTAACACACTGCTACGTCAGCATCACACCAGCTTTAACTTTTCACCTTAACTAAAAAAAACACCCCTTATGTTAACTCAACCTTAACCCACTTTAACTCACCACTTTAAAGCAACCTTAACTCACTTTAAGTCGCGTTAAGTAGGTAACGCACCACTTTAGCGCACCCTTAACTCACCCCGACGGTGTGGTTAACGCACCATTAACGCGAGCAAGTTAAGCTTTAACTCGGGAGCAAAGTTACCACACCGAGTGCTCTTATAGAAACTTCTAAAACTTTTTAGCAGAAACAAAACACCACCAATCCGAGTCTTGGCTCACTTCACCCAATTGGTCCCACACTGGGCAGTGAAAGTTGACGGAGCTATTCTTTGTGGGATGGACAATGGCTGATGCCAAAAGACACCCGAGATCAGAGTATTCCCCGCAATCTACACTTTTTGTGGACTAATTACTCTATAAAATGTAAATTACGACAAATTTAACCAGGTACCCAAAAATATGGGTACAAAACCATTAAAAATCTACATTTTGAAAAAAGGAGATGATTTGTATACATTTAGATTTGATTTGCACACTCAAATGTATAACTCTATAAAGCATAATTTATAAACTATAAAATTGTTCAATGCATAAGATAGAGTGTGTTAATCAAAAAGTGGAGTGTACAAATCATTTCCCTTTAACAAATGAGGTAAGAAACACGAAGAGTTGACATCATCATATAAAATCAAGAAAATATCTTGTAGCCAAACAGAGATATTGAATTTGGTAGGTGCAGTGTCAAGTTTCTTTTAACTAGAGTCTTGGGTTTAGTTGACCCAACCATGGCTAATTCTTTTGTATTTTCATGATGATGATGATAACCGCACAGAACAAGCAACAACTTGTGCCCAATGTCTCAATCTTGTCTTCACCGTTTGTGGATTATCCCCTTCACACATAAACACCGATCACACATTCAATATCTCACATACAAGAAATGATTTCGAGACTTGAAGGAATGGTAATTTTATGTTTAAATCTTTACATTAGTATTTTGTAAATTTGTAAAAATTTTGAGTCTCGATCTGCTGGAACCATCAAATTGCTGATATGGAAGTTTATACACGAAGTTAGTCTCATTTTTAGACCTATCCATCATTCTTTTCACAAAAATCACTATATAACTTTTTCCAAAAGTAACATAATTCAAAGCCTAGAACTATAACACAGCTCATGTCCTGTAATTTCATCAACCCGCTAAGGTGATATGATATTCTATGATAGTTGATGGTTTTACTAATTTAAATAGCTCATATATGCCTTTCAAATTTTTCAATGAATGTAATAGAGAAATAATAAACTTACGTGTATAGCTTTTTTACTTTGAATTTTGGTTCGTATTATGTACTAATGAGAAAAGTTCCATACGGAACAAGTTTTATCTAAAGAACAAATGGTTAGATCTCAACCATCCATCCATTTGAATCCAACGGATTAGATTAATCTACATTTGAAACTAAAATTATACTAAAGGGGTCATTTTTGTAATTTGACATTCTCATTATACTAAACGTGAAAACACACACACCGCCAAACCACTCTCAACTTTTCGGATCCTCAACTTTTCATATCCCCAAACCACTTCAAACCCTAACCACCGCTAACCACCGCCAAACCGCCCCAAAACCACCGCAAACCATAAGTATTCTATTAAAATGGATATTCGAGAAGAGATTGCCCTATCTAAAAGCGATTCGGTGGCAAAAGTCGCTTCATCTAACGTTTCTAATGAAAGTAAGCTTGAAATTCATTTTTAATTATTTTTGATTAATTAACATCGATTGCTTATTTTTGATTGAATAGTTGTGACCGAAATTTGTGATGGCTTAAAGTTTGTGTTATAGGAATCGATTATATTGCTTATTTAGAGCTTAATTTGTGATTGAAGAGTTGTGGTGAAATTTGTGATTGAAGAGTTGTGGTGAAATTTGTGATCGATTGCTTATTTTAGAGCTTAATTTGTCGACTTATTTTAGAGTTTATGAGAGGCGCTAAGCGAGGGTGTTATGAAGTTAATGCTATGTTTGGCGAAACTAGCACCGATTAGTGGTATTTGGTAAATATATGTATGCTTATTGAGACACGCGACTAGTTTTGCGTTTGCTAAATACATGTTATTAGTAGCTTGCAGAGTAATGTAGAATATAAGCTCTTCTTGAGTGGCCTAATCGATTAGGTATATGTATGCTTATTAAGACTCTCACGTTTAGTAATGTAGAATATAAGCTCTTGCTTAGTAGCGTAATCACTAGGTATATGTATGGTCAGATGCATATTAAGACATTCGTTTGCTAAATATGTGTGATTAGTAGCTTGTAGAGTAATGCGAGCGTACATGCTTGGTATATATGTGTATGGGACTACCTAAGTTGTAAGGAAAAGTATAAGTTGAATGAGTAGATGATTGAGCGAGCGTGTTTGATTGTGTCTGAGTTTCTCATGGCGATTGCGAGATACTTTAATTAGTAATGTAGAATGTATGTTGCTTGCTAAGCGGTGTAATTAAGTTAGCTATTAGCGTTGATATGTGTGTGTATATGTATACTACGAAATATATGAATCTTATTGTAATTGATTGCGTGACTCAAGAAAAAATTAGTAATGTAGAATGTACGCACTTGCTAAGTAGCGTGTCGATTAGGTATATGTATGCTTATTGAGACACGTGACAATTCTAGCATTTGCTAAATACGTGTAATTAGTAATGTAGAATGTACGTGCTTGTTGTGTAAACTAATTAAGTTAGGTATATTATTGAGGACACGTGACAAGTCTAGCGTGTCGATTAGGTATATATGCGTTTTGCTACTAAACCGACTTGTTTAGTAGTGAATGTGAAGGTAATAATTACAGTACGGAGGAGTAACTAAATTGGCACTTTTTCAAATGAGACATAAATGAAATTAAAATGCGATTAATGCGATTATTGTATATCTAACTTTTTTTTTTTTTTTTTTATGTTAGGTGTTGTCACGCTTCCCAGCGTAAAGTGGTTAACAAAATCGATATCCTTCAAGTTTGCAAAGAGGCGTCATGGCTACAAAAGACAAGGTCTTGGTTGAAAAAGAAAGTCTTTGGTTGAAAAGAAAAGGTGCCGGCTAAGAAGGTGTCGGAGAAGGCACTGTTCAAAAGGAGAAGGTCTTGGGATAAGGTTATGTCGAAGAAGGATGCGAGTCCAAGGAGCAGGGGATAAGGCCAAGGACCAAGGAGCCAAGGATGCAGAGGCTAAGAAGGGTAAGAAGGCATTGATAAGTCGGCTAAGGTTGATAAGTCGGATAAGTCGGCTAAGGTTAAGCCATTGAGGCCAAAGATCAAGATAAATAGAAGAGTTTAAAGGTCTATCAGAAAAAACTGAAAAAAGGTATATTTTTTTATCTCATGGGATTTATTAAGAGGATTTTAGAAGTCATAAAGTAGTTTTACTTGGTTTTGATAAACAGTTTTAGTCCAAAAGGAGAAGGTGTCGGAGAAGGCACCTGTTCAAAAGGAGGTGTCGGAGAAGGATGAAGAGGCGAAGGAGCAAAAGGGTAAGAAGGGTAAGAAGGCGGTTGGTAAGGAGCGAGGGGATAAGAATGTAAAGGAACAGGCAAAAGGTAATGCCCTGCACTACAGTATGCTACCTGTTTCAAATTTGTTTTTCTGTTATATGTACTTGAGTTTATTGTTGCACATCTAGCATTCCATGGGATTCATTGTGAATCCCATGGGATTCATTGTGATCCATGCAGGTTATGCATACAAGTTTTGCATGCTCCTTTTTTTAGTTTGTGGCTGTTGTAATCGCCTAATGAATCCCATGGGATTCCATACAATCCCATGGGATTGTATCATGGTATTTTTTTATCAATATATTTATATCATGTCTTTTTTTATGTAGATTCTGCTGTTAAGTTGGATAAACTGGAGTCGGTTGAACCAGTTCAGTCCAAAGATGAAGTGAAGCGTAAAAGGATTTTGTCTTTATCTGAATTAGAAGACAGAAAAAAACCGAAGGTCAAGCAACAAAAAGGTATAGTTTTAATCTGTTTTTAATGTTGAGATTTATGTTAATTATCAGTTTTGAATCAGTTTAAGACAGAAGTTCTTCTAATTTTAGTAGTGAATTGCATTTTAGAAGTCATAAAGTAGTTTTACTTGGTTTTGATAAACAGTTTTAGTCCAAAAGGAGAAGGTGTCGGAGAAGGCACCTGTTCAAAAGGAGGTGTCGGAGAAGGATGAAGAGGCGAAGGAGCAAAAGGGTAAGAAGGCGGTTGGTAAGGAGCGAGGGGATAAGAATGTAAAGGAACAGGCAAAAGGTAATGCCCTGCACCACAGTATGCTACCTGTTTCAAATTTGTTTTTCTGTTATATGTACTTGAGTTTATTGTGAATCCCATGGGATTCATTGTGAATCCCATGGGATTCATTGTGAATCCCATGGGATTTCTACCTGAATCCCATGGGATTGTATGTGAATCCCATGGGATTCATTGTGATCAACGTATTTATAATGTCTTTTTTTACGTAGATTGTGATGACATTGAAGATGCGAAAAAGGTTTTGAAGGAAAGGGTTTGGCTAAGAGAAGAGGAGAATTCGATGGCGTTGATGATAAGAAGCGTGTAAAGAAGGAAGAATATGATGAAGAGGGAAGTCGAAGAAGAAAGGTAAGGAGTTGACGGAAAGAGCGCATGAAAAGTATGTTGCCATGTTTCCGATTCTTAAAACACGGACAACACCTCTGACTCTTTTTGCTTTGCCATCCGTGACGCTAAGGTTGATATGAGGCGGTTTTGGGCGACATCGGTTTAGTTCGTTACACAAGTGTAACATAGATCACATTCCTTCAAGGTTGGGAAGGTATGTAGTTTCTAGATTTCATGCGAAAAGTTGTGAGTTGGTTTTGGAGAATGGCAAGTCAATCAAGGTCACTAGTTCAAAATTCATGAGATATTAGGTGTTCCATTTGGTGGTCTATCTCTTTTCTCTAGATGCTAGATCGAAAATGATGACTTTGTGAGGAATTGGATCGGTCGGTTTATCCTAAAAACTCAAGGATGTCCGTGTTAATGACATTGCTAATAAATTGATCGAGTCTCGGAAGTCGACTTCCTTTTAAAGTCAACTTCATGCCCTTTTGCAAACTTGATGGGTGAGGTTGATGGGTTAAAGGGAAGATATGTTTGGATGTTGTGTTAAGATTGCGTGAAGATCTTGATGTTAAGGCTATTGATTGGTGTGACTTTATTTTTCACCTTAAGCGCCATAAAGTCCCAACAACGACATCTAATCATTATCTTGGTCCATATACCTTCCTTGTTGTAAGTTTCTAAGTTTTGAACTCTATTTTTTGATTATTAAATGTGTTTGTGTGTGATTTGTTATAACCTTCTTTACACTTTTTGTTTTTCGACTTTTGTATCTGGATTCCACAAAGCATGAAAAGATTCTGTTGTCCGGACACGTCCGCAATCAAAAGTGGTCTTCATACTTAATGTCCCAACGATGGGATCTAGAACTTAAAGAATAATGTTTTGGTTTGCTACCACTTCAACCGTAATGGGTGAATCGAGGTTCAAGAGGTGAAGGGTTTATTTGTGGCGATTCGGAAGATTACGAGGTTCCTTTTAAAATTTTGTTATTTGTTTTACATTTATTGTTATTAAATGATATCGATGTGAATCCCATGGATTGAATACGAAATCCCATGGGATTCAATACGAAATCCCATGGGATTCAATCTAATCCCATGGGATTGAATCTGAAATCCCATGGGATTCACTTCAAATATTATTGAATTCATTATGAATCCCATGAGATTTGAAGTGAATTCCATGAGATTCGTAATGAATCCATGGGATTCATACAAACTCAATGTTTTTTCGAAATGATGTTTTCTTTTCTTGTTTACAACCACGAGAGAATCCCATGGGATTCACATGCAATTCAGTTAGAAATGAAATCCCATGGGATTCATTGCATTGAGCTTTATTATGACTATTACAATGTTTCTTATTTCAGGACTTGTTTAATAAAATTGAAAAAAAATTAGAGTTGATTTGTGATGAAAGAGTTGTTATAGAAGATTATTTCACGAAAGCAATGTCATATTACCCCGGTGATGCAAAGTTGGAGGAGCTATATAAAAAGTATGCTAATATTTTCAAGCAACCGAAGCTATTAATTGAGGATGTCAATGAAGGAAGGATGACGATGATAAGGATGATGATCTTGATGGTAATGGGAAGGATGATGAAGAGGATGACGATGATGAGGATGACGATGATGAAGAGGATGACGATGATGAAGAGGATGATGATCTTGATGGTAGTGGGAAGGATGAAGGATGATGATGATGAGGAGGATGATGATGACGATGATAAGAATGGGAAGAAGGTAACTTTAGAAGATTTGGCCGATGAGGCCGAGAAACAAGATGAAGATTTGGTTGAGAAGGATGAGGCTGAGAAGGAAGTTGATGAGGTTGAGAATGATGAATCTGATAAAAAAGAGGATGAGGCTGAGAAGGAAGTTGATGAGGCTGAGAAGGAAGTTGTTGAGGCTGAGAAGGAAGTTGATGCTAAGAAGGATGAGGCTGAGAAGGAAGTTGATGAGGCTGAGAAGGATGAGGATGAGCCTGAGATCACGTGCACACCGGAGGGGTTAACGCAATGGATAGAAAATAACTTAGATAATGTTGATGAGATTATCTTGTGTATAGCTGCTGAGCACGCATATGTAATATTCTTGAATCTCTTTTCTTTTTTACGAAAATTTTGTTTCTTTTTAATTAAATCTTTTTATTGTATTCAGCAAGAATCGCTCAACGGAGGTCCGGATCCAATGATGCCGGATCCAATGAATCCTGAAAGAATCGCTACTCGAGCTGGAAAACGTGAGGTGAAACCTTCTTCGTACTTGTTATCTCCGTATATGAATAAGAAGACAAAGATTGTATCCAAAATCACAAAGCTGGAGTTCATTCTAGGAAATAGTTTGTTTGCAATGCAAGCCGACAAGTTGTAAGTTTACATGTTTATTTTAATATAGTTAATAAAAAACATCAAATCCCATGGGATTACATGTAATCCCATGAGATTCATATATTGAATCCCATGGGATTCTATATTGAATCTCATGGGATTCGATCTTGAATCCCATGGGATTCATACAAACTCAAACCGATTACGAAGATGTTTTTCTTTTCTTGTTTACTCATATAGTGAGAAAATTTTTGAATCGATTACGAATCTCCGGAGTTCACGGTGTTTTCCATTCGTTTGCAAATGGAAACGTTAGCACCAGTTTGTGGATTGATTCAAATGTTGTTGTTGTTGGAGTGCTATTTTAAACTATGAAGAGATTTAAAGAACATGGTTCTCCATCACGGCACTTTTTCCAACAGGATGTATTGTAAGTATTTATTTTTGATTTGCTTTAGTAAATTTCTTATTTGTTTAATAAAGTGCTTATCATCTTATCGACTTATAAACACCCCAAAGCAATACAAATCATAACATGATCTTTTAAATTGCATATCAGTAAAATCTATGTTTGATGGAGCGTTGGCGTCGAGGACAATAAATTTGAGAGTTTTGAAGATGAAATTTTAGCTCGGTTTGCGAGATAATGTTCTTGGCTTGGCTCTCGTGGCATTGACTTGGTTTTTTTTTTTTTTTTTTTTTTTTTTTTTTATAAATTGATGTTTGTGTTTTACTTTGGATTCATTTTATTATTTTTGTTTTGTTAAAATGTGTTTTTTCAATTTGCAATGGTGGCCACTTTTACGTCATCGTGATCGACCTTACCGAACAATATCGATAACAATACTAGATAACAAAGTGATGATTCGGGAGCAACTTATGATTCGAAATATAAAAAAACATGTGAACTACTAGTAAGTATTTTTTTTTCAACTTAGTACTTGTAAGTATTTACTTTTCTGCTTTTAAAGAGATTCATTAGAAATCCCATGGGATTCATTAGAAATCCATGGGATTACAGATGAATCCCATGGGATCAGATGAATCCCATGGGATTCTGCAGAATCACATGGGATTCTTTGATGAATACTTTATGATTTAAACATAATCCCATGGGACTAATACATAATTCCATTTGAATCGCTATTGACATTTTCCTAGAATTCTAGTAATTTATGATCTTTTTTAATAATTTTGTAGAAAAGTTGTTTTCCGACATTTGAAGCTCTATGGTCACAAAAGCATGCTAACATTCTTAAAGCTAAACCAAGAATCCCAAAGCTAAAATGGAGAACCAAGAAAAATTTCCGTGATTGTGGTATTTTCACAATGCTACATATGGAATGTTACCATGGTGAACACGCTACAAAATGGGATTGTGAAATTTTTTCCGAGTTTGGTCTGTTGTGAAATGGATGGTTACAAATTGACGAGGTGATATGTTGAGGCGATCGAGATTTAAGTTTGCTACCAAAATCTTGTTACATGAGATTAATATACATGCTGGTAAGCTTATTGATCTAGCAAAAGAGTTTGATAAACTTCCTCGTCTAGAAAAGATGAACATAATTGTTGAAGCTATTAAGAATAGGGAAAAACGCGAAGTGATTCCAGAAAAGACTGAAAAGTTAGCCGTTGATCTAGTTGAAGCTATCAATAGTTGATCAGTTGATTGTAGAATGTTAGAAAACATGTTAATTGATGTTAGATAAGTTTTGAGAATGTTCTTTTGAAAACATGTGCATTGATGGTAGATGGTAGATCATTTTGAGAATGTTATAACAGTTGAGAGTTTATGATGGAGTTTTATAATGTTAACTGTTGTTTATCTTTTATGTGAATTATACAGAATCCCATTGGATTCATTGTGAATCCCATGGGATTCATTGTGAATCCATGCAGATTATGCATACAATTTTTTAAATAGAATATAAGTATAGGATTTATTGTGAATCCCATGAGATTTATTGTGAATCACATGGGATTTCTAACTGAATCTCATGGGATTCATTGTGATCCATTCAGATTATCTCTCCCCTCTGTTACAAGTAAGTTTTTAAACAGAATATAAATAACAAATATGTGAATAAACAGAATATAATTTGAATATTCAATCTATATATTCAATAAAACAATAAAAAGAAAACAATAAAAAAGAACTAACAAAAAAACAAGTAAATTAATTTTTTTCAAACATCAGTTGGTTTTGCCTTTCGCCTTGCCTTTGGGTTCATCGGACAAGTTGTTTTCGTATGCAAGTTCGTCTTCTCTCCACAATGTCCACAAGGCTTCATTTGTTTCTTTTTAACTTGAAGCGCTTTTTCTCTTTCACTCTTTCGCCTTTCATTTAGTTCTGCTTCTGAAATATTCTCTTTATTTCTTGCTTTTGTTGGATTGTTAACTATTTTCTTCTCAGGGTTAGAAATAGCAAAATGATCACCAATTACATCTCCTGTATTTCTTGAAGGAGGATTTGGCACCTCGGCCTCCACTTACATTTTCAATGTCTTTAACTTTTCTACAAAACACCCATCTTCACTTTGTCTTTGCTCAACCGAAACAAACATTCATCCACCGAAACGTTGCCTCATTTGTAAGTCTTTGAATTTCTTCATCTGTTTCACCATATCTGCTTTTCCTTCTCAAATCGGTGGTATGATATCTCTTGTCCAACGCCTCAAAATATATTGTTTTGGAATGAAGTTAATATCACGATTCTTGAAAACACGAGAATATGTGTCGGCATAGGAAACCGAATCGTACAAAATGTCTGCAACTACACACCACCCACCCATCTTACGTATTCGCGGTACCTTTTAAAACACAATAATTATTAGCCAATCCATTAGACAATCCCATGGGATTTTAAGCGAATCCCATGGGATTTTAAAATCCCATGGGATTCACAAAATCCCATGGGATTCCCGGTGAATACCTATAATTATTAGTCGGTCCTATTAGACAATCCCATGAGATCATCTTGAATCCCATGGGATTACTATGGGATTGATTATGAATCCCATGGGATTGATTATGAATCCCATGGGATTACTTGATTAATCTAGTTTATACCGTAGTAATATACCTTATAGTCTACAAATATTTACATTTACTCTTGTTTAGCCTTCATCGCTAGTTCTTTTGCAACTTCCTTATTAAGGATTCTATAAGTGCGGATTTGTGTCTCTAACGGTGACACGCTCACAACGTTCTTCTATTTTTAGTTCTGTATCGCACAAGTCCAAAGATGCCTCTTTTATTTCCGTTTGAACAAGTAGAAATATTGTCCTAGTATAAACTTTTCTTTGCATGACGTTCAATTGCTAACTTTGTTTCACATTTTGGAGCCGCGTCTAGTGTTTTAAAGTCCAAATGTTCTTGAATATAACGTTGTCTCTCCATTCTTGATTCATAGGACATCATGAAACTAACCGTCGCTCCGGCTTGTGAAACTTTTGAAGAACGAGTTTTCACTCTCAGACCTTGATGTCGTTCTCATCAATCCAAACAAAGGCGAGGTGATAAAATAAGCTGGAATCCACATTTCTCGTAGTTTAAACATTTTGGTCATCCATTTGTGGTTTTGCAAACCAAAATCTTCAATCAACTTAGCCCATTTCTCTTCAAATTCCATCGGTTCCATGAACATATTCCAAATTATCTTGTTTAAACGCTTTTTGAAATCAGTTTCATTGTATATTTCCTTGCAAATCGAAAATAAAATGATAAACACATGTAAACCACTGTCGTATTCCCAGAAGAATCCCATGAGATTCGAGAGAAGAATCCCATGGGATTCGAGAAAAATCCATGGGATTGAGAGAAGAATCCCATGAGATTGAGATAAAAACATTCAATAAATTACCTTTCTTTGGAATTTTTGGTGAATATGCCACATGTTCATTGCCCGTCTTGATCCGTCACCACCATCGTTGGTTCTTTAAAAAGATCATGAATGCCTTTAGTAGCCATGTGTAGGATTCGGTGTCTTCTTTTAAAAGCATTCCCGAACCAAGCGTGACACACTTTTTATGATTATCGACACCGTAAATGGTACAAACACCATGTTGTATCTAAAAATAACATAAGTTTTAGTAATGAAATCAAATGTTATTCTTTGAATCCCATGGGATTCTATATGATCCATGTCTTTTAATAATTTTACTTGCCAAGTATCTTTATGTGATTTAAAACAATCCATGGGATTCATAGAGAATCCCATGGGATTCTTACTGAATCCCATGGGATTTCTAAATGAAACCCATGGGATTCAAAGATAATCCTGTGATCCATACAGATTACCATGTGATCCTTGTATAATCCCATGGGATTCACATATGAATCCATGGGATTTATAATGAAATCTTATGTGATTTTTCATCAAAATAAATTATATTAAAACAAACACTTACTTATTACTCACGAATGTTGCATCAAAAGATACTATGTCTCCGAACTCCTTATAATTGCATTTTGCAACTTCATCACCCAAAACATTGCGACTAACTCACTTTCTTCTACCTTATCTTCGAAATGTAAAGTTTGGCACATACAACTTCTTTTTCCATTTTATTTATAAGCATTTGTGCGTCACTTTCGCCTATGAAAATATTAATATCCCACGATGATTCTTAAAATCGAAGATGTCCCATGTACATATTCATATCCACCTTTCATACTCGTTAACAAGTTGTGAGCCCGTGTTGCACCTATTTTGTTTGTTCTTTGCTTTAACAACAAACATTTTTTCCGCTTCGGTCATTTTTCTTTGCTTTTTGTAAAATGTTTATACTCTTTTGGTATAAGCATATGATTGTGTTTTGCAATAAACTTAATTAGCTTGTATTTTCGAAACGATATCCAATTCTAACCTTATACGAGCTTGACAACTGTTACATGTAGAGTTGTATTTCATTTTGTTTCTCATTGTGCTTAGGATCCAAAGTGTCTACATTAATATGTCTCGGAGCTCCTTCTTTGTTACACATGATGTACTTGGCTTGTACAATTCAGTTTTGTTAATCGTTGTCCTGCTTTTTAATTTGAAACCCTCCTCGCTTGAAAGATAGGTACTATACATATCTATAGCTTCCTCTATAGTATCATAGTATTTCCCTCTTACGGTACAACAATTCCTTCCACATGAGGCTCCCGATATATCGATCCACCCGTGTCTCGGTGTGTTCATATAAAGTTGGTCTTGGTGATCTCATAGAATCGCATATAAAAGAAAAATATTAAGGATTAAGATTTTAAAAAAATGTGAATCCCATGGGATTTATATGTGAATCCCATGGGATTTATATGTGAATCCCATGGGATTTATATTTTCTTGCTGAATCCCATGGGATTCACATATAAATCCCATGGGATTCACATAAGATTCTGTTATAAATCTCATGGGACTCACAATGAAGACCTTTATATTTTCATGTTGAATCCCATGGGATTTGGCTTTTTTACAACAACATTTGATTCTAAAAACATCTAAACACTCGAATCCCATGGGATTTGGCTTTTTTACAACAACATTTGAATCTAAAAACATGTAAACACTCGAATCCCATGGGATTTGGCTTTTTTACAACAACATTTGAATCTAAAAACATCTAAACACTCGAATCCCATGGGATTTGGCTTTTTTACAACAACACTTGAATCTAAAAACATGTAAACACTCGAATCCCATGGGATTTGGCTTTTTTACAACAACATTTGAATCTAAAAACATGTAAACACTCGAATCCCATGGGATTTGGCTTTTTTACAACAACATTTGAATCTAAAAACATCTAAACACTCGAATCCCATGGGATTTGGCTTTTTTACAACAACATTTGAATCTAAAAACATGTAAACCCTGGAATCCCATGGGATTTGGCATTTTTACAACAACATTTGATTCTAAAAACATGTAAACCCTGGAATCCCATGGGATTTGGCATTTTTACAACAACATTTGTTTTTAAAAACATGTAAACCATGGAATCCCATGGGATTTGGCTTTTTTACAACAACATTTGATTCTAAAAACATGTAAACACTCGAATCCCATGGGATTTGGCATTTTTACAACAACATTTGATTCTAAAAACATTTAAACCCTGGAATCCCATGGGATTTGGCATTTTTACAACAACATTTGATTCTAAAAACATGTAAACCCTGGAATCCCATGGGATTTGGGATTTTTACAACAAGAATTGATTCTAAAAACATGTAAACACTGGAATCCCATGGGATTTGGGATTTTTACAACAAGAATTGAATGAAGGACTTTACCATTGGTTTCATTGACAGCATCATCTTTATCTTGACTTTCATCCACTAGAACTTCAATTAAATTAGTTTCGTCTACTGGCGGCATTATTTCCCGGTTAATCGGTGGTGGTTCAATGGTGATTAAATGCGGTTTGATGTGATGGTGACACAAAGCTAACCACTTGTGAATGGTCAACCGTAACAAACTTAAAACACAAACACTAATGCAATTAAGATCGGAGGAATATAGTGGATTCACAGGTCGTTAAGTCCCACGGAGGATGAATTGGTGTATAAACACTTGATCGGATGATAGAATGATCACTAAGGATAGTGATCGATAAGGATTTTGATGGATAATTATACCTAAAGAAAAGATCTACAAATTACAACTTAAATGCAAATTAAAAGAAATTAAAAGTTAAAATATATTAAATAAACGCTATCACTATTTTTACAATGATGTTTTGTGATTTTATAAAACAAAATAACTTAAATAAACTATTTTAACTAAAGCGTAAACTTAAATTATCTAAAACTAGATTTAAAATGAAAACGTAAGTTAAGTCTAAAAATTACGCGAGTGCGTAAGCAAAAACGTAAATTTTATGAAATAAAATTCCTACAAGTGTAAAAACAATTTTTTACGTACTATATGACAAAAGAAAATTTTAGAAAAAAGATTTATATTTTTAGACTTTTATATTTTTATTATGAATTAAATAAGATTTTACACTAATTAAATGTTTAAAAATACTAAAACTATTTAGAAAAATCAAACTTTTTATAAAATACTTAATACTAATACAATTTTATAAAAATACAAAAGCTGAAAAAGCTAGCTCAAATAAGCTAGAAATAAGCAAATAAGCTCGTATAAGCTTATTAGACAAAATGGGTTATATATTAAATAGTGTAAAGAAAAGCGAAAAAGTCCCTAGGGCGGATGGTGTGTGTGTGGTGTGGTGGTGGAGGTGGCGGGGTTCGAATCCAAAGAACTCCTTTTGCTACTATTTTATTTTTGATTTTTCTTTACAAACTTATTAAGAACAATGAAATAAGCACTTTTATAACTATGACTTTTATTGAAAACCATAATAAGCTCGAAATAAGCTAAGAATCTCAACGATTAACAAGAAAATGAAATAAGCAAAAGGATTAAGCTAAAATGGCTTATAAGCTAATGAAATAAGCAAAAGTGAAAATGAGAATAAGCTAAACAAATGTAATAAGCTAATTTGAAAACCGAAAAAGCAAAATTACTTGGAAATAAGCACTACAAAGCCAAATAAGCACTTAGATATTATCTGTTTTACACGGACTATTTGAATTACTAGGCACTTACAAGCTTAGATTTAAGCACTGAAATAAGCTAGAAAATGAAAATAAGCACTTGGACTAACAAGTTGACCAATTAAGCTTTCTAAAAGCTAAATTACTCCTTGGCTTTGGTTAATAAGCTTATGAGAAGCTTATTAAATACTTGAAAACACCGATTGATTAGTGGTAAGAAAAATGGACAAAACTACAAGCCATAGCGAGCTTATCTAATAAGCTAATAATGGAAAAATAAGCTTGGGATTTGAGATGGCTAGGTAAGCTACTTAAAAGCTAAATTACACAAGCTTAGGAGTATTAGAGCTTTTAACAAGCTTGTGAAAAAGCTTGTGGTTAACAGTTGCTTGGTTTACACGGACATGGGACAATTTAAAAGTTATATGCATAAGCTAGCTAATAAGCTAAAAATGAAAATAGGCAGTTGAAACCTTAAGATGACTATGTTAGCTATCCAAAGAACCAATAATCACAAGTTATGGTAACTAAGAGCTTTTACAAGCTTATGAAATTTTAGCTCAACTATGCACGGGGGACTCTTTTGACTTTTAAGAAAATGAAGCAAAGTTGACTTTAATGAGATTTAAATGATTCTATGGACGATTATGATGTATTAAGTTATATTAAGACTAGATTAAGCTATGCTAACAACTTTTGAACACAAAACCATGATCATAGAATATGAAATTCCAACAGTGAATGCACAAGATGTGATTAAAAGGATTTTTGACTTTTTGATGAACAAGGACTGACTTTTATTATTTGTTTGAGCTAATGAGACCTAATGAGACATGAATCAAACAAAAACAATAACCAGATCAACCTCTAACTCAGTTTAACAAACAAATCCAAACAAGCCTTTACAAGGCTGTTTTGGAACTTTTCAAAGTAAATCACAAATTCGAACCATAAAATGGATTCTGGACCTTGAATTATCATTAAATAAAGACTAAAGAAGCATGAAATAACATCCATAACAACATAAAACTTAAGATTATCAATTATGCTATTTTAAGACCGTGAAAATAAAATTTTTATAAACTATTAATTAAAAAGAACAAGCTATCGGTTTTATTGGTTAATTTGACTTAACTACAACTAATAAACATAAAACACAAAGATTTAAGCTACTAAATAACTTAAGCAGTAAAATGCCAAAATGCACAAAAAGGCTTACAAATTTGATTCTAGCACAAAGCGAGGACTTAGGCTCACAAGATCACACCCTATGGCTTCCCATGAAGCTCTAAACCAAAATGCAATCAAAATATACCTGCTCCACTTTGAACATTTTCCATATGATTTTTTTTTTCAACTATTTAATTTGTATTTTGGTGATTTTTACTTTATGATACTACAGACTTTTAAGGTTTCTAATAGCTTTTATAAGCTATCTTAGGAGCTTATATTAGCTAATGAGTCCAAGACAACAATTAATAACAACATTTAATCATATTTGAGATTTTTGAACTTGAAAATACATAAACGAAATTTAAACTGAAACTTTGAAATTGATTATTGAAAAGATGTAAAGTACACTAAGATTGATTATTTCAAACTTTGTAAGCTAAACATACACTTGAAATTTGAAAACTAACTAAAACGACATGAAAATTAAAGATTACACTAGATACTTTGATACATTGCACCCCACTTGCTATATAAAGATCTTTTCATCCTTTGTCGACCTCGAATTAATCCCACTTCATCTTGACCATTGGTTTAATCGGATCATCAAAATTGCCAAATGGCGATTTTGGCGCCAAATTCAATTGAGCGGGTTTATTTCATTAATGGGGTTTGGATTTTGTGGAGGTGGAGGGAAGGTGGAAAGAGTGTATAAGGGTGAGGTGGAGTGAAAACAAGTGGTAAAACCACTTGGTTTTGGTGTTCTGAGTGTGGGAGAGACGATTGTACAGTTTGGCGGTTTTGACTTTTTAAAATATTGGGCGGGTTGGTTTATTTGATTGGTTTGGGCTTGTTTAATTAAAATGGTGTCCGTTTGGTTTAGTTAATACACAAGGACCATATTTGTAATTTGGTGAAAGTTGAAGGCTGATCTTGAAACTTTTCCAATCTTATCACAAGGACTAAACCTACCAATCTTGAATAGTACAAGGACCAATTGCATAAAATTCCATTTTTAAATGTCCAAGGACCATTTTGACAATTTTCAAACTCAGGGACCAAACTTGTAATTTTCTCTAAACTTATCATAAAGGACCAATTATGTGATTTATTAATAATACAAGGGTGTTGTTTGAATAATTTCTATTTTTGAACACCAGGGACTATTTTGACAATTTTGTAAAGTTGAGGACTAAAGTTGTAAATTGTGATTTTTGAACTTTAAAGGGTTTGTTTTGACAACTTTTGAATCTCATGGACCTTAAATGACATTTTACAAGTTTTTGAATTACAGGGGACTAATTTTGACAACTTTTGTAACTTGGGGACTAAAGCGCCAATTATGCAAACTTGATCGTTTTCACCGATTTTGATGTTTTGCATTTAAAACATATAAAACACTTGTTTGTGATATTTTCATCATTTTGATGTATTTACGAGTGTTTTCGGATGTTTTGGCATTCTAAATAGTATAAAAATGATGAGTATTTAGACACTCATCAATCCCCACACTAAGATATTGCTAGTCCTAGCAATGATTTGAGAAAAATTAATGGATTTCATCTCTTTACCAAAAGCCATTACTTACGGGTAGCCAATTGTTTTAGTTCAAGTAAGAACCTTGGTACAATGATAACCAAATGATTTTGAGCAAATCATAAGCGTCAAGCAGTTTGATTTGTCTTTACGAAGCCGTTTGCTACGGACTAGCCAACTCTTAGATAAATTATCAATATTATCTTTGGTGAGCCGATTACCAATTATGGATTTTCAAGCGCCTTTACCACAAGCCATAAACTTGCGGGCTAGCCAACTTTTCACTAGTTTAAAGATATGGTGAGTTGAACACCATACAATTTTAGGCAAATTGCAAGCCATAAGCGGTTTGAGATATCTTTACCAAGAGCCGTTTGCTCTGGATTAGCCAATCCTTATGTGGGTTAGACATGGCGGATGATTACCATTTCTTGAGTAAGTGAAAACACTTACTCCAAAAAAAAAAAAAATTTGGCCAAAAGCAGGAATTGGGTGGAATAATTACATGATAAAATTCGTGAGAATTCCCCACACTAAGAAATGAATATTGCCCTCAATATTCAAAGTACCGCGGTTATGCGAAACATAGAACATAAAAGGAAATACTACGGCCTTTATTTTATTTTTGATATATACATTTTTTTTTTTTTTTTTGAATGATTGATATATACAACAATGAGGCAACTCCCCACACTAGGGTGGTAGAAAGGGGTAAGAAGGCGAAACATGGGTGAAAACCCATATGGTGTGTGCTCTTGTTTTTGATTCCCGAGTCACTAGCTTGACTCGATCCCGCATTCATTGGTTCATGGGGAATGTTTGTAGATCCGGGACAATCACGGTGGAATGTCCTCTCCAAAGTAATGCTTTAATCGATGACCATTCACTTTAAAATTTGGACCATCGGTGAGATAACTCAATGGTGCCATAAGGATAAACCTTAGTGATAGTAAATGGACGGACCAACGGGACTTAAGCTTTCGAGAAAATCTTCAATCTAGAATTGAAAAGAAGGACTCGATCACCAACGTTGAAAACGCGGTTCTTGATTTTAGAGTCATGAATCTTCTTTGTCTTTTGTTTGTAGATCAAAGAGTTCTCGTATGCTTGATCACGAAGTTCATTTAGTTCATTCATTTGAACTTTTACGTGATCACCGGTATCGTATATCGAAGTTTGCATGTTTTAAGGCCCGATAAGCTTTGTGCTCTAGTTCAATCGGAAGATGACATGCCTTTCCGTACACTAGCTTGTATGGAGTACACCCAATTGGTGTTTTGTAAGTTTGTCGAAAGGCCAGTCGTCATCAAGTTTATCCGACCGGGATGCACGATTTTCGCCTCTATCCTTTCAAGGATTCTTTTAATACCACGGTTTGAAACTTCCACCGCCCACTTGTTTGGGGTGGTATGCGATAGATAGGCGGTGGGTAACACCATACTTTTGCATGACACGATCAAATTGGTCATTACAAAATGTGTACCACGATCATGATTATAGCACGAGGAGTTCCAAACACGGCAAAGAGATTTCAAAATTTCACAACTACTCGGGCATCATTTGTAGGTAAAGCTTTTGCTTCAACCCATTTTGACAAATAGTCAACACCACGAGTATGTATTTGTTACCTCGAGAAGATGGAAATGGCCCCATAAAGTCAATACCCGGATGTCAAATATCTCACAAACTTGAATGGCATTTTGTGGCATTTCATTTCTTTGAGAGATATTTCCATAGCGTTGACAAGCGTCACGGGCTTTGACAAAATCGTGGGCATCCTTATAGATGGTGGGCCAATAAAACCGGAATCAAACACCTTTTGGCGGTGTAGTTTGGACTATGATGGCCCCGTGGGTCCAACATGGCAAGCTTTGAGAATGTCAAGAGCTTCTTGTCCATAAACACACCGTCGGATGACTTGATCCGCACAGATTTTGAATAAGTAGGGTCGTCCCGAAATAATGTTTAACATCTTTGAAGAATTTGTTCTTCTGTTGGGTCGACATCCCTTTCACTATGAAGTTACCGCATGGTAATTTGCGAAGTCGACAAACCATGGGGTAGAAGAGTTTCCACGAAAAGAAACCGCATTGAGTGTCTCGAGGGAAATGTTTCATTTATTTCCTTTTCTCGAAAACATCTTGGTGAGGGTTCTCTAATCGGGACGAGATGATCGTGACGGTTCTCGGCTCCTTTTTATCACGTATGATGATATCAAATTCTTGGAGGAGGAGAACCCAGCGAACAATCTCGGCTTTGCATCTTGTTTTGCAAAGAGATATTTGAGAGCAGAGTGATCCGTATACACTACACATTTGGTCAAGATTAAGTATGGCGAAACTTCTCAAATGCATACACCACGGCTAATAGCTCTTTTTACGTGGTGGTGTAATGAGTTTGAGCTTGATCATAGTCTTACTTGCGTAGTGGATAGGTGAAAATGCTTAGCTCTCGTTGCCCTAAGGCGCACCGATAGCAAAATCACTTGCATCGCACATGAGCTCAAAGGGTAAATCGATCGGGAACAGCGAGAATGGGTGCTTGATGGCTTTTTCTTCAATGTTTCAAAAGCTATGATGCACTCGGGTGAGAAGATAAAAGGAGCATCCTTTTCAAGAAGATGGGTCATAGGTAGGCGATTTTAGAAAAATCTTGTATGAATCTCGATAGAAACCGGCATGACCTAAAAACTCCTAATACCTTTGATGGTAGTAGGATGAGGCGGTTAGCAATAACATCTACTTTTGCTCTATCTACCTCAATCCCATTTTTGAAATCTTATGGCCAAGGACTATGCCTTCTTTGACCATAAAGTGGCTTTTCTCCAGTTTAGACAAAGATTGGTGTCTTCACACCGTTTGAGCATTTTATCTAGATGGGAGAGACATGTTTAAACGAATCCCCAATGACCGAGAAGTCATCCATAAACACCTCCATTGTTTCCCGATCATGTCGTGGAAAATGGCCATCATACATCGTTGGAGCGTGCGGGAGCATTACATAAGCCAAAAGGCATCGTCTATAGGCAAAAGTTCCGTATGGGCGGTGAATGTAGTTTTATCTTGATCTTTTGGATCAATGGGGATCTGAAAGTAATCAGAAACCATCAAGGAAACAATAGTATTCATTCCGCTAATCTCTCAAGCATTTGGTCCATGAAGGGTAGAGGAAAATGGTCTTTTCGGTGGCGTCATTCAACTTACGATAGTCAATGCAAACACGCCATCCGTAACCAATCGAGTTGGAATTAACTCGTTATCTTCATTGTGACAACAGATTATGCCACCCTTTTAGGAACACAATGAATTGGGCTAACCCAGGACTATCTCGAGATCGGGTAAATCAATCACGCATCAAGAAGTTTGATAACCTCTTGTTTGATAACATCATGGATTTTGGATTTACTCTTCTCGATGTTGAGCTAGCGGCTTGAAGTCATCCTCCATCAAGATTTTGTGAGTACAAAACTCGGGGTTGATACCCTTAATGTCGGAGAGTTTCCAAGCAATTGCTTGCTTGTGTGACTTCAAGATTTTTATGAGAGCGACTTTTCATCTTTACTCAAATCTCTAGCAATAATGGTGGTAATTTATCATCACCTTCAAGAAATGCATACTCGAGATGAGGTGGTAAGTCCTTAAGTTCGACTTGGAAATTCTTGATTTTCTCAAGCGACTTGACTTCCTTGTTATGAAGTTCGACGGGAGGGAGTGAAAATGATGATGGATCATCATTAAGCAATTTCTCAATGAGAAGTATGTCCCCCTCGATGTCGATGGGAGCGTGATCAATTTCCCATGGAACAGAATCACTAGATAAGTAAGCTTCAATCTCTTCTAAGATGAAGTCACTTTCCTCAAATGGGGTGAGAGAAGGAGTAGAATTGGCAATGATGGGTTGAGATGAATGAGTGAGATTATCACTCGAAGAATTATGATCATAACCAAGAACTTCTTGAGAGTACTCTTCAGAAGCAACATCAATGATATCTATTCGGTTAACCGACTCAGAATCATAGTTTGCGGAGTACCTCGAAGTTTGATCAAGGTTAAAGTGGCGACTTCATTACCAACACGTAATGTGATTTCTTGCTCAAATACATCTATGAGAGCACGGCCCGTTCTCGGGAATCCTCGACCAACAATGAGAGGAACCCGATGATCGGCATCAAAATCAACAACCACGAAGTCGGTGGAAAATGGAACTTTCCTACTTTCACAAATCGTCCTCGGCAATGCCAAGAGGACGGGATATTGTCGATCTGCAAGCTCGAGAGTCATGCATGTAGGAGTAAGTTCGGAAGAAAGTTTCTTCCATCTTGAATAAGGCATCGGTTGATGCTTGCACCAAGATCTGCTAAGGCAAAGCATTCAACCATTCACGGAAATACACAAGGTAAGAGAAATTTTCCGGGATCTCCAAGCTTTTCGGAAGCTTCTTGGGATAACTGCAGGCGGTTCTCGTTAAGAGGAGTTTAGCCATTTCAAACGACTTTTCCTTGTTGCTTAACATGTGTTTGAGAGTTGATGCAAACTTGGGCATCGACATGATAGCATCCATAAAGCTTATGTCAAAATGTAGTTCTTGGAAAATTTGAAAAATTTGTCCATTTGATGACTAGCTTTTTCACGGAGCTTTGCTCATTCAAGCGTGATGGGTAAGGAATAGAAGATTTGGATTTGGTATTTTCAGCAGGAGCTACGGTGGTTCAAAACAACTCTGGATTAGACTTGGGTTTCGGACAACTTGAGGATGGACATCATTGGTTCCTCCGTTTATTAAGTTCCTTGAAACTTCCTTATCCTTTGTAGCCTCCATTGTGTGTTTCACTTTCCACTACCTTGGGAGAGAAGAAGAAGAGGTAGTAGGAATAGTGGGTCCATTGTATGAAACACCACTTACGGTTGTGATCGCCTTAGCATCTCCCCTCGGGTTAGCGATCGTGTTGCTCGGAAGTTTTCACGAGCCCGAGGGTTGATCATTTAAAGACTTTTGAGATCGACAATCGGTGACCAACAACTGTTCATTTCATCTTGGGATTTCATGAGCTGCTTCAATAACTCATCGGATGATGGTCTTGGAGGATGTGGAGGGAAATTCGAGGTCGGATGTTTTGATTATGACCTTGTTGTTGAAAATTCCCTTGATTAGGATTCACATTCCCACGAAATTGATTCCCTCGATTGAAATTGTTTTGATTAAGGTTCCTTGATGTTGGAAACCTTGATTGGGTCCAGGATAGAAATTACCTTGGTTTTGATAACCTTGGTTCATTCTAGGTTGATTCGATTCGGTTAGGATTACGGTTAAAACCGGGTGGTGCACGATAAGTGTTAGCACGGTAGTTTGGTTCATTTTGAGGACGGTATTGATTACCTCCTTGATTTGAAGTACCGGCTATAGCATTTGCTTCAAACGGACTACCATCGGTGGCGATCAATTGTAGTATGCATGAGGACCACCACAAGTAACACAAACTTCAACTTTCTTCACTTCACCATGTGATGGTGTTTGAGTGAAAGTGACTTTCTTTTAGTTAGCAAGAACCAAAGCTCGAACAATATCGTGAGTTTATCAATCTTAGCATCGGTGCTAGATGTACTCACGGAGATGAAGTAGAAGGTCCGACATTAGGCGAGTCGATATGTCTTTGTGCGGAAAGGGCGGACACAGGACTTGTTTTCAATGATTTGTAAGGCTTCTTTTGTGGTTTTGCTAAGGAAATTACCTCCATGGAGGCATTCAAAGAGTCTTGGTCGACTTGTCTCGGACCATTGTAGAAAGTATCCATTTGCATTAACTCGGTAAAACCATGATGCGGACACTTGCGGAGCAATTCTTTATAACGATCCCATGCCTCCCGAATGATTCATCAAATCTACGAGAAAATTTCATTATCTCATTCTTAAGACTTGTAGTTCGGGATGGAGGATAGAATTCGTTAACAAACTTGGTGACTAGATCTTCCCATGTCTCAATGGAGCGAGGGGTTGTTTCTCAAGCCAATTCGGGCTTGTCCTCTAGAAAATGGGAGCAGAAGAAGCTTGATAGCTTCATGTGGGACATTCTTGTATTTGATGGTAGATGCAATCTTGTTAAACCATCGAATGTGTGCATGAGGATCATCCGCTCAAAACCATAGAATTGGCTTTGGGTTACCAGATTAAGCAACCCGGTTTTGAGCTCAAAGTATCGACCACAATGGTTGGGACAACAATGGCATCTCCGTAACCCTCGATGGGTGCTTGGAAGCTCATTCATCGGTTTGTCTTCGCCATTTCGGCGGGGGTGGTGGTGGTAGGCGTTCCTCGATCCGCGGTGAAGGAGCGAGCGTCCTCTCGTCTCGAGGAATCTTTCCAAGTTACGAAAGTGGACTTGTAGAAGCTGGAAGAGCAGTGCGCATGCACTAAGTATAAAAATCAATTTTCAAAACAAATGCGAGGCAAAGCGACAAGTGAACTTAACCAATAATCACAAATGAAATGGCTTCTTTGAAAAAGGTACACCAAATCACAAGGACACAAAGGCAAGTTTTAAATCGATGTTCGGGAACTTATTATGGTCACACCCCAGGTTAGTAGGTGTCTTGCCTTGATTTGCGGTGGTTGATTTTATGTATAAATTAAGTACCACCGAAAAGGCGTAGGTATGATTTGTGCAAAGGGTTTAAAACTTTTGGACAATATTTTTGGTATCGTCTCGTTTAACCAAATCGTATTTCTTTAAGAATCACCTTAAAAGAAACACAAGCTAGAAAACGTTACGATTGTTTTGTTGTTTTATATTGTTTTGGGTTTTTAACACTTTAGGAAAAGTGTTAATGAACTTTTGATTTATATTTAACTTTACGAAAACTTTTTACAAGCGTGGTATATGTGCAAGTGCGGGTCGAAAATGCTTAGAACACGCTTCTGACCTCCCGGCGTGGCGCCAAAATTTTGATTGGTGCTAAACCGTCAAGTTTAATCACACAAGCTAGCCACTTGTGAATGGTCAACCGTAACAAACTTAAAAGCAGCTCAAACACTAATGCAATTAAGATCAAAGGAATATAATGGATTCTGGGTCGTTAAGTCCCACGGAGGATGAATTGGTGTATAAACACTTGATCGGATGATAGAATGATCACTAAGGATAGTGATCAGTAAGGATTTTGATGGATAATTATACCTAAAGAAAAGATCTACAAATTACTGATGACTTAAATGCAAATTAAAAGAAATTGAAAAGGTAAAATATATTAAATAAACGCTATCACTATTTTTACAATGATGTTTTGTGATTTTATAAAACAAAATAACTTAAATAAACTATTTTAACTAAAACGTAAACTTAAATTATCTAAAAACTAGATTTAAAATGAAAGCGTAAGTTAAGTCTAAAAATTACAGCGAGTGCATAAGCAAAAACGTAAATTTTATGAAATAAAAGTCCTACAAGTGTAAAAACAATTTTTTATGTACTATATGACAAAAGAAAATTTTAGAAAAAGATTTATATTTTTAGACTTTTATATTTTTATTATGAATTAAATAAGATTTTACACTAATTAAATGTTTAAAAATACTAAAACTATTGAGAAAAATCGAAACTTTTTATAAAATACTTTATACTAATACAATTTTATAAAAATACAAAAGCGAAAAAGCTAGCTCAAATAAGCTAGAAATAAGCAAATAAGCTCGTATAAACTTATTAGACAAATATGGGTTATATATTAAATAGTGTAAAAGAAAACGAAAAAGTCCCTAGGTGGAGGTTGGTGTGTGTGTGTGTGGTGAGTGATTTTCTGGCGAGGTTCAAATCCAACACTCTCTAAGCTCGGTTCGACTCCTTTTGCTACTATTTTATTTTTTGATTTTCTTTACAAACTTATTAAGAACAATGAAATAAGCACTTTTTATAACTATGACTTTTATTGAAAACCATAATAAGCTTAGAAATAAGCTAAGAATCTCAACGATTAACAAGAAAATGAAATAAGCAAAAGGATTAAGCTAAAATGGCTTATAAGCTAATGAAATAAGCAAAAGTGAAAATGGAATAAGCTAAATAAATGTAATAAGCTAATTTGAAAATGAAAAAGTTTAATTACTTGAAAATAAGCACTAAAAGCCAAATAAGCACTTAGATATTATCTGTTTTACACGGGACTGTTTGAATTACTAGGCACTTACAAGCTTAGATTTAAGCACTGAAATAAGCTAGAAAATGAAAATAAGCACTTGGACTAACAAGTGACCAATTAAGCTTTCAAAAGCTAAATTACTCCTTTGTTTGGTTAATAAGCTTGTGAGAAGCTTATTAAATACTTGAAAACACTTGATTGATCGGTGCTAAGAAAAATGGACAAAACTACAAGCCATAGCGAGCTTATCTAATAAGCTAATAATGGAAAAATAAGCTTTGGATTAGAGAGATGGCTAGGTAAGCTACTTAAAAGCTAAATTACACAAGCTTAGGAGTATTAGAGAGCTTATAACAATCTTGTGAAAAAGCTTGTGTTAATCGAGTTGCTTGGTTTACAGACATGGGACAATTTAAAAGTTATATGCAAAAGCTAGCTAATAAGCTAAAAATGAAAAGCTAAAGTTGAAACCTTAAGATGACTATGTCGCCTATCCAAAGAACCAATAATCACAAGTTATGGTAACTAGAAAATTTTACAAGCTTATGAAAGTGACTAGCTCAACTATGCACAGGGGACTCTTTTGACTTTTTAAGAAAATGAAGCAAAGTTGACTTTAATGAGATTTAAACTGATTCTATGGACTGATTAAGATGTATTAAGTTATATTAAGACTAGATTAAGCTATGCTAACAACTTTTGAACACAAAACCATGATCATAGAATATGAAATTCCAACAGTGAATGCACAAGATGTGATTAAAAGGATTTTGACTTTTGATGAACAAGGATCGACTTTTATTATTTGTTTGAGCTAATGAGACCTAATGAGACATGAATCAAACAAAACAATAACAAATCAACCTCTAACTCGGTTTAACAAAGCAAATCCAAACACCCTTTACAAGGTTGTTTTGGAACTTTTCAAAGTAAATCACAAATTCAAACCAATATGGATTACGGACTTGAATTATCATTAAATAGGACTAAAGAAGCATGAAATAACATCCATAACAACATAAAACTTAAGATTATGAATTATGCTAATTTGAGCTGTTAAAATAAAATTTTTATAAACTACAAATTAAAAAGAACAAGCTATCGGTTTTATTGGTTAATTTGACTTAACTACAACTAATAAACAATAAACACAAAGATTAAAGCTACTAAATAACTTAAGCAGTTAAATGCCAAAATGCACAAAAGGCTTACAAATTTGATTCTAGCACAAACCGAGAACCGAGGCTCACAGATCACACCCTATGGCTTCCCATGAAGCTCTAAACCAAGGCAATCAAAATATATACCTCTCCTGACTTTGAACATCATTTCCATACGATTTTTATTTTTCAACTATTTAATTTGTATTTTGGTGATTTTTACTTTATGATACTACACGGACTTTTAAGGTTTCTAATAGCTTTTATAAGCTATCTTAGGAGCTTATATTAGCTAATGAGTCCAAGACAACAATTAATAACAACATTTAACCATATTGAGATTTTTGAACTTGAAAATTTTTGCATAAACGAAATTTGAAACTTGGCTTGAAATTGATTATTGAGAAAGATGTAAAGTACACTAAGATTGATTAAAAAGCTTTGTAAGCTAAACATACCTTGAAATGAAAAAAACTAAAGCGACATGAAAATTAAAGATTACACTAGATACTTTGATACATTGCACCCCACTTGCTATATAAAGATCTTTTCATCCTTTGTCGACCTCGAATTAATCCCACTTCATCTTGACCATTGGTTTAATCCAATCATCAAAATTGCCAAATGGCAATTTTGGCGCCAAATTTCCGACGAGCGGGTTTATTCAATTAATGGGGTTTGGATTTTGTGGAGGTGGAGGGACGGTGGGGAAAGAGTGTATAAGGGTGAAAGGTGGAAAACAAGTGGTAAAACCATCTTGGTTTTGGTGTTCTGAATTTGTGGGAGAGCGGTGTCATGATGATGGCGGTTTTCTTTTTTAAATATTGGGCGGGTTGGTTTATTGGATTGGGTTTGGGCTTGTTTAATTAAAATGGTGTCCGTTTGGTTTAGTTTACTACACGAGGACCATATTTGTAATTTGGTGAAAGTTGAAGGGCTGATCTTGAAACTTTTCCAATCTTATCATAAGGACTAAACCTGCCAAATCTTGAATAGTACAAGGACCAATTGCATAAAATTCCATTTTTAAATGTCCAAGGACCATTTTGACAATTTTCAAACTCAGGGGACCAAACTTGTAATTTTCTCTAAACTTATCATAAAGGACCAATTATGTGATTTATTAATAATACAAGGTGTTGTTTGAATAATTTCTATTTTTGAACACCAGGGGACTATTTTGACATTTTGTAAAGTTGAGGACTAAAGTTGTAAATTGTGATTTTGAACTTTAAAGGGTTTGTTTTGACAACTTTTGAATCTCATGGACCTTAAATGACATTTTACAAGTTTTTGAATTACGAGGACTAATTTTGACAACTTTTGTAACTTGGGGACTAAAGCGCCAATTATGCAAACTTGATCGTTTTCACCAGTTTTGATGTTTTGCATTTAAAACATATAAAACACTTGTTTGTGATATTTTCATCATTTTGATGTATTTAGTGTTTTCGGATGTTTTGGCATTCTAAATAGTATAAAATGATGAGTTTTGGCATTCACCCTAAGCGATTAATAAAACCATGATGAGTATTTGAGATCGATTGGTTGGACATGATAAATTGGCTTATAAAGGAAAGAAGAAGTTGAGATGGCCCTACATGTTATTTGGTCATCTAAATAAAATATTTCAATATTTGTAACAATCATAGTTACTGAGATAGACCTAATTTCACGTAACCTAATAAGATTAGAAGACAGGGAACACAATTCTCATCATACAACGCATACACATTAGCTTTCTTTCTCCTCTCATTTCCATTCACATCCATTCATTTATTTGTGGACAACGTCACCTCTATGATCACCTTAACTTCCGCTTTTTAATCACTTTAATTAGAAGGCGAGGAACACGAATTAGATTAACATTAAAGTGAAAACATGAAATACATAGTACGATTAATACAAACTACGATATAGTAATGAAAATAAAACTAGAAATTAAGAAAATGAATCATCTGAGTTATAACCCTCTTTACTTGAAGAGGAATTAAACTCGTCAGCATAATACTTTGCTTCCAAAATATCAAACCAGTTCTGCTTAAGATGTTATGCATCCCTGGCTTCCTGCTCCATACAAGCAGCTTCCTCTCATGCCTCGTTTTCTCGTATCTCTCTCAGTATTGCCTCATCCTGCTTAAGTTCTCGGAGATATTCCTCATTGCAGTTAAACGGATTGTTTGGTGGTCCAACGGTGGAGTGTTTACGGTTAATTTTTCGTTGGAATACCGGAAAGATATCTTCTGTGGAGTGTGATAAACTTCATCTTCGGCACTTGTTGTGGACCTGGGAATTGTTGGGAGAAGTCTTTGCGAGACATTGTTGAGAATCTGCGTGTGAGTTGTATGTATGATAAACAAATCGGTGGAGTTGTATATATAGGCGCTTTGAATTTGAATTTGAATAAATCTGCTCTAATTTGAAATTAAATAATCCCGTCGTATTTGAATTTTGAATTTGAATTGGTTATCTGATCGAACTGCACTGTTTAAGAACCAAGGGGTGTTTAGGATTTTTTTTCTTTTAATTCAAATAGGAGTTGTTAGAGAGGCAAAAGTGTATTTTTTTATTAAAAATAACCTTTAACGCAACATTAAAGGTTTAACGTGGGGTTAATGCACCTTTAACGCACTCCATGGTGTGGTTAACGCATTCAACACAATAATGTGAAAGTTTAACATGGGAGTTGAGTTAAGTAAATAAGGTAGAGTGTAATTTTTTTAAACAATTCAATGGTGAAAGGTACAATGTTTTTTTTAATGCATGTAACGATAGTTTTTACAAATGGGGCCCACAAAATAACGATATTAACTAAGTGAACGAGTCACCTAGTTTCAACTTGGGAACCATTTCTCGCGCGTGAGAATGCATGTTGGGCAAGGTGACTAGCGCGTGAGAATGCAAACTAGGTGAGCCATCAACACCTTTGCCGCCGAGTCTAATAATACATTATAAATTGGGTGCAGGGGCGGTGCTAGGTGCATTTAGCATCTATAACTGTTATGCACCACGTCGGGTCAGCTTGTACTTCATAACATTCAGATAAAATAAACACTCTCTACAGCTATATCCAAGGCTGTCAAGATGGAAATCTCACTTGAGCTCGTTTTTGTTTTACAATATTGAAATTGTAAGATCCTACTAATTTGTCATGTTTTGTAAATAAACGATAAAAGAGTCAAACTGTTTTACATTTCTACTCAACATAAAAAATAAATTCATATAATATCCTCTTGACAATGTCAAAGCTCATATTTCAAACACCAAAGTGATAGTAAAGCACAAAATAATCAAGTTTCAATCGTTACATTAACGATTTAGCGGAATAAGATTGCATAACATGAGTCCAAACGTAGAGGTGGCAAATGGGTCGGGTTGGGTCATGGGTCAAATGGTTTATGGGTCAAATGGTTCATGGGTCAAACGGGTCATACTATAAGAATGGGTTGAATGGGTCATAGGTCAAGCGGGTTGGGTCGGGTCGACTCGTTACATTTCCACCGTAATCATGCTACTATAGTATGTTTCGTCCGTTTTTACGTTTTAAATGTGTTTTTAACGTTTTCGCCCGTTTTTTTTACGTTTTCGTCCGTTTTTTTACTTTTTCATCCGTTTTTGCGCGTTTTCGTCCGTTTTTTTTACGTTTTCGTATGTTTTTTATGTTTTCGTCCGTTTTTGCGCATTTTCGTCCGTTTTTTAACGTTTAAATCCGTATTTGCTCGTTTTCGTCCGTTTTTTTACGTTTTCGACCGTTTTTTTACGTTTTCATCCGTTTTTGCGCATTTTCGTCCGTTTTTTACATTTTCGTCCGTTTTTTTACGTTTTCATCTGTTTTTTTACGTTTTCATCCGTTTTTGCGCGTTTCGTCCGTTTTGCGCGTTTCGTCTTTTACGTTTAATCCGTTTTCGCTCATTTCGTCCGCATTTTACGTTTCAGATGTTGTTGCGCGTTTTCGTTATGTTTTGCGCGTTTTCGTCCTTTTTACGTTTTCATCCTTTTTACGTTTCGCCCATTTTTACGTTTTCGTCCTTTTTACGTTTTCGTTCATTTTACGTTTTCATCCGTTTTGCGCGTTTTCGTCCGTTTTTCTCGTTTTCGTCCGTTTTACGTTATCATTCGTTTTGCGACTTTTAAATCATTTTACGTTTTCGTATGTTTTTACGTTTTCCGCTTACTTACTTAAAATAAGTTTTCGTCCATAAAAAGGGACGAAAACGTAAAAATGACAAAACGTTATAAAGAAAGACAAAAGGAGCAAAATGGATGAAAACGTAAAAATGTATTTAAAACTTCAAAAACGGATGAAAACGTAAAAAGAACAAAACGTAAAAACGAACAAAACGCGGAAACGGATGAAAGCGTAAAAAACGACAGTGTAAAAAGAGGAAAACGCGCAAAAACGGACGGAAACACGCAAAAACAGATAAAAACGGACAAAAACATAAGAAACCGGACGAAAACGCGCAAAATGGACCAAAACGTAAAAAGCGCAAAAATGGACGAAAACGCGCAAAATGGACCAAAACGTAAAAATGGCGGCGTAAAATATAGACGAAAACGCAAAAAAGGATTAAACGTAAAAGGGACAAAACCGTAAAAGGGACAAAACGCGCAAAAGCGGACGAAAACGTAAAAACGGACAACACGCAAAAAACGGATGAAAATGTAAAATATAGGTAAAAACGGAAAACGTAAAAAGCGGCAAAACGTAAAAATACGCATTTAAAACGCAAAAAAAGCAGTTAAAACATAAAAGCGGATGAAACGTAAAAAGCAGACGAAACGCGCAAAATGGACTAAAACGTAAAAAGCGGCCGAAAACGTAAAATACGAATTAAAACGGCTAAAGCGGATCAAAACGTGAAAGCGGACAAAAGCGTAAAAAGCGGACGAAAACGCGCAAAAGCGGACGAAACAGATGAAAACGTAAAAGCATTTAAACGTGCAAAAGCGGACGAAACGCGCAAAACGGATGAAAATGTAAAAAGTTAAAAAAGCGGACTAAAGCGTAAAAATGGACGAAAACGTAAAAAGCGGTGAAAACGTAAAATCGACCCATAATACCAAAAGATTCATCGTAAACCATCACTAATCAATCTATTATATAAGAAAATAATTCTTGATTATTTATCACTTTTATTTATGGGCTTAGACACAAATGGATGGGCTAAAATTATTCCTAATTTCATATGTTACGTAAAATTAAGTATAATTTTTCACCACTCTTAGTCGTAATAACTCATGTTGAAAACCGAGTGTTTGAGTTTTGTATGGCATTATATATGAAAGTATATAATCTGGTTATGAAAATTGAGCGTTTTAGGTTGTTTGTATGATAAAAGTTGGTATTTATTGGAAGTATTTTTTTACCGTTGCCTTTTCTATCCGTTGCCCAATGTTTAAATCGAATAGAAATACCAAAAATGATCTTTATATGGATGGTGATGGCACTTACAATGCTGCTATGGCGCCTTGTTCGGTGTAGCATGGCAGCGCCTACTTGGCCAATAATACCTATGGTGAGTTATCCTACTGAGGGACACAATTTTCTTTATTGTGAGTGAACATGATCGGTCATGTTTATATGAACTTGAAAGGATCTCAATTAGGGGTGTAAACGAGCCGAGTCGAGTCGAGTACTGCCAAGCTCGAACTCGACTCGATTAGTAAAACTCGAGCTCAAAACTCTACTCGAGCTAGTTCGAGCTTTGGATTTCAAGCTCGAGCTCGGCTCGGCATCTCAAACTCGAGCTCGAGCTTGATTATTGCCACTTTTAAAGCTCGAACTCGATGAAAAATGGGCATATCAAGCTCGACTCGACTCGATTTTACGTAATTATATGTATATAAAAGGGTAAAAGTGTAATATCATTGAAGCTCGATAAGGGCTCGCGAGCCTCACGAGCTGAGCATATTCGAGCTCGAACTCGGCTCGAAAGTGTACTCGAGTAGCTCGAATAGTTTACGAGTCGATCTCGAATAGCTCGCGAGCCGTCTCGTCTCGTTTACACCCTAATCTCAATCACCAAAAATAGATTCCACTTTCACTCTTCTTTTTTGAAAATAACATACCTCAAAAAATAATAATTGTTAGGCAAAATAAAGTAAACGATTACAACAACCATTTAATTATTTTTCAATATAAAGGCACTTCATATACTTTGGCAAACTTTTTTTTCTCGTTTTTTAGGTTATCTCGGTATAAGAGTTTGCATGATATAGCACACGTGATATAATACTAATTTGTAAGTTGTAACACACATTTCAAATAAGGGAGAGATTTCTAGCCACAAATTTCAAATATGGGAGAGATTTTCAAGGGAAAATGCATCTATTTTAATAGGTCCATCCGAAATGTGTGGTTGTGGTTTTTCTTATCAATCTCATTTTATTTTCTTCTTATTTGATCTATACTATACATAGGGGTGTTTCTTGTGAGAAGTCTAATTTTGGTGAGAGCGAGAAAAGATCCTAGCCCTCCATCTAGTCCTCCTTTTTTAGATCTAATGGCTAAGATTAGCCAAACATTTACACTAACCAAGGGCAAATCGTAAATTACAAACAAATATCTAATATATAAAAAAACACACACTTTAACTAAAAAGCGAAGGTGAAAAATTAGATATTTTCTCTCTCGACCTAGATATTTTCCCTTCACAATTACCGCCATTAAAATTCTTCTTCTACCGTCGTTAACCGTCACAACTACCGCCATTAAAATCCTTCTTCTACCGTAGTTAACATGGCGTAAATTCGCGTTAAACCGCCATTATATCACCGACGTTAAGCGCATTAAGTCTCCGTTAAACCGCCGTTCAAGACATTATGCCACCGCCGTTAACACGCTCAATGACACCGTCTTTCAATCAAAGCAATCAACGGAATGTAATTGAATCGAATCGAATCGACGGAGATGAAATTACCGATATTACGGGATCATCACCGAAAACTCGGAGATATCAAGTAAAATTCATATTTTATTATAATTTAATTAATTTTATTAATAATTGTTTAGAATTGTTAATATTATTAGCTTGTTTAATTTTAAGAGTTAGTGTAATTAATTTTTGATAAATTATCTTCACATGTGAAAATAATCATTTAAGCTTTGATTAGATTAGCGCTTTGAGGTTATAAGTTCAAATAAGTCCGGTTGTTAGTATCTTCACATGTGAAGATAATCATTTAGGAATAAGTTTTGATGCAATTAGGCGATTTAAGCTTTGATTAGATTAGCGCTTTGAGATTATAAGTTCAAATAAGTCCAGTTGTTAGTATCTTCACATGTGAAGATAATCATTTATGAATGAGTTTTGATTCAATTAGGCGATTTAAGCTTTGATTAGATTAGCGCTTTTGAGGTTATAAGTTCAAATAAGTCAAGTTGTTAGTATCTTCACATGTGAAGATAATCATTTAGGAATGAGTTTTGATTCAATTAGGCGATTTAAGCTTTGATTAGATTAGCGCTTTGAGCTTATAAGTTCAAATAAGTCCATTGTTAGTATCTTCACATGTGAAGATAATCATTTAGGAATGAGTTTTTGATTCAATTAGGCGATTTAAGCTTTGATTAGATTAGCAGTTTTGAGATTATAAGTTCAAATAAGTCCAGTTGTTAGTATCTTTAGGAATGAGTTTTTGATGCAATTAGGCGATTTAAGCTTTGATTAGATTAGCAGTTTTGAGATTATAAGTTCAAATAAGTCATCATTTATTTTATGCAATTAGGCGATTTAAGCTTTGATAACATTAGGAATTTTAAAGGTTATAATTTCAAATAAGTCTAGTTATTAGTATCTTCACATGTGAAGATAATCATTTAGAAATTAATTTTTAATGCAAATTTAGGTGATTTAAGCTTTGATTACATTAGCATTTTTGAGTTTATAAGTAAAAATAAGTCTAGTTATTAAAATTTTCACATGTGAAGATAATCATTTATTTTATGAAATTAGGCGATTTAAGCTTTGATAACATTAGGAATTTTAAAGGTTTTAATTTCAAATAAGTCTAGTTATTAGTATCCTATCTTGTGAATATAAGCATTTATCAATAAGTTTTTGTTGAAAATAGGTGATTTAAGTCTTGATTATATTAGTAGTTGATGTAACGTGGTGAATATAATCATTTATTTTATGCAATTAGGCGATTAAAGCTTTGATTACATTAGCATTTTTAAGTTTATAAGTAAACATCCTAGTTATTAGAATCTTCACATGTGAAGATAAGCATTTAGCAATCATTTTTGTTGCAATTAGTGATTTAACCTTTGATGTAGTTTGATGTATTTGTTTCTTTGCTCATCTAGGATTTTTGTTTGTTGATTTAATAGTTTTGGTTCTATTTGTAAGATATATAGTTCTGGCGACGGTATGTAGTAGTTTTCTTCTTGATGTAGGATTTTCTTTGCTCTCGGTATCATGGATATATGGTTTCTATGAGGTATAAGCTTTGATTACATTAGGAATTTGGGTTTATAATTTCAAATAAGTCTAGTTATTAGTTATAAGTTCAATTAGATGATTCAATCTTTTGGTTCCTACTATCGGTTGATTCATCTTGTTAATTTTGTAATTTAAAAGCTTTGATTACAATTTTTGCACTTGTGAAAACTATCATTTATGAATGAAGTTTTGATGCCATTAAGTATAGTTATAAAATATACACATGTGAAAAAAATCATTTTTGATTATGTTTGGTAATAATTAATTTGTTGTTTTGAAATATGTTGAAAAGCTGTTTATTATATGAAATTGATTTTTTTTGGAAGGTATACATTATATAAAACAAGACGATTCAGATATATGTGAAGAAGTTGAAGTAGAAGGAGGAGATTTTCATTACAAGCCAATTGTTGATGAATCTTTGAAACCGAAAATAGGAAGAGAGTATACAACAATTGAAGAGTGTATAAAATGTATGAAAACTATCTTTGAGAAGCGAGATTGATGTTAGGTCACAACACAAAATACTACGAAAAGCGGTATTGTAGAAAGGAAGTATTTGGTTTGCAACAAAGAGGAATTGCCAAAGGTGTTAATAAGAATACTATGAGTGAAGAGACTAGTGAAGCGCATTAGAACGTCAAGTATATCAAGGACTGGATGTATGGCAAGGGTTAAATTCAAGCTCAATTCGGATCATACAAAATATGAACTGTATGATTTTGAAGAAAACCATAATCATACATTCATTCCGTAGTCTATAGAAATCACAAAGAAGAGGAAAAAATGAGTCACAAACAACAAATATATATGCAACAACTTGGAGGAACAAATATAGGTGCAACAAGAGCTCATCATCTTTATGCGACTACAAATGGAGGATACGATTCAGTTGATGCAACAGAGACCGAGTTTAGGAATAATAAAAGGGATTTGAACTGTCATATTGGTGATAGTGATGCATAGATGTTGATTACAAAGATGGAAAACAGGAAAAAACATGTTGCAAATTTCTCTTTTGAATATCTTTGTTGAAGGCAATGAGTTAGACTGCTTGTTTTGGGCGGATGAGATGGCAAAGTATAATTACGAGAATTTGGAGACAATATATCTTTTGACGCAACTTTCGAACAAATAAGTATGTTCTCTTCAGTTTAATTTATTAATTTTTTAATGAAACTTTCACATGTGAAAAATATGTTTAAATGGCTTTAGTAGTTTGGCTAAAGTAATTTTCACATGTGAAAAAATAAGTATCTAATTCAAGTTTTTGTTCGATTTTAGTTTGTAGTAGATAATATTCACATGTGTTGGAAAAATTAAACTAATTTATAAAATATATATTTCACTTGTGAAAAAGTAATCGATAAATTTATTTTTGTAGATATAAAATGGTATTTGTACCTTTTACGGGCATTGACAACCACGAAAAGTGTGTCACATTTGGTCTTTGGAATGCTATCTAATGAAACGACAAAGTCATACATTTGGTTGCTCGGATGTTTTCTAAAGGCCTTTTCAAAGCAACCAAGATTAGTAGTAACTGATCAAGATCCTGCTATGAGAAAAGCTGTTGCTACGGTGTTTAAAGAGTCAAAACACAGGCTTTGTATGTGGCACATAACAAACAAGCTTCCATTTAAGGTAAGACATTAAATTCAAATGTGAAAATTATTTTTAAAGTTATAAGTGAAGTAAGACTGGCTATAATTATTTTAGGAATTTATTGATTATGAAATTTTCACATGTGAAAACAATCAGAAAAAAATATTACTTTTTTAAGGTTTCAAATGCAATTTTCACATGTGAAAAATATTTTTGAATGATATTTTCACAATAATCTATAAAGATATAAAGTATTTTCACAAGTGAAAAAATTCATTTAAGAATTATATTTTGATACAATTAGACGATTTTTGTTTTTGTTATCACAAAATAAAATTTATTTTTTATAGATTATTGTGCTTTGTTTTTAACATAGGTTATAAAAAAGCGTAATTTTCAGTTGCAAAACCATTCTAGACAATGGTACTTTTAGAAGAAGGTTGCACCGCTTGGTTTGGAGTCCGTATGTAGATCCGTAAGAATTTGTGGAAAAATGGTTGTCGTTGATTAATGAATTTAACTGCAAGAAAACAAATGGTTATCGATATGTTTGAAATAAGAGATGATGGATTCCACTTACTTCAAAGATGTTGAATTGTGTGGGCTTATGAGAACTACATCAAGATCCGAGAGTGAGAATTGTTTTCTCAAACTTTACTACCGATGGATCAACAACGTTAAACTTCATGATGGGCTTTGAATGCGCTATGGAAAGACAAAGGCATAAACAAGAAGTTTTAGATGATCAAACAATTCAAAAGTTCCAAGATACAAGACTAAATTGGCAATAGAGCGTCATCTTTGCAAAGATCTACACAAGGACAATTTTTTGTCGATTCAAGATGAAATAAATTATCCTGTTTATAATTGTCATCAAGTGTCAGAAGTTATTCAAGATGGCATAGAAGTTCTGACAATAAAAGAACTTAGAGAAATAATGCCTAGAAAATCAAAGAAGAAATATAATTTTGAAGAAATTGAAGTTCAAAATAGAAGGGACGGGACAAAAAAATATAAGAAAAAAAAATTATACATATTTAAATTTTTTCTCACCAAAAGTTCTGGAACTGAACAATATCTGCTCTCATTTTCTTCATCCACCATTGAATTGTCGATAATTACAACTTTTCGTTTCTTTATATCAAAGCAAATCAAAAAGAAGTGGTCTACACAGCATATAGGAAAGAATATCTGATTCAAAAAATATATATATATATATCAATTAAAAATACATATAATATTAGAAAATGCATATTTAATAAAAACTAATAGAAAATTAAAGAGCCATTACCAGATTGAAGTTTTCAGCTGCTAAAGTCCTTTTTACTTGGTAATCAGTCCTAAGAACAATATCTTCAAAAAACTTATACTTCTCAAAATATGATGTAGAAATATCAACTATTCCCTTCGTCTGAATAACAAATTAAAGATAATACTCAATAATTGCACTTTATAGATAAGACTGAACTACAATATTCTCATAATTAGTCTTTTACAAAAAACAAAAATCATTCATATTTTATTTCTTTCACAAGTGAAAGAAAAATCAACACTTAAATCAACAATGAAAAATATTGATTTATGCAACTAACTCACAACTAGATAATTTTCTTCACAAGTGAAAATATTTATTCTAAACTTAAATAATCAGCTATAAATCAACACTGATAACAAATAATCAAAACTGATATACAAATATTCTCATAAACTATGATTTACACAACTAACTCATTCTTAGATGATTTTCTTCACAAGTGAAAATATTGTTTCTAAACTTAAAAAATCACCTCTAAATCAACACTGAATAACAAATAATCAAAACTGAGGTACAAATATTCTCATAATCTATGATTTACACAACTAACTCATTCCTATATTATTTTCTTCCCAAATGAAAATATTGATTCTAAACTTAAATAATCGCCTCTAAATCAACACTGAATAACAAATAATCAAAACTGAGGTACAAATATTCTCATAATCTATGATTTTCACAACTAACTCATTCCTATATTATTTTCTGCACAAGTGAAAATATTGATTCTCATAATCTATTGATTCTTATAATCTATGATTTAGGCAAGTTAGTCATTCCTATATTATTTTCTTCACAAGTAAAAAGTATTGAAGAACAAGTAATCAAAATTAAAAAACTCTTACAACAATTGGTTTGAAAAAGTATCTAGATGGACTTTCGGGGGATTTGTAACGCTCCATGAAGTTCAACATATCCGACCATCCTTCAATAACACTTTCTTCTACTTTCAGCCCAGGAGATAATGACTCTAGTGAAAATCAAGTAACAAAGTCTTGGATGAACTAGAATCATATACCAAATCACCGCAAAAAATATATATATATATCATTTTTAAAATTTTAACAAATTTCACAAGTAAAAGATATAAATTTAAAATTACATTGGATTAGTCTCATCAAGCGCCATAAAAGCGTATCGACCACTCTTTCTTCTCGATGCTTTTATTGGAATAATTGGACAAATCTTCCGATTTTGTATGGTGATCTTGCATGAACAGAACACCAACATCTCGTCTTGGATTTTGCCTAATAGGTGTTTCATTGATCATCGGCTTTCTATCTTCAATTTCATCTTTATCGAACTCAAATTCGGGACCCAAAGAAAAAGATGGTTTGTCGACCAAACTATGTTGTGGATAAGGGATGAAACAAAAACAGATTTCTAAAACATGACGACCATGACAAAAGTTTTACTTTCTTTTCTTCTTCAAAATTATTCTCATTTAGATTAAATGTTTTTGGAGTCCCAAAAATCCTAATGTCAATGTCTTTAGCAAATGTAACCTTCTTTGGACTTTTATCTGGAGAAAAAATAATATTCTTTTCCACTTCTTTTAAAATATCCGAAACCCCAAATATCTCAGAATCAATCTGACTTTCTTCAGTAGGTTGCTTCATCTCATCTTGATTTAACAGTTTATCTACTTCATTATTTAATGTTTGCAAACAATCAGTCAGTTGCTTATCACCAGTTTCTATTAAAGGAACTTGAAACGTTTGAAAACAAATGTTATCATCTCTTTCCAAATCATTGACTATGTCTTCAACTGGTTCTTCATTTTGGTGATTGCACTCTCCAGTGTTATCATCTCTTTCCACATCATTGACTATGTCTTCAACTGGTTCTTCATTTTGATGACTGCACTCTCCAGTTTCATAATACTCTATTTCATTTGTCCAGCAATCATCAACATTTGTTCCATAATTTCTTAAGTCATCTATCCAGTTATCATCATCAACTTCAAACCCATCAATATCTTTTCCTTACCGTTGATTAGCATATCTAACAACACTCCTTGACATATCTTCTCCATATAGATCAATATTTCTAATACAAAGGTTGAACTTAGCTTTTATCTTTTTCAACCTTTCATTATCTGGATTTTCATAAAACCATGAGGTAAACTGGTATTCCAAATCAGAAACAACTATTTCGAGCAAATCAACTTTATGATCAAGTTTATCCAATTCTGAGTCCAACTGTTTAAAAAATTAAAAAAATATATATAACGAATAACCAAATAAATTCTACTAATTAAGATAGTACAAATAAAATTAAACTAAATTGTAATAGTACATTGATGCTGATGTAGTAGCTTTTGTTCCTGCTGTCAGGTTTATAGTTGCTGCTGGTATAGTACTTATATGGTTTCTGCTGTTAATGCAGACTGGTTCCTATTGTTAGTTTTCTTTCTTCTGATATTAGAAAATATTTTGGCATTTAATCTAGAAAAATATTAATTAAAATTTAAAGTTTGTCAAACACCCTTCACATGTGAAGAAAAGAATATGTATCTTCACATGTGAAGAAAGGATGTCGAACATCCTTCACATGTGAAGAAAGAATATGTAACTTCACATGTGAATATTAGCTACTACTACATTGATTATAAAATACCAAAAACAAAAAATTTTCAATACGATCAACTCATGTTTATAGGTGATCTTAACATCAATGTATGCTATTACAATTTTATTTTTCAATTATAAAATAATACCTTTCTTTTTGTAGAATCATTGTCATTGAAATCATCTTGATTTATATCAACGATCCCAAATCCGCCATTCGAATTTCAAAATTTGCCTCTTTTAATCAAATCAAGACTCAAAATTTGATTCTTTGGAATTTCATGAGGTACATGTACTGAATCACATTTTGTTGAATGCACATAAATAAGCTGCAAAAATAGAACAAGAATAATTAGTTTCAAAAAAAATAATAATAAAAATAATAATAATAAAATAAATCACATGTGAAAAACTGATATAAAGTATAAAATAGATTATATTTATATTTTTCACATGTGAAAAACTGATATAAAGTATAAAATAGATTCTATTTATATTTTTCACATGTGAAAAACTGATATAAAGTATAAAATAAAATATAAAAAAATTATAATGTATTGATATGAACACTTACAAAGTAGATACTAGGATCATCCCTCACCCAAGTTTCTTTGCTGACATTCAAGCAGTCGAAAAAATATTTGCACTAATCAATACATTCGATTCTTGTATCTTCATGTATATAATTCAAAATTTGTTGAGGTCTGCACTGCCCACCCATTCCTCCTAATCCAAAAAAATTTGAGAATAAAACCAGCATGTTCAAACGGAATAAAATTCCTTCAACTTTAGACGTCTCAACCACTTCAGCAACCTTCTTAGGTGTTGGATTCCTAACAGCAAATTGCCTAAACCATCTTTCACTTAAATCTCCTCCCCTTTCCTTAGGCAAGTCATGAATATCTATACCTCCAACAGGCACACCCAAAACAGTGAATTAAGTCAGGTGTTATTAGAATATCATTATTCTTAAGCTTAAGCTTCATCTCGCTAGGAATAAAGTTGTCAACAACAAAATGACCTATTTTAACCGGGATTTCTTCCATCGCCATTTCATAAAGTGATCCAAACCCCATATCTATCAATTCTTTTCTTTGAGATAATGTAAGTTTCTTCATCAAATTGTACATAACTTTTGGAGAACCCCTAGTTCTAATAGACAACCATTCATCTTCATCCAAACAATTTTCTTCACCACAAACTTTACTCTTCTTCTTAACCTTGTTAACTTCAACCTTGTTAACTTCAACTTGCAGCTCAATCTGCTCAAGAAGATCTTCATCAAGAACTTTGTACTTTTTTGAAACATTGTTCCTCCTCTTTCTCTTTTTAGATTTATCATTTTTTTTATCATCTTCATCTTCCTCCTCTGAATTACAAGAAATTCTCCTATATGAAACAATCCTAGCATCTTTTAATTTCTCATTACTAAACAGATCTTTTAAATCAAATGCTTGGAGTGGTTTTCTTCCAGATCCCACTAAATCAGAGTTGTTTTCCTTCTTTTTTCCAGAATCTTCTGAAAATAGTTTTCTGCTTGCTTTAGAATTAGATGTTTTAGTCTTTCCCTTTCTTCTAATACTACTTTGGAAAATCAAATCCTTAGCTGATAGATAAACAAAATTCAACAGTTTAGTCTCTAGTATAATAAATAATTCATAAAAATGTACAAATGATTTTTTTTCAAATGTGAAAATTTTTAAATGGAATTTTTCTAAACATATAAACGATTATTTAATCAACTAATATACAACAAATAGTAATAAAAATAATCTCATTATCGGAAAATCAAATCCTTAGCTGATAGATAATCAGTCTCTAGTATAATAAATGATTCATAAAATGTACAAAAAATGTTTTTCACATGTGAAAATTTTTAAATGGAATTTTTCTAAAAATATTAACGATTATTCAATAATAGACTCTATATAAACTATCAACATAAACACAAAAGTCAGATTCCAAGTCTCCAAAACTACACACACTACTTCGGAAAATAAAATCCTTAGCAGATAGATAAACAAAATTCAACAGTTTAGTCTCTAGTATAATAAATGATTAATAAAAATGTACAAATGATTTTTTTTCACATGTGAAAATTTTTAAACAATCAGCAGAAACACAGAAGTCAGAGTCCAAGTCTCCAAAACTACACACACAGAAGAATTTTTTAAACCGCTCTTTATGAAACTAAGTAATTGCTAGATATAGTTAAATATTGTTACCAAAAAAGCAAACACAGTTACTATATTAAACAATTTTAAAATATCATAATGTCATCAAAAAAGCAATAAAAGCCAATTAACGCCAATTTGCATCCATATCATAACTATCGTCGATTTATATATTCATAGAAACCTAAACCAGCACCAGATCAACACAAAATGTAAATCTAACATAATTCCGTCATATTCAATAAAATCATTCTAATAGTACTAATATCTAAATTTTAACAACACAAATTACAATCACACAACTAATATCTAACATATACAAACATAATTCATCGGATCTAAATAATATTTATATTTTACAATCACACAACTAATAAAAGATATACGAACACAAAATACAATCACACTCAAAATAAAATACTAATTCATCGATCTAAAAATAAAATACATGAAATAATCGGTTAAATGTTTATACATAAACATGTAAAAATATTAAGGTAATAAATATTATAAAATTACCTTTAACACTTTTAGGTTTCATCTTCTTCCGAGATTATAAACGTCTGTTGAATTTCTCTTGAGCACACAATCGATTTAGGAAAACAAAATATATTAATTGGTAATCTTATATATAGACTGATTTTAATAAGAAATTGATATATTTATTATCATAACAATATAACATACCTATGATAGATTTATCGTCTGCGAGTTTGGAAGAGTGTGTAGAAGAGAGTGTGTAAAATAAGATAGAGAGTGTGTGTACTAAATCCTAATTCATCTGAATAAAATAAGAGAGAGAGTTTGAAAGGTGGTTATTGTGAAATATAAAATATGGAATAAAATAAGAGAGAGAGAGTGTGTATAGAAGACATTTATCTAAATACTAATTCAACGACAACAAACTTTGTCGTTTTGGGCCATGGGCTCATTTAGGACCAGTAATAAGATATAAAATTATTTGTCCAACAAAACTAAAGCCCAAAATATTTTTGAATGTTATACACGGTTGAAATAAAGTCATATTTTAGGACCCGTGAACCGAATCGAATATCATGTTTTGTTTCCATTTGAATTTTCAAGTCCGATGTTAGAATTAAAGTTTTACTTGAAGGAACAAACAAATTTTTAAGAACAAAATACCTTGAAAATTAGACTTATAGATAAACATATAATATGGTGTTTACTCTTCAATTTCAAAAATAGCAATTCGGTTTCAAGCATTGTGGTTGTAAGTGGTGAATTACTTTCGCTTTATTTGATGAATATTCAACGCCGTCTTGATCGATCCCCGCCCTTTTAAGGATTCTCGCCTTATTTGGTGGAGTTTGAAATAGTTGTTTTCGTGTTTCTTTTAATAGATTGTAAAATGTCATTGGTAGTATATCATGAAAGTGTTTAATAGATTGTAAAATGTGAACTTGATCGCTACAAAGCTTTTTACATTGGTTTTACAGTTGTTTGAAGATATCAAAAACATATGCCGTCTTGTATTAATAAAACCTAATATATGAATACCATCAACATTACATAATTAAAAACATAAAATGTTCACCTAAAACATACACCACAATATACTACATAGAATACCACATGATGTTCTAAAAGTCATATAATCTTAATTATCCACAACATTACATAATTTCAACACATAAAACTTGGTTATCCATATCATGCTTACAAACATGCAATATGGGGACTGAATTGCCTTCCTTCTTCATGATCGGGAATGATCCGAACAATCTTCACCTAAAAACATAAAATATATATATATATATATATATATATAATAATTAATAAAATATTTTAGTATATTTTACTTGAAAATTTCAACTTTTAGAATATTTTCTCATGTAAAAAATAAAATATTTTAAAGTTTTGAATATTTTCACTTATGAAAAATTCAATATTGATGAAATTTTACTCATATAATTTGTTTAAAATAAACATACAAAGGTATAAGCTAACCCGATGAAATTAAAATAACCTCCTTATCATCATTGGCGTCCTTATCATCATCGCTTATTTCAACTGTTTAATTAAAGTATAAGTTAATTCACCTTTTATCATTATAAATGCTTAAGAATTAAAAAAATGTATATTAATTTACTGTTTCTTCTACATTATTACAATATCGAAAACACGGAAGAGTGTATTCACCGATGAAAAAAATTCAAACATTTTGGGAAATTTAATAGAATGATAATAGTGGCCTTACATCGATAATATAATAATCTATTGATTTGAAATATTTTCTTACCTTTACTGAAGTCTTGTTTAGAAGCTTCAAAGATACTTTGAAACATCACACTCAATTGTTTCCCATTTATTTAAATAAAAAAAAGATGAGGTCCATGCCATTTGTCTTTCAGGTTTAACTATAAAAATAAATATAACTTCAATAGAATAATATAATAAAAATATATAAACTAAAGTAAAGATAAAATACCATAATCACTGCATTCAATGGCTTTAGAAGTAGCATCTACAATAACAATAATATATAATGTCAATTATAATTTTTTTTTTGATTAAAATATGAATATTATTTAATATACAAAGATTTGAATGACTTTTTCACATGTGAAAAAAAGTATTTAAAAATCAAAACTTAAGTATCTTTAATTTTTCAAACTAACTAAAGAACTATATATTAAACTACAAATTATGTTCTAAAAAAAAGAAAGAAAAAAAATTATAATAAATAGATTTGATAAAAGCTAAGTCCAATAAACCAAATTTAAATACAAAATATTAGAATGTATTTAGAATAGTAAATAAAACGTTTCAAAAAAACACAATACTAGCTTTTCAAATTTGAATTTTACCCTTACATCTCCTTGCCATTTTTGTCTTACACCTCCTTGCCATTTGTCTATCAGGTTTAACTATAAAAACAAATACAATTTCAGAAGAATAATATAAAAAAATGTATATAAAGTAAAGTAAAATAACATACCATAATCAATTTGGATTGATTAGTTTTAGAAGTAGCATCTACAATAACAAAGAATATATAGTGTTAATTATATTGTTTTTGATTAAAATATAAATATTATTTTATCATACAAAGATTTGCAATGAATTTTCACATGTGAAAAAAAATTACACTAAAAATGAAGTATCATTAAGTTTTAAAATTAACTAAAGATGTACATATTAAACAACAAATTACATCTTGAAAAAAATACATCATTTTAATCAACAGACTACATAAAACCCAAGTCAAATAATAAAAAATGTATTGATAATCAAAAAAAAAAAAAAAAAAAAAAAAAAAAAAAACACAAAACTATCATAGAACAACGAGCGAGAAAAACACAAAAAACAAACCTTTTGAAGCCATTAACAACCAACTTTTATCTAAACGATCACCGATGATAATAAAACAAAGAATTAAAATATTAATGATAGATGTAATATAATAAACAAACAAAGTATAGTCTAAATAAATAAATAAAAATATATAATTTTAGAGGCGGCTTTACGCTTGAAAATGAAAATGAAAATGAAGAAGAAACAAACTAGGGTTTCATCGTATGTTATAATGCCAATATAATTAAAATATTTTTACGGGCTGGGCTTTGATGGGCTGAAAAAGGTATTTATTATAAAAACACACTACTTAAGTCCATAATAGATTAATTTTAACTTTCAATTTATTACTATCATTTCATGAAAATATTTTACATTTTTATTTATAATTTATTATATTTTTATAAAAATATTTCATAATATTTCAACTTTTTGAATATTTTAAATATTTCAAAGTTTGATAAATATTAAATATTTCAAAGTTTGAGATAATTTTCACATGTGAAAAGTTCATTATAGATAAAAATATAATTTTTTTTATTATCTAAGCATTACTGTTTGTTATATAAAATATAGATCAAATTAAAAAGATTGCTACATAGCTTCATCAGCAATAAAAAGTATTGTACATAGCCATCTCCTAGCTTTAACAATGTCTACACCCATGCCTATATGATGTTGGTGATTATGAGCAAAGCAGGATAACAATCAGCAGGAACTTCCAACTTCAGTTCTAGCATTTTCTGCATAATCTTTACAGATACAACATACTTTACAGATAGAGGTTACTTGACATCTATAAGCTAAATTTATTAAAAATATATGCTGCTGTTAACTATAAAACAATAAAAATATAACCTTATGTAAAAAATTATATGCTGTAATCTATAAATGTAATTTGAAACATTTTGGCCAATATATCGAAATCATTTTTCCTCTAAGCTTCAATCATTTTTTTCTCGTACATCCCTATTAGCAATAGCATATAGAATCATCTTCCTCCTTTCATCTTCTGATTTATCCTCAAATTCTTGAACCAACTTCAAAAACTTATTCTTTAACAAATTCAGGTCAGACAATAAAATCTTCGCAGCAAATCTTGATCGCAATAAATTCAGTTGTGTACTTTGTTTTTGAGACTCCAAAGAAAGACCACAATCCCAATTTTTTAAACCGTTATAACTTTCCATATGAAGCATTAAAAAAACACCACAATCCACATGATTATTCTTCGTCCTCCATTTCATTTGCATCCTTGATGGGTTTGTATTTCTAATATCTTTAGACTTTGGATGTTTAACGTGATCTAAATAGGCAACAACAACTTTTTTCTACAAAACAAATTAATAAGAAAAGAAAAAAAAATTATTACGAATTATTATAAGAACATATATAAAAACAGATGGGACGATAGTAGAATAACGCTAGTGATGAGCAGTATTTAATGATTGCTAGGAAATCTGATAAGGATTGGTGTAAACAAACGGCTAATGTTTCCATCTAAAATTTCCCATGTGAATAAAAGGGAGAAATATACTTACAATTTCTTCAGGAATGCCATAATATCTTTTACTGAAAGTAGGTCCATTGGCACTATTGTCAATAACTTTAAACGAACCATTTCTGAAATCAACACATATAAGATACATGTGTCCTTTATGACAAACAGGGAAGAAAAGCTGCAGAAAAAATAAAAGCAGCTTAAAAAATTTGTTAAATTTACATATCAACTATACATTAGTTACTGAATTTTAAAAAAATTTAAAAACATACCATATCAAAAGTTTTCAATGACATAAGATGCTTTTCATCATTTCTAAAACTTTCTTTAATTCTTTTTGTGAACACTTGTAATTTCTCCAGATCAGTATGCTTTTCAATAAAGTATGATGGATTCTGCATAATAAATAATGAAATTATTGTTTTAAATATGATAAATACTATAAATATATATAGTAATATATAACAAAATTACTTACAATTACAAGATTTTAAAGAAAAATCGGATGGTAACGTATCATCTTCTTTATATAATTCCAAAACGTTGAGAATCTCTGACCATATATCGATGACATTCGTTGACAATTCCAAACTTGGGGTTAATGTTTCCATATCAATATGATTTAAACAATGGCCACTTTCACTTTTAAAATTGGTTCCTGTAATATTTGAAAAAAATAAATAAATAAGATTAGCATATAGTCAATATTTAATATATAAAAAGGAAATTTGAAATATTAATGTTTTTTTAAAATAAAGTTACCATTTAGGCGCTGTCATTGCAAATAATGTATTAGCAACAATTTGCTCATCTTCTGAAAGAGGCTTTTTAGGGTTTACAGGTTTATACTGAAAAGGAGAAAGACGATCTGGTCCATCATATATATCAACATCAGCATAATTTAAATCATCCACATAAAATCCAAAATCTGCCAAAAAATATATAATAAAAAATAATATTAATTGTTATAAACATTATTAATGTAAAAAAAATAAAAACTAAAAAAAAACTTAAATTGATATTTTTTCACATGTGAAAAATACTATAAATTGTGATAAAATTAAAAAATTCTATGTTTTTTCACATGTGAAAAATAAAAATTGTAAAAATAATATAATTGAAAATTGTAAAAATAATATAATTGAAATATGCAAAAAAATAATAATTGAAAATTAAAAAAAAAAAGTTTTAATAATAAATATTATTACAAACCATAATAATTCACAAATCATCAAGTTTTAGAATAAACTAAACCTTGATCATCTACCAGAAAATCTGAAACTTGTATTTGAGAATCTAAATCTTCATCCAGTTGTTCTTTGTTTTCAAATACATCTAAAACTTCTTCTCTTTCAGCTTTACTCTTTTTTGAGGGATCTTCTTTGGAAGTAGTAGAATTATTTTGAGGTTCAACTTGAATGTTTTCAGTGCTAATTTCATCTTTATCTTCTGCTTCTTTTGATGAATCTTGAACATCTACAGTTTTAGATTGAATCACTCCCAAGTCTTCAATCATTCCCAAAATTTCTGCACATTCAGTTTCTCCACCTCTTTGATAATCATGAATCTTCAAATCTTTATTAGGTTGTTTTTCAGGAACATTTTCAACATTAACAGCTGTCATTTCTTCTACACAATCAATCACCGGTAAATCTTGCTCACCAACAGATTCTAAAACTTTTTCACATTCAGTTTTACTTCTTTTTGGCGGATATTCTTCAGGTTCAGGTTCAGGTTCAGGTTCAGGTTCAGAATCTTTTGCTTGTTCAGGTTCAGGTTCATGAATCTTCAAATCTTTATTAGGTTGTTTTTCAGGAACATTTTCAACATTAACAGCTGTCATTTCTTCTACACAATCAATCACTGGTAAATCTTGCTCACCAACAGATTCTAAAACTTTTTCACATTCAGTTTTACTTCTTTTTGGCGGATATTCTTCATGTTCGTTTCGTTTCGAGTTCAGAATCTTTTGCTTGTTCAGGTTCAGGTTCAGGTTCATGAATCTTCAAATCTTTATTAGGTTGTTTTTCAGGAACATTTTCAACATTAACAGCTGTCATTTCTTCTACACAATCAATCACTGGTAAATCTTGCTCACCAACAGATTCTAAAACTTTTTCACATTCAGTTTTACTGCTTTTTGGCGGATATTCTTCAGGTTCAGGTTCAGGTTCAGGTCCAGCTTGTGTGTCTTCTTGGATTTTTTTATGATGGAATATCTCAAAGCAGTGATCATCTCCCTAATAATTAAAAAATTAGCATTAATAAAAATTTAAAGATAGTTTCACATGTGAAAAATATAAGTTATTAAAAAAATAAAGCAAGAAAAAATAGTTTTCACATGTGACAGAATTTACTTTCCTTACATCAGATGGATTTAAATTTTACCTGACTTTCATCATCTGAATTGACTGATGTTTCATTCATTGAAATATCATGATCTCCCATAATCCCTTTCCCTTTCCCTTTCTCTACCAAATCATCATCTTCCTCTGCCAAATCAGCAAAATCCTGAAAAATCAAAGATTGTGTTTGTTAACCATGAAGGTATGGAAGATACTAATTTGATTACTTAAAGGTTCTAACTTCTAACTTCTAACTGAAGGAAATATAACATAGGCTATCAGATGTCATAGTTTTTGAGAGGTTCAGTTCCCAAGTTTCTGCTGATAGAACTTCCTTTGCTGCTGGTAGTGATAAGATGCATAAAAAGTTAAAATGTTTGCATATACAGTTACTTCTTTAGAGACACCTGAGGTTTCTACTCAAGATATCTCTTCACCTACTAGGGTTGGTCTAATTCTTTGAGGTGATTTAAAAGTATTGTTTTCCTTTGACGACATTATAAAATATATTAAAGAAAAAAATACCTTTGACTCTAATCCACAAAAATCGTCTTGTTTCGGTAGTAATCCAAAACCTCCAGCCTCGATTTCTAATTTCTCTCTATACTTCATTTGAATTGTCTTCCATTCTTTAATTACTGGCCTTTGACGAGAAACAGGAAAACGATCACATCTTGTTGAATCAAGATATAAGAGCTACAAATTAAAAAATTTACGTAAATAATAAATTCAAATAAGTGAAATAAGCTATAAATGAATTTATATGTAATGAGTGATTACTTACAGTCATAAATGTAATTGGACCTGTGAAGTAGTGATTGGACCTGTAATTCCACTTTTTTATGCTTGGAGCCAAACAATCTATTATATATTTACACCAATTTACACTTTCAACTTTCTCAAGGACATCATCATTTATACTCTTCAAAATATTCAAATTACATGCTCCTTGCGTATCACACATCCCCATTGTATTTGCAAAGAGTATCAAAAAATTCATTTTAAACAACTTCCCACAATCATTTGTTGAAACTATAACATCCGTTATATCATTCGGTTCGATGTCATTCTTCCTAGACTTAAAAGAAAATTGATTTAACCATTCTTGGATAAAAGGATCATCGCCTTTCTTTCATTCAAGGAATCTAATGAAATTCTTCCTATAGGAATACCAAGAACTTCATGTACCTTACTTTCAGAACATCTATATAACCATTACTTAATGGTAATTTCATTACTTCGGATCTAACTTAGAAATAACATAATATCCTAAACATCCGGGATATCGTGAATCATCATCTCAACAAAACCTCCAAAACCCATTTCTATCAAAACCTCTTGCCTTTTAGCATTTAAAATGCTTATTGCGTAAAAAGAGCGCGATTGGTGCTTGTCCTTGTTCTAATAGAAGGAATTTTATCATTATCTATTACTTTTCTGTTTTTTGTCTTTGGTTTAAAATGATCATCATTGTCCTTATTTTTCCTCTTTCTCTTACCAAAATCATCACCAGTAGTCTTTCTAGGTCTTCCCCTCTTACCAGCAGTTGAAGAATCAGTTCCTTTTCTTGCCTTATCTATAAAATAAAATAAAAAATATTAATAAAATATATTTTTCACTTGAGAAAAATTAACAATATGCATACTAAAAAATATTAGTTTTACTGTTTTCACATGTGAAAACTAGGCTCACAACACAAAATAATCTAAAAAGTGTTATTGTAGAAAGGAAATAGTTCTTTTCAACAAAAGGAATAACCGAAAGATGTTAATAAGGATGTATGGCAAAATGTATGATAAAATGATATTAAAGATGTTAAAGTTATTTACGAATTATCACCAAGAGACTTTTTGGTCTTCCTCTCTTACCAGCATTGACGAATGAGTACATTTTTGAATCGTCATTAGCGGAATCATACTAACAACATTATCCAAATCTAAATCAATCTTCATCTCAGAAAAAATTATTTTATTTTTCAATGTCAAGTACTAGAAAGAAAGCAGAATGTATGGAAAAGAGTGTGATAAAATTGAATGATGACAATAATAAAGAAGAATCATAGAATCGATTTAGTTTTTACCGAATCATTACCGAGAATCTTTCTTGGTCTTCCCTGTTACAAAGCAGTAGAAGAATCGGTTCCTTTTCTTGCCTTATCTATAAAATAAAATAAAAATATTAATAAAATATATTTTCACTTGTGAAAAATTAACAATATGCATACTAAAAATAAGAGTTATACTATTTTCACATGTGAAAAATAGGTCATTAATAAGGATGTTGGCAAAATGTATCATAAAATGATATAATGGCTATGCTAAAAGCAGAATCATGGAATTAGATTAAAATTATTTACGAAAATATCACCAATGAGACTTTTTGGCCTTCCTCTCTTAGCGAGTTGAAGAATGAGTACATTTCTTTGCCTTATCTATAAAATAAAATAAAACCATTTAAAAGAACAAAAATATCTATATTGAAATCGAAATCTTCATCCGAATAATAATAATAATAATAATAATAATAATAATAATAATAATAATAATAATAATAATAATAATAATAATAATAACAAAAAAAAAAAAAAAAAAAAAAAAAAACGAACAAAAATATCTATTAAATTAAAATAAAATTATAGATTAAATTTATGTACCGAATCGTCGATGGCGAAATGTGTACTAACAACCGATGGAAAATTTCGGTCTTCAGTATAATCACCGGTTTTTTTTGTGTAGAACAAGCAACCGCATTAAAAGGATATATAATTTTAAGTATCATGTAAATATTAAATACGTTTAATAAAATGTTATTATAATTAATTTGAATTCAATAAAAAAATACTTTAAAATAACAAAATTAGTTTATGTTAAATTACCTTTAACAACATTATCCAAATGTAAATCAATCTTCATCCGAAAAAAATTATTTTATTTTTAAATGTCAAGTATTACAAAGGACATAATGTATTGAAAAGTGTATGATAAAATGAAATGATGACAATATTAAAAGCAGAATCATGGAATTAGATTAAAAGTTTTTTACCAGAATTGTCACCAGTAGTCTTTCTAGGTCTTCCTCTCTTACCAACAGTTGCTTTTTTTGCCTTATCTATAAAATAAAATAAAAACTATTTATAAAATATATTTTTCACTTGTGAAAAATTAACAATATGCATACTAAAAAATATGAGTTATACTATTTTCACATGTGAAAACTATGCTAAAAAAAGCATGCTTTAGTGTTAGGCTGTCAAGACAAAATAATCTGAAAAAATGTTATTGTAGTATGGAAATTTTTTGTAAAATAGAATCTTCACAAGTGATGAAAAAAATTTGAAAAACTTTTCAAAAAACTGTTTTTGTTTGTGCTGATTTTAAGTTTCACTTTTATGTTTATCACATGTGAATAAAATTTATATTACCTTTAATGACATTATCCATATTGAAATCCGAATCTTCATCTGAAAAAAAAAAAAAAAAACAAAAACAAAATTTAAATCATAATAATGCAAATTTAAAAAATATATATATTAAATTAAAATAAAATTATAGACTAAATTTATGTACCGAATCATCACTAGCGGAATCAGTACTAACAACATTATCCAAATCTAAATATGATTCTTCATCTGCGAGATAATTAATTAGTTTTATGTAACTTCTATAATCTATACAAAATGAAACTAAAATTAGATTAAAGTTTTTACCGAATCACCACTAGTAGACTTTCTTGTTGAATAAGTTCCTTTTTTTCGTTATCTATAAAATAAATACAAAGTATAAGCTTATAATAAGTATTGGTGAATTTCATCAAAAAAAAAAAAAAAAAAAAAAATTGGGGAATTTCATCACAAAAAAGAGATCAATAATGCAAAGTGACATTTGTCCAAAACTGTACTAGTACCAAATACTAACATATAAGAGCACCTATACTTATCCTAAACCACAAGAAACACCATTCAAAAGCAAACAAAACACAAACAAAGTAAAACTCATTAAAACTAAGCAATCTAAACATTTAGGCATAGACCTCAATTTCATCAGCTTAACAATCTCAAACAAACATAATCCAATCTCAAAAAACAAACATTAACCCAAAATACACTTTTATTCTACCTCCAAAAATACATATCTCCACAACAAAAGATTAAAAAAACTAATCCCCGAATTTAACACAACAAAAAGTCAAAACTTATCTTAATCTAAAAACTTATTGCCAAACACTTAACATTATTGTACTCATATATTGTTTTGAGAATTCAAATACTTAGCTATACTAAAAACTTATTGCCAAACACCCTTGTATGGATACTAATATATTCAAAAAACTATAAATAAATAAATAAATTTGTTATTTCTATACTTTTACAATAATCATTAAACAATAAATAAAATTATAATTATTAAAAAAATTACCATTAACAGGTTGGTGTATATTTCTTCTTTCTAGCGATACTCTTTCTTCTTCTTCTCTCGTAACATAGAAATTACGAACAACAATATATGATTAATAACAATAGATGATTAATAACAATAGAAATAATGTGTAAGAAAACTAACTTGGAACCGACGAATGTTGTTTTTCATCCATAAAATTAGGGTTCAAAAATAGATTTGGGGTTTTTGTCAAAACCGATGATGATGGTGGTTTTGGGAATGATGGTGGTTTTGGAAATGGTGATTAAATATTGGTGTATCTGGATAATAAACTTTCTAGGATGGATTAAAATATCTGATTAATTTGTGTGAATTCTTTTTAATTCAGATTTGGATTCACTAAAGTGAGGGAAATGTACAAGTGAAGATATGTGATATACAAGTCTAGGGAGCGTAGGTGATTTGGATATTTGTTAACACGTGTGGTTTTATTTAAGTCACTTTGTAGAAAGTGTCTTTTGGCTTGATCCAAAATCACTCAAACAAAGAGTAGCCATAATTTCATATTTATACTTTTCTACCTCATAATTTCATATTTCCAAAGGATATCTTTACTATCTAAAATGGAAAAATAGTCAAAGAGGAAAATGAAAACTTAGAATATTGAATATTGAAAGTCAATATTTTTAAACCTTTAAAATATCAAACATTGAAAGTGAAAACATTGACAAAAGCTATTCGTTTGGAAACAAGTCATGCGTTTGGAAAGAAATGGCCTTTGGAAAGTATTCATTACCTTCCTATTGGTGCAAAGGAGAATAACCTTGGAACATTGTTGGACAAAGAAATGGCCCTTTGGAAAGTATTCATTACATTCCCTATTAAAACTATGTTAGGAAACATAGTTGGAACATTGCTGGACAAAACTACAAGAAATCAAACACATATATTTCAAGGCGGGAAAAGGGAAAACTCAAATTGATTGCCTATTGCCTATCCAAGAATTAAAGTGGACAAAGTGCAAACATCTTAACTACATCTGTAATGTGCTTATTTAATTTTCTTGAATTTTCTCTCTTTTTTTGTATGTGAACTGTTTATGAAGTCTTAAAACTATTAATATGGTTCGTTCTAATATGTAGGCCATCATGCGAAACCTTCCAGCAAATATATGACATATTAAAATCATGCTCTGTACTTGGTTCCCGGCGTCAAAGAGGAGATTTGATGATGATCCCGAGTTTAAAAAAGATAGCGCAAGAGGCGGTGGTTAGTCTTCAGGTGAGTAACCGTTTTGTGCTACACAACTTTGCAATCTCTATAATTTGTTTCTTATTTCTTATTTGAAATAAATTATTGAATATAACATTAATAAGTAGATGATGATCTTTTTTTGATAAATGATTTTTGCTTTGTGGGTGTTGAGGCAGATGAAAACATAACATATTTTATTGTATTTTGTTTTGTTGGTTTTGTTGTTGTATATGAATATTTAGCAAGATGACAGGAACTGCAATTTTGACAAAACGAGACAGTCCAGGAACTAAACAAGGGTATCTGATTATATTGTTTGAATCATGAAAATGTCTATTAATTTTTCCTAGTTTAAGTGTAAAACTAAATAGTTAGTATACAGTGATGATAATCAGCGTGTACTTACCATCATTTAAAATAATCAATTAAGTTTAATACTTGAGAATACTACATCGACTACACTCGAAGCCAACTGATATACTTATTCGTCTCATGTTCAAACTTTTTCATTACCTCTTTTACAAAATAATTTATAAAAATGAAATTGTGCAAGTGGTCATTTATCAAGGTTAAGTTTCAATAAAATGTTTTTTATATTCTTGATACATGTTAAGAATTTTATTTGAGTTGAATTATCGCATATTACAACCTTTTGCAATTACATTATGATATTTTCACGTCATATTTTTAACGTTACACAAAAACACATACCACAATATATCGCATATTGTTAATTGTATGTTGCTAGAAACTTCCGTTGTGAAGCACGGGTCCTCGCCTAGTATTAAAATTTGTATATATTGATACCCTTCTAGTAAATTATAATTTATTGATTATTGAATATAAATTGCACGGGCATCATAAGTGTTTGATACCGTTTTTTTTCGTGCTACGTTGTTGTTTGTGTTTTTTTTAAATTATGGCTTTTTTTGTATTTTTTTAAACTATATGGATTTTTTTGGGACTTTCATATTAATTTGTTGACTAATAGTATTTGGTCCATTCGTTTTGACCTACCTAATTTTTATTCTTGCTCTCTCAATTGTCGATCATATAACCATGGCGGGAAGCCAAACATTCAAGAACTCTTGGCGGCTTGTGGTTCCATGACCTTGCCAACGCTTTTAAGTACCTCTTTAGAGGTGATGAAGATCGGAGTTCTTTGAATCGTTTGGAAGAGGAGCGTGACCACCGGGCGCAAGGTTCACAAAGGGAGAGAACCGTTATGGAAACCCACGGGTATGGGCCTTTCATTGGGGAAGCTGTAGATGGTTTAAAAGGTTTGTTGGAATTGCAACGTGTTGATAGGGACACGTTGGTTGCTCTGTTGGCCCTTCTGGATGCGGTGCGTGATGGCATAGCAGTCAAGGAGAGGCAAATTGTGCTAATGGAGCAGAATGAGGGGATGTCTGATTAGTTTAGTTGACTGTGGCTTTTGTTGGTGGGTTGTTTGCAGCTTTTATTAGTTGGATTAGGCATGGTTGGTTAGTATTATTAGTAATGCTTTTATAAAGTTATGTACTGTGTCTTGATGGATGTACCCTTTAGTAGGGTACCATTTTGTTTTCTGTAGGATAATCCATCTGATGTAAGGAAACTATTGTAAGTTTGTCTATGGTAATGGAAAATCAGTATCTTTATCCTATATATGTTTTATTCTTTTATCTATTTTTTGTGTAGTAAGGTGTTTGTAGTGGTTTAGACTGTGTTTCCAGGTTTTAGTTTTTCTATTCAATTGTTCACGACTCTGTGCGTATAAACTTTTCTATGATGCTTTTTGGGATAGGACTTTGTAGTGGCTTATACTGTTGGAAGTTGTCTGCGGATTGTCCCTTGTTTAGTTGTATAAATGTTACCTGTAGCTTGTGTTTAGTTGTGTTTGCTCTTGTTGAACGATATAGTTGTTTTGGCTGCTATGTCTCGTCCTGGTCGTCTTACGGAACTTGGTTTTGCGTGTGATAGTGATTTACTCCAGGATCATATGTGCCTTTTTTTCAAAAGGGAAGTTATTGCTGCTCGTGAATGGGAGACTATGGTGCGTCTGCCTTGCTTTGAGATTGCTGCACGTATCAGGTACCTGGATGACTTGATCAAGGAAGTTTTTCAAAAACGGCATGATCCTTGTGAAATCAGGTTACGTTTCAGCGAATGCTTCGTGAGGCTACATCATCAGTATTCGTGCAGTGTAATGGTTTATTGTCTTTGTCAAGTGTTTGTTTGTGTGAGATCAACGATCATGAGTTTCAAGCATAATGTGAAGATAAAAGGGTAGCTACTTTTATCGCCTGTTTAGTTAGTGATAGTTTAGCCTGGTGTGGTGCTTGGTTAGTTTCTGGTGTGTGATATATAATTCATGGCATTATGTACTAACGACTCTTTATATTGATTGAAAATGGCATTGCTTAGCCTTCTTTTTTACATCCTTGTGATTTACCTAGAGATTACTAATCTGCAGTTATTACTGTACATACCCTACACGTAAAGTCTTTACATTGGCCTATTTAGTTTAAGTATCTTATATCTAAATAAATCGCAACTAGACTCAACATACTTCTTCAACAATTTTGGGAGTGATCCACGTAGACCCATCAGATATTAAGAATTGTATTTATGCTAACCTCTGGTTCAGATGTGCCACTATGCATCTGTGTTTATGCTAACCTGTGGTTCATCGGATATTAAGAGTTGCATCTGGGTAATTTATTGAGACATAATAATTCAAACATTATTTTTTGTTTTTTCACATGTGAAAGTAAAATTCAAATGTGCAGAATTTTAATTCTAACACATTGAAAATAGTTTTAATGAATCTTAACAAATTTCATCTATCAGTATTACATAGTAATTACACACATAAACTTCCGTTAACATAATTAAACATACATTACCCAAAATACCATTAAGTATTATAGTTATTTCGTCACAGAATCCAAAAGATACTACATAGCATACCAGATGATCTACCAAAAGTCATAGAATCCTAAAACATCCACATTACATAATTACACACATAAACTTCCGTTAACATAATACAAAATTTCAAAGAGAATATTCATTCATATCATGCTTGACAAACATGGAATATGGAACTGAATTTGCCTTCCTCGAACACGTTCAGAATGATTTGAACCATCTTAAAGCGTATCATCTTTGGTGAACAAACCCACAAACTTCGCCAAAACCCTCCAATTTCCTTTCATTACAACACAACAATTTAAAAACAACACAACAACAATTTAAAAATTGTTACTAGTTTGAATGAGTCATTTGACGTCGCACATAGGGTGTATAAAAACATTCTCTTCATCATCATGATCGGCATGTAAAGTCCAACGGCAGATTGAAGCCAGCCTCTTATCTGCATTATACGCACTTATAATATTTTTCACATGTGAAGATAAAAACTTTAAAAATCAAAATTAGTTTGATAAAACATAAAGAGGCCCAAAAGATAAAGAGGCCCAAAAGATTGAAGTCCAAAAGATAAAGAAACCCAAAAAATAAAAATTAGTTTGATAAAAATCAAAAATTTTCACATGTGAAGATAACAACTAACTGGATTCACAAAACATAAAGAGGCCCAAAAAGATTGAAGTCCATAAAAGAAAAAAACTCTAACTGGACTTTAAGTACAACACAATCACAAACAAAAATCTCATTCTCAAAGCTAGGGTTTTAAGTGGTTTTCCTCTTTCTTTCAAAAACATCAAATCATTTTAAAATTGTCATCAACACCAACAACTCGCCAATATCGGTAATCATCATTAATCGGACCATCCTCCATTGATTATCATCATCATCATCATCAGTAAGTGGATTAAGATTTTGATTCATGATTATAGATAAAATATTTTTTTTCTTCTATATGTTTAGAAATTAGATATGTTTAGTAATTAGAAAGTAGAACTCTAGTAATTAGAAAGTTGGCGTCCATTATTAGCTTACTTCATGTAATAAAACCTCCTGAGCTTCAAGGTTTTTTATATTAATTATAAATAAAGAGAAACTTATGGCGGTTGAACCTACCTCATTTTTATGTACTGTAATTGTTAGAACTTGTGAAATGTGAATATGTTATATGATGGTCTACGTAATTAATTGATTTTTTATACACGATTATTTGATTTGTAAGAATATCTTCGCGTGTGAAGATATTCAACAAGATTGATGTTTTGATCTTACTCACATTCTATTTATACTAGATTTGAAAAAAAAACATAGGAAATATTGATACCACATAAACAAACATTAAAACATTTTCGACAAACTAAAAAGCTAATATGATACTAAAAACATAAAAAGACTATCATCATAAACTACTTTTTAGTTCCAGAGCTCTCTCCCTTGCTTTTCTTATTTGCTTTGAGTTGTTGAAACAGATTTTCAAGTCTACTAATCCTATTTTCCAAATTATAAAGATTTTCAAATCTTGTAGCATTGTTCACTTGTTGCTCCACTTCGTTTTTATCATCTTCCTCAGTTTGTTGCACCACCTCGCTTTGCTGCATCACCACACTTTGAAACTCTTCCTCCACCTGATTTTGTTGCACTATGTGACCTTCCTGCATAATTTCACCTTGCTGCACCACCTCACTTATAGCCTCCTGCTCATTCTCTAGATCTTCCTCATCTTCATCTTCTTCCTCCTCTTCCTCATTAATTCCATAAATCTCATTCCAGTAGAAGTCTTGGCGACGCAGCCAAGTAAGGATATTTGTCCTCATCCACACACTCACTTGCCTATACCCATATTCTGAAATCGGTTCTTCCCCAAAGGCATCTAACACTGCATCAAAAATCAAATAACTGTTTAAGACAAACTCATACTCTTCTTCATCATTTTGAAAGTTTCCATTTGGTGCTGCCATTATTCTTGAGTGAGAATAAGAGAGAAGAAAGTGAGTGTGTGTGATAATAAGAGAGTAGATTTATGTAGTACAATATGGAGTATATAGTACATAAAATAAAGTATTTTTTACACTTTGCTGTACATTAGTGAGTATACTGTAAAAAAGTAAATTATATAATCAGTAACAAGAATCTTATCTTTAAATTCTGTCACAAATAATCTTATCTTTTCTATTATCTTTACATTGTGTTGCAGTAACAAGAATCTTACCTTTATTTTAGTTTGGTTGTACAAATGTTCTTTTCACTTGATTTGACTTTTACTTGTACAGGTTATTTGCGGCTTCTATAGCATCCATATCAGTTTCTATTTCTAGTTCTCGGCGTTTTGCCTCTGATATAATAGCAAATGGAACTCTAGGCATCAGAGTCAGATGCCGAGAACTAGAAATATAAAGACAGGCTGAGTAGATGATTTTCAATTCACCTATGGCTTTAAGAGTGTTACGGTTTGAATATTTTATTTATTAATTTTTTTAGGTCTCGGTGTTTTGTTTGTAGGTAAGTGTTTTATTTTCATTGCATTAATGTTTTATAAGCTTTTATTACTTTAAAAATATAGCATTTGCAAGTTTTAATCTTGACACTTTGTTTGTGGATAACTAGAAACACCATCGATACATATCACAATGATGGACCAAACAAAAGATATGTGTTTGTTGCAAAGAGGAATTTGTTACAAAGATGATCATGAAGATGCAAGAAAACAGAAAGGTTAGTCTTACATACTAACAAGGCAGATTTATTGAATGAAATATTTAACAATCATGTTTGATGGCTTTCACACAAATAATTGTTAGAATTGGCCTCAGCTCTAAGTTGGTCACATTTAGGATGTCTAGACATCTGCTTCTCTTGCTTCTTTATGAAAAATTAAAAAATATATTTTTACAATAACAAGCATAAACTGCCTTATATAGACAAACGTCAGATAAAAAAAAAAGCATAGATACATAACTGTTTTGTAATTTGTTTTCACTTAAATTTATTCATATTTAATTTTAAAAATATTAATTTTTATTTTTATTCATTACAATATCTTAAATAATTTCACTAATGATGCCAATTAAGTTTTAACAACAGGTTTATCTATGGCTATAACCAGTTTGAAACAAAACTAACAAATAGGAAACTTAGTGTTAATATAACCGATAAAATGTTAACGGACAATAGGTATCTAACATGTCTGGACAATTGCTAGAATTAGGATAGTTTCTTAGCTTAGTAAACTTAGGATAACTAGCCATTGTGTTTTCTTAGTTATTTTAGACAACTAAGCAGTTGGTTTGTCAAAAAATTAACATGGGAATTTATTTTTTCTTAGTAAAGACAACCTTCTTTTTAAAATAAGTGATCCTGTTCTCATAATTGAATGTTTCACATGATGCACAGACCATCCACTATTTGTCTGATATCACATGGTATTATTAGTGGTTGCATTCCACATTTAGAATTTTTGTCCTTATCATTCTGTCTTTTAAAATAAAGCATTGATCATTTACTGTCATTCAATATCAAAGCAATGAAAAAATAGCCAAAGTAATTTACTATTTGTTCGACCACTTTAAAACCACCAAAAATTGTCGATGATTTGCTTTTCCACTTGCGAGATATTCACAAGAGTTACTATTTATGAAGACAATTGAAAGCAGTTTGTACCTAACCATTTACTTGAAAAAGTTTTCAACAAATTGCATTTACTTCAAAAGTTTGTACCTAATCATCAAATGCTAATTTTTTTTTCTGACAACTTTACAAATGTTTTGTTTCTAATGTTCTTACTTTTATTATGTTTATGCGGTGGCAATGGAGCATGCAACCTGCAGAAAAAGAGGACCAAAAACACGAAAAGAAGAAAGGAAACTAAATGTTAACTTAACAATGTAAATAGTGGGTTGATCTTATCAAAATCTAACCCATTTGACTTTTGAGTCAAAGTATCGACTTTCATCTATTTTAGCTGAGTTGTTTTAATGAACATATCTGAGAGTTATTAATGATATTGAATATGTTGCTTACAATTTGGTTACCTACCAACTTTATTTTGTTAGAAAATTGGTCTTCATATTGTCTGTTTAATGACTCGGATCTTATCTGGGTCAAAACCAACTCAACAAGATCACTAGTACTAAATTGCTAATATCTACGGTTTTACATTTACACTTTAAACTTTTTGATCACACTTTAAACCATTTTGATCTTAAAAGAATTGAAAATTACATACTATTTTTAGTAACAAGCCATATGTAAGTAAGTTAAACCGGGAGCATAATCATTCTTACTAATTGATATTGTGCATCAAGGAAAATAATTAACAATAGTTCAACGATTGCAAAAAGATAGTTTATCTATTTGCAGAAACCGATGAAAAGAAGAAGTGGAAATTCATATCTTATAATCGTGGGTGATGGATGCCATTAGCATTAGCTATATAAACTTTCAAAATTATTGACTATCACAAAGTTATTAGCATTAGCTATATAATCGTGGGTGACCATTAGCATTAGTTATTGACTTTCAAAAGCGTTATTGCCTGCCCCTATATAGTTCATTACGGTATAGTAGTTATTGACATTCAAAAGCGTTATTGCCTAAAACTTTTATTATAACAATCTCAAAAAAACAGCACTATCTCAAAAAATAAAACAAAGCTAGATAAGCTAACATCTTTAAAATGATCACATAAGGAATCAGTTAAAAAAGTTAGTTTTACTTATATTCCAAAAAAAATGCTATTATTACTTTTTTAGTTCAGAAAAGTTGCAGAATGTATGCCTCAACTGATACTAACAAAAATTACTTAGCTCATAATTCAAAAACAAATCCCACTGATAAGACATCTGAATCAGTTGAACATAGTGATTCTACTAAACCATTAAATCAATCAGACTGATACACCAACTCGGCTGTAAAAACAATGACCTCACAAAGCAGACAAAGTGAAACAAAGCGAGCCTTCACCATCATGCACAAAACACATAATATCACGGGATAAATTGATATAACAATGACTCAATGGGACTATGCCATCTTGGCTAAATTGATGTTCATACATTCCAACAACTCACAAAACCTCATGGACCTAACAACATTGAAAACTTAAATAATCGCTAATCTCAACATTATTCACATGCGAAGATACTCTAACTAAACTTAAATCCGATAATAACCTCAAAATTACATTGCTTACTGATATTCTTCACTTGTGAAAATAAATTTAAAAAAATTAAATTCACATGTGAAGATTCTCTAAACTAAACTTAAATCTGATAATAACCTCGAAATTACATTGCTTACTGATATTCTTCACTTGTGAAGATAAATTTTAAAAACTTAAATCACTAATCTCAACATTATTCATATGCAAAGATACTCTAAACTAAACTTAAATCCGATAATAACCTCAAAATTCAATTGCTTACTGATATTCTTCACTCGTGAAAATAAATTTTAAAAAATTAAATTCACATGCGAAGATACTCTAACTAAACTTAAATCCGATAATAACCTCAAAATTACATTGCTTACTGATATTCTTCACTCGTGAAAATAAATTTAAAAACTTAACTAATCACTAATCTCAACATTATTCATATGCAAAGATACTCTAAACTAAACTTAAATCCGATAATAACCTCAAAATTCCATTGCTTACAGATATTCTTCACTCGTGAAAATAAATTTTAAAAACTTAAATAATCGTTAATCTCAACATTATTCACATGCAAAAGATACTCTAAACTAAACTTAAATCCGATAATAACCTCAAAATTACATTGCTTACTGATATTCTTCACTCGTGAAGATTAATTTTAAAAACTTAAATAATCACTAATCTCACCATTATTCAAATGCACCTAAATTAAACCTAAAAAACTATGATTTATGCAATTTAATTCATCTCTAAACATCAAAAACCTAATCAGTAAAACTATTATTTCACAAACACATCATTAGATAGTAGCGTAAACAAAGCGAGAACCTAATAAACCAATAAAAATCTTCACATGTGCAAAAATAGATGTCTAATAAAGCAAATAAATCAATTAAACATATTCATGACATAGTCAACGGGAGAAAAAGTTGTTAAGCAGCTTAAAAACTAAATCGATTTAAATAGAAAAATATAAATTAGAGATCCAATACATGATAAGCGGGATATAGAAAGAACGAGATGACGGCGGTGGCGGAGATGCGTTGACGGAGATGATGAAGATGCGGTGGCGAGGCGATGGAGATGAAGAAGATGTCGGATATAGAGTTAATAGCAAGATCGGTTTGCTAGTTAAGTTTGAGTGTGTTTTGTGTGTGTGTTTAAGTGTGATAGAAGAGAGAGAAAACGGGATAAACTTTAGGGGTATGAAAGCAAATGAAGATAATTCACTAGACCCTAAAAATTTCGTAATATTTACAATAATGCCATTCAGCCCAAAATCAGTTTACTTGATCCTACGGTCCGGATCTCTTCTCGCTCTCACAAAAATATACTTCTCATTTGAGCGCTTGTCTACATATATATATATATATATATATATATATATATATATATATATATATATATATATATATATATATATATATATATATATATATATATATATATATATATATATATATATATATATATATATATATATATATATATATATATATGTATATATGTATATGTATATATGATATGTATATGTATATATAGATATATAGGTTTGGGATGAAAGTTTCTTAATGAAAAGAATGAGAAGGCGTGTGGAGGTGACATGTCACCTTTGCCACATCATCATCTTACACATCACCATACCCTTCCCACCCCCCTTTAGCCCCCCTACTACCCCCGAAAAAAAAATTTTCCCCAAAAAAAAAATTTTTGGGCAAAAATTTTTTTCCGCCAAATTTTTCTTGCATCACGGTTATAAAGTTCTTGCATCACAAATCATAATTTTAGTGCATTAAGGTTATAAATTCTGCATCACAGTTATAAAGTTCTTGCATCACGGTTATAAAGTTCTTGCATCACAATCATGATTTTAGTGCATTAATGTTATAACATTGATTTTAGTGCATCATAGTTGATTCACTTAACTATTAACTATGATGCGATAACTTATAATAAAGATGCACCAAGACTTATTAGTGCATTAAGGTTATAAGTTCTTGCATCACAATTATGATTTTAGTGCATTAAGGTTATAAATTCTTGCATCACGGTTATAAAGTTATTGCATCACAATCATGATTTTAGTGCATTAAGGTTATAACCTTGATTTTAGTGCATCATAGTTGATGCCTTTGAACTATTAACTTATAATAAAGATGCACCAAAAGTTATTAGTGCATTAAGATTATAAGTTATTGCATCATGGTTATAAATTCTTTGCATCATAATCATGATTTTAGTGCGTTAAGGTTATAAATTCTTGCATCACAATTATAATTGTGATGCGATATTTATAATCTTGTGATGCGATGTAAATTTTAGCGGGATTTTTTTTGCCCAAAAATTTTTTGGCGGAAAAAATTTTTTTTGAGGGGGTGGTGAAATGAGGGTGGGGTGACACGTGTCACGTGACATGGCGTGATGATGTGGCAAGGTGACACATGTCACCTCCACATGCCTCTCATTCTTTTCGTTATAAACTTTCATTTTAACTGCTACTATATATATATATATATATATATATATATATATATATATATATATATATATATATATATATATATATATATATATATATATATATATATATATATATATATATAGTGAAGCGTTCATGTGAGAACCCTTATTTTGGTGAGAAGCGAGGAAAGCAATTATAAGAACTCATTTTATTATTTTTAGCTTTGATCTAATGGTTAATATTAGTTAACCAATTCTTATGAAAATTTCAAAAAAAAAAATTCAAAATTTTTTTTTTGAAAATTTTTTACGAATTTATTATTTTTTATTTTTTTAGAAAAAAACTTTTTTGAATTTTTTTTTAAATATTTCAAAAAAAAACTTGAAATTTATTTTCGAAAATGTTTTTTCTGAAAAAAATTTCCGAATTTTTTTTGAAATTTATGTTTTTCAAATTTTTTTCTTCACATGTGAAGATTTTATTTTCGAAAAATTTCACATGTGACGAAATTCGTCATAGTATTAGAGTTTTTATCGTCACATGTGAAGATTCTATTTACGAAAAATTTCACATGTGACGAAATTCGTCATGGTATTAGAGTTATTTTCATCACATGTTAAAATTTTATTTTTTAAAAATTTCACATATGACGAAATTCATCATAGTATTAGAGTTTTTGTTTTAAATTATTTTCGTCACGCATGAAAAATATTTCACATGTGACGAAAATTTTTAGATCTATTTTCATCATTGTTCCGAAAATTTTAGAAAAATTTCACATTTTTCTTTATATGTAAAAAAATTTCGAAAAAAAAAATTCTAATAAATTTTTCACATGTGACGAATTTTTTTCTTCACATGTCTTAACTTTTTTTTTCACATGTGACAAAATTCTTTTCGCATGTGATGAATTTTTTCACATGTAGCAATTTTTTTCAACATGTGACGAAAGAAAATTTCGTAAAAATTTTCAAATTATTTTCACATGTGACGAGAAAAGTTTTGGGAAAAAATTTCGGAAAGAAAATTTTCGAAAAACAAAATTTCGGAAAAAAATAACGAAAATAAAAATTCGGAAAAATAAATTTTCGGGAAAAAAAATCATAAAATATATTGAGGTTAATATTAGGTAAATATAGAATTATCCGTTAATAGAAAATGTCAATAAATCTCTTCTTCTTTTTCTTTAATAAAAATATCAATTAATTTTTTTTTTCTTTCCAATATGTAACATATGCAAGAAAATAATAGTCTTTAGTTAAACTATTTTCTTTTTGAATAATTAGCTTTTAAAGACTGGTATGATTAGGTTAGGTTGCTGCTATTCGAAAATAATATCATTTCAGCCTTTCGGGAAAAATAATGCATTTTAAAGGGCAAATTGCATAAAAAGGTATCAAACTTATGTTGATTTCAATTTAAAGTATCCGATTTTTTTTTCTCAATTTAAGGTATTTAACTTATTATATCGTTCAAAGTAAGGACTTTTTACCTCTTAGTCGGGTAGTAGGTAATTTTGTTATGAGTTGACAATAATTGCATATGTGGCATCCTTGTTGGCAATTTATGTTGACATGGCAATAATTTCAATCACACCCTTTCTTCCACTTTCTTCAACATCTAATCTACCATCATCAAACACCATAACCACCACCATTATCAAGCAGACAAGCATCACAGTCACAACTCATGTCTACAAACTCCTAACCACCATCATCAAACACCACCATAAATTCACCAATTCATATAAGGTCTCCAAAAATTCCTACGACTTTTAAGTCAAACTAAATAAACATAATCACCTGGTGTAGAGGCAGCGGAGCAGCGGCTGATATCCAACCTGTGTTGGCGCCGGCGGCTGTGGTATTTAATGGTGGTGGCTGTTGTGTTATGGTAACTTGATGGTGGCGGCTGTTGTGGTGTTTAGCGTTTGATGGGGTGGTGGAGGTTGTGGTGTTTAGCGTTTGATGGGGTGGTGGAGGTTGTAGTGTTTGATGGTGGCAGCGGTTGTGGGTTTTGTATGGTAAGCAGCGGCTGTGTGTTTTTTTGGTGTTTGATGGGCAACAATGGTGTTGTTTGATAGGTGGTGGTGGTTATGGTGTTTGATGGTGGTAGTGGTTTAGGTGTTTGATGGGTTGTTGGTTGTGATAAAGAAAATGGGAAGTGGATGATGGCTAGAGATGATAGTTGAAGGGAAGTTTTGTAGGTAAATGGGAGGTTGAAGATGAGTAATGTTTGGAATTGGGTGTAACCAACAAAAAGAGGGTGTTTGGGTTTTTAACTTGATGACTAGACTTTGTAACTTAGAAACCTATTAGTTGTTTAGCATTGCAACAAGAAAAAAGTTTGATACCTTAAATTGAGGAAAAAAAAGATTAGTACCTTAAATTGAAATTCGACCTAAGTTTGATACCTTTTTATGCAATTTGCCTCATTTTAAATAGACGAACTGGAAGTTGAGATAAAAATGTTGGATGCCCACGTTTGGATTAGGGGTGTTCATCGGTTCGGTTATCGGTTTGTTCGGTTTATTCGGTTCGGTTTGTTCGGTTAATTTTTTTTTCTGGGTATAACCGAAAACCGAACCGAACCGAATTCAAAATTAACTAAACCGAACCGAAAACCGAACCCCCAATAACCGAAAACCGAACCGAATAACCTGAATTACCTAAATTTAATAATTTATTCATTTATTTATATATATTTTTTGAAAAAAAAATAATTTTCAAGCTTAATATATATATATATATATATATATATATATATATATATATATATATATATATATATATATATATATATATATATATATATATATATATATATATATATTATAAAGTTTTAATTTATTTTTTAATATAAATAAAAAATAAATATATATATTTATTTAATTTCGGTTTTCGGTTTGGATTGCTAAAACCATAACCGAACCGAAAACCGAACTTTTATTTTGGTTCGGTTCGGTTTTGGCAATTTTAGTTCGGTTACGAGTTCGGTTCGGTTATTTTCGGTTTGGTTCAGTTTCGATTTTCGGTTTATTCGGATATTACCCAACCTATGAACACCCCTAGTTTGGATATTCCTGGAATATGGAGGATGCTTTTCAAGCCGCGCGATATTAATATTCAAGGAATCAAGGCCCATATCTTTCTCGATCAAGTTGCAACATAAAAGTGTGAACTTGCTATAGATTAGTAGTTTTTCATGAATTATTAACTAATTGGTCGGTATATTAAGTTGGACTATCAAAAAATATGATTTAAAGTAGCTAATTTTATCTAATTTTAAACAATTGAGCAAGCCTAATCATTGGTGTTAGGGTGTTCATATCATAGTTGACAGGATCCTGATTCGGATTATAAGATCTAACAATTTTACGATATTGTAAAGCAAAAATGATCTAGATCCTACATAAGATCTTTGCAAGCTTAAAATCTTATAGGATCCTGATCTTGAATATACGATTTTAAAATTTAATCTGATAGAATCTTACTTCTCTCAAATTACAAACTAAAAAACCACAAATTTATGAGTTGTTTTTTTGTAGAATTCAAAAAACAGTGTGTTAATCTTTTTAAACATTTCATAATGATAATTTAGGATAACATTTCTATGAAACCTTCATAGTATTTTACGTTCATAATGTATAATAATCTGTACATTTGTATAATATTGCAAAAACTATTAGGAAATAATATTAAAGTAGGATCTTAAGATCTCGTTCGATCTTACGATCACGATCTTGCAAAAACGAAAACGATCGTAAGTATGATCCCGAACTTGAAAACCTTGGTTAATATTATCGCCATTGGCATTTGTTTGGCATTTGTTTAACTTTCACAACAGTCTTTACCCTTAGATAAAGTTCAACTGTTCACATTAAATGAAGGCCGGACTCAAAAATGATGAAGTGTTCGTATTCTTTCCAACAATAAAATCGATGCGTGTTAGAGCCAACGGAGTGGGAGCGGGTAAGGGGGGCGAGTTCATGAACCCGACCGGCTACACCGTGCTGTGTAGGTCGGGTAAGGGGGGCGGCTTCATTTTGCGAGTTCAAAGCCCGAATGTGAACGTTGGGAAAATGTTAACGTTGGACTAAAATGAGCCGTTATCCAACGGCTGTGACTCAAAAAAAAAAAAAAAAAAAAAAATCACTCTTATTTAAACTAATCTTTCACCTCAATTTTCAAAATAAAACACACAACACACAATAATCTTTCAAAACACTAATCTATGGATCCAGGAGGGTAAAAACTTTCACCTCAAGGTCAAGGTCGGTCTCAACCATCCCGAATCAACCAAAACAAACTCCGTTAGGATTTAGCCAATTTTATTCTCAACCATCCCGAATCAATTTTATGTTCCACAACCCCAATCTCACAATTTTCCCATATAATATGGGTCCTCCTCAATTGAATCCACACACTACAACATCATCTGCTAAACGAGTTTTCCCGTTCGAAAACCTTAGTCAAGGCGTGAAGTGCGTGCAGAAACACAACCACTACCAAATGAAGAAGGCGAAGATGAGGAAGTTCAAGAAGTCGATCCTAGAGGAAGAAAAAGCTTTCGCGGGAGGCCCGTGAAGTTTGGACGCCGGCACAAGAGGGGCGTTGGCGGCATGGGTTCAAATCTCCGAATGTGGTGTTGTCGGTAATGAACAAAAGTCCGGCGGTTTTGGAAGCGGTTCTCGAGCATTACGAGGCAGCTGTGGGTTCGAGTTCACGAACATTTCATCGTTGAATACAAGTGGAGAACAATGAACACGGCCATGGGTATTTTCAGCGGCTACTACCTCAAGCGGTACATAATCTATACTTTATTATTTACAATTACATTATTTTGTTTTAGCTATACTTTTTATTTTGCATAATCAGTATTTTTATTTACAATTAAATTATTTTGTATATAATGTAGAAGCGTCTAAGGCTAGTGGGTTACAACGACTTGGGCGTGGTGAGGCAAGTGAAATGGATTTCTACGACAAAAAAAAACAATTTCTTCATACCGGCGTGGGAGGTTGTCGAGGACATGAAATGGACGAGCAAGAATGTTTTCAAGAAATTGCCGGTCTTTGCAAGCAATTCTTCAAAAAGGAGGTCGGGGGTATGTGCGGCAAGTAACACCATTCCCGACATGAATGAAGACCCCACCCTCCGATTGAATCAAGAAAAATGAAGAAGAAGCAAGGCGCATCCTCCTCGTCTATCTCAGCGTTGCGGATAAAATCAACAGCGTACACAAAAGAAGACACAATATTTGGAAGAAAAGCGAGATGGCGAAACAATTGTTGGCTACACAACTCGAGGGGCAAAGTTCAAGAATACACAGCAGGAGTTGAAGTTTTTGGAGCCGCATGATCACATTCGCGATCGCTATGTTGGAATTAGTTCTTACCCGAAGCGTGAATTCGGCAAACACGGATGGGCTTGCAATTTTAAATTGTAGTTTCAAGTTATTTTAATTTCAACTTATGTAATGTTTTTTTTTTTTTTTTTTTTTTTTTTTAAGTTGTAGTTTCAATTTTTAAGTTGTAGTTTTTTTAAGTATTATGTAATGTTTTTTATTTTTAATGAAATGATATGTTTTTATTATAAATATTGTATGTGATTTTATGTATTTAAAAAAAAAAAATTGAATTCGGGTACTAGGGTTCCACTCCCACTAGTTAGGGTAGTGTTAGGGTAGTATTGGGGTAGTTTTGAGTTTGAAGGTTTTTATTGGATAGAGGTGACGTGGCACCTTTAGGGTATTAGGGTAAGAAACTTGGACTCCCTCCCCCCTTATAATTATAACCTTTGTTTCGGGTGCCTGGTGCCATTGTGCAAAAGGATGAGTTCATAAAATGCAATTCTATTAATCTCAATAGTAATATCTTCTTTTTCACAGAGGAACAATTCAAAGACTCAGGGTGTGTTTGTTTTTTAAAAAAGATGTCTTAATAGCCCTCTTACTCTTACCAGTAAGAGGTGGGCAGACGTTTTGTTTGTTTGTTTTTTTCTTTTGAGTTAGACTTAGTTAGACATATAACATATTACTCGGTAAGAGGTGGGAGACTTGTCTTACTGCCTCTTACTCTATAATAGATTGAAGACTTGTGTTAATTAACTATGTTATAATTATGATAAAAAGTCTTGTTTCATATTTACATAAGTTACTTATTATCGCATTGCGTTATTTTAATAAATAAATTGTAGAAACAATGACTTAAAATCGTTTGAACGATTATCTGAAAACAAACAACATTATTTTGTTCAGATTTAGACTTTTTAACCACCTCTTACCAGTAAGATGTGGTAGTCAGATTTAGACCTAAAATATATTAATGAAACAAACACACCCTCACAGTATCAGAATTTTTTTCACTCTTTAGTAACCTATCGGTAAAATCTGAAGATGGTTTTGAGTTTTGGGCCTAAAGGTTATAAAATCTCGCCAAGATTAAAAAAGAAAAGCCCAATTGCAAATGCGTTACCCACTTTATACTAGCTTGTTATACTGATAAATGGAGATCTGACCCAGACCAGTAATTTGTCTTTAGGTTGGACTTCGAAACTAAGCAAATCACATGAACCCGACTTTTGATTTTGTTGCTAGTTGACTCGTTCGCTTTTGTACCCAAAATTCAAATCTTAAA